>CM062814.1:124565259-124889385 GCA_031772625.1 Pinus tabuliformis
GAGAGTTGAACCATTCTCTTATACCATCTGTAACACCCTCCTCCCACATCCACCCAAGTAACCATACAAACTAGGATAAACATGAGATGATAGGCTACTATGATCATATTCGACCTCCTAGGTGACCTTCATGAAGTGGAATCGATGGAAACATCACACACAATCATCCAACATCATCAACAAAACCCTTAAGAGACAAGTGAGCCACTCAGACAACTTGTCCCTGGGTCCCACTACTATTATGGATCTCTTAGGCCATAGTCGCTCTCATGCTATGGGTAAGGGAGCGACCGACAACCTAAAGTAACTCTCATAGGCTTGTCTACCAGCGACCAGGGACCAAAATTACCAGTTCTATGTCAGGGACCCCGAGATTTAAGCCACTTGTTCAGGCCCAGAGCCCAGGCCACTGCCCAGAATGGAGTGATAGCTTGAAATCATTGAAAATACAAAGAAACAATGATGCAAAAGCAATAAGCTGAATAAGACCATAACTAGTCCCCTACTATTCATGCCAGGAATTTTGTAAAACATATCATCAACATGTCACCTATAGGTGTAAACAACATAATTAAGTGTAGGGATCTCATACTTATTTGTGAATCTCTATGAAAGATTGTTCCATCATTTCATTTGTTGCATTATCATCTATTAGGCCATAGATACATTATCCATTCATTTATAAGTAAAAATATCTTGAGATCCATACATAGTTATTGTCATAAAATATAGTTATAAGCAACATAATAGGAACACAAATACCATAAACATGTCAGCTATAAAAATCCACATATACATCAATACATTTGAACATAGAAATCAAGGGAATTAATTTCTCATTAATGAATACAATGAATCAACCAGAGATGAGACTACCATGTCCCACCCGACCATAGAATTGTTGAGCCAAATCTCTCCTCATCCATTCACCCCCGTGCCATATTCCAAGCATGAATGTGGGACTCAAACCAAGAGAACTAACCAGGGCATGCCGAGGCTAAACCACCCCACCCTTATCAACAGAAACCAGGTTTTATCGTAACCCATCCCCGATCACTAGGCCAACACAATGAACACATCATAACAGGATTTACCATGATCTCCACCCAATCACTAGGCCAAACAAGTAGGATGCCACCGGATTTCTCCACCTACACCATGAGGAATTTTCCTATCTCCTAGTCTCTTAAGCTTTAACACAATCCAAACCCGAATAACTAGGCCCTAAATTGAGACCCACTCTCTAGGATTTACCGCATATCCAAAACTCGGGATTACTAGTCCCAATGAAGAGAAAACCACCTCTTGGCTTTACTTTATATCCTGCCATTCCCCTGTAAGGATTCCTAGGCCCACCGAAGCAACACAATACTAGCTTTACCGCAACCCATAATTTGGCTTAGGGGTCACTAGGCCAGTGGCTTTACTGTGATCCACAATCGAGTTCAAGGACGACTAGGCCATGTGCTCTATCATTCGAAGATCCACCCCATTCAGCTTTGAATCCATCGGACAATCCAGCTCAACCAAAACATGAGAACCCCATCACATCATGACTATCTGGAAATGGCAAGGCTACACTGAAAACATTGTCACACCTGGCAAAACCCATGTCATGATAGAAAAGAACCACATGCAATACCATGAATGCCAAATCTAGCAAGGAAAATACACATGCAAGTCAATACCTGCAATGAAGCTTGTTGTAGTTGTTTGATCTTGCCTTTCCCTACTTGATCTTTGCTTCCTCTTGCCTTCTTTTCCTTTCTCGCTTCAATGCAAAAATTGCTCTGAGAAACTCTGTCCAAGAGTATGAGAGAGAGAGAGAATAATGAGAGAGCTCCAAAACTCAACTGACAAAAGGTTGCTAACTGATCCTCAGAATCTTTTTTATGAATAAGACCTCTATTTTCTTCATTTTCCATTATTTTCCTCCTCACATGAAACCTGTGACCTTCACCTCCCTTTTCTCATAATTTACATTATTTTCATAAATAAATGTGCCAAAATTGCCATTTTGTCTTTCCAAAGCCTTAGCCATTTCCTTTTCCAATTTCCTTAGCCATAAACAATCAAATGAATACCCTTAGGATGTCTTGCCCAACATTCAGCTTAGAATAAGTGTCCCATCAACTGTGGTTATTGTTTTTAACTTTTATTACATGGAATTTTCACCAGGGTTGTTACATATGTCATGCATCAGTAGAGGAGATGGGAGGATTACCTTCCATTGGTTGAGTTTACATACAACAACGATTATCAAGAGTCACTGAGAATGAGTCCATTTGAGCAGTGTATGGGCGGAGTTGTAAAACTCCCATCAACTGGTGTGATCTAGTGAACAGGGTATTTATTGGACTAGACATGTTGGCAGACATGGAACAAGAAATGCAGGTTATAAGAAGAATCTAAAGGCATCACATGACAAACAAAAATGTTATGCAGACCAACATAGGGAATTTAAGGAGTTTCCAGTTGGGGATCATGTCTATTTGTGCATCAAGCCCTATAAGAGCTCCTTGAGGATTAGATCATGTGCCAAGCTGGCCCCACATTATTGCGAGCCTTTTGAGATCCTTGAGAGGATTGGAGCAGTGGCCTACACACTTGCACTGCCTACGACGGTGAAAACCCATGATGTTTTTCATGTTTCATTGCTTAAAATATATGTAAAGGATGTTGATCATGTTATTAATTGGCCTTTATTGTTGGTGGAGCAAGAAGGAGAATTCCAGCTGAAACCCCAATGCATATTGCAGTGGAAAAATCTCATGCTCCAGAATAGAGCACTCAAGCAGGTTAAAGTGCAGTGGAAGCACTTTGGCCCTAATGAAGCTACATGGGAGATGGCTTATCAAATGCAAGCTATGTATCCTTCATTGTTTGTCGGTGAAGAAAAATGAGTCTTGGTATTTGTACATATTTACGTATGGTTGTTATTGTAAATACTGTAATGAGCTAAGTTATAAAGCTCCAATAAGCGGTATGGTTTTCATGTTTTCATGTTTTACATTATGGGTTTTCTTTTGAGCAGGATGTTATTGTAAATACTGCAACAAGTTGGGTTATAAAGCTCCATAGGCAGTCTGTTTTTGCTCATTAGTGGTTTTGTTGGGTCTAGGTGTGATTTAACACTGAGGATGGTGTTCCCCTAAGGGGGAGGGGTCTGTAACAGCCCCAGGTTAATAGTTCATGTAATAAAAGTTAATAAAGGTAAAATAAGACAACAGGAAAGGGACACTTATTCCAAGCTGAATATTGGGCAAAATATATTAGTGGGCATCACTTGTTGTGTTTTATGGCTAAGGGAAATTGACAAAGGAAATGGTTAAGGCTTTGGAAAGGCAAAGAGACATTATTTGGCATTTTATTTATGAAAATAATGGAAATTAGGAGAAGAGGAAGGTGAAAGGTCACAGGTTGCATGTGAGGAGGTAAATGAAGGAAAATAATGGAAAATTGAAGAAAATAGAGGCCTAATTAAAAAAAAGGCTTATGAGGATCATTGGGTACCTTTTTGTTAGTTCAGTTTTAGAAATAGCTTCAAAGAGGAGAAGAGAACCAAGAGGAAGAAATAAATTAACCAAGCAATAAAAGGAAGGGAGAAGAAAGGGAAAGAAAAGAAAAGAAATAAAGGACAAGGAAAGCAAATGAAGGCAAGGATCAAGCAACTTTAACGAGAATGCTTGTAGGTAATAGATTCCATGTGTGATTTCCTAGTTGGGTTTGACATGCATGGTAGGGTGCATGTTGGTATATGGTTCTTTTGCTATCGTTGGCATGGATTTTGTCGGGATTGACAGTGGATTTTAGCCTAGCTTTTCCATTTCTAGATAGCCATGATGTCATGGGATTCTTCTCGGTTTGAGCTTTGGATTGCCGGATGGTTTTGGAATCCGGAGTGAGGTGGTATTAGGAAAATTCCCAAAGTTGTAGGAATCCCTTGACAGGTAATGGCGGGATACATGGTAAAGCTTGAGGGTGGAGATGGGAAAATTCCTCAAGGATGGTGAAGAAATTATGAGGCATCCAAGCTCAGTTCAGTTTTGTGATATTGACACTAGTTTAGGTGTGATCAGGGTGTGGAGAGGGTGGAGGTGGTTTAACCTCTGTATTCCCTTGGTTTCCTTTGGATTGGTTTATCCCGTGAGATCCCACATTCATGCTTGGAATATGGCATGGGGGTGACTGGCTGATAGAAAGATATGGTTCAGCTAATCTATGGTCGGGTGGAATGTGGGACTCCCGAACCTGGTTGATAATTGCCTATGGTTAGTAAAAGCTAAGTTATCTTTCTTTTGGTAAGGAAATGTATTGATTATTATGTGGCTTTAATGGTTTTTCTCGTATGGTTATTTATCTAGTTGTATGTTGGTTATAATCCTAGTTATATGACAGTTCTCAGTCATGGCTCTATTAATGTTTTCACTCATAACTAAATAAATAATGAATGAATGACCAAATTGATGATATGACAACTAATGTAAGAAGGTAGAGACCCTTCTTGTTAAACTTCAGTTAAGTTTTGCGTCCCTTATGTTCAGACTTGCATTCATGACCTATAGGTTGCATATCTACCAAGTGTTTAAAAAATTGCGAGTCTCGTTGGGGATGGTCAGGTTAAGTCCTGGTTCTAATTTTGGTTTGTAAGAATTGTCTTCTTGTCTTTTATGAGTTCTGGAAGTTTCATGGATTTTTGGATAGAGGTTTAGCCCCAGCCCTAGAAAGTAGACTTAATTCTCGCAGTCGCTAGGACAAAACTAGAAAAAAATGGCCACAGTTGTAATGATGCAGGCCTATGGGAGTGATTGGGAACCCATAGCCACATGGAGGCTTTGGAAAGGGAGCGACTGGTGGTCAAGGTCAAGGTAAAAGTGAGTTGTCGTAGGGGTTGGAGACCTGGAGTGGTTGGGTTACTCCTGGACGTCCTGTGGCACCTAAGGGAAGTCAGTAAGGTCTTTAGTTGTCAACTCCATTTCCTTAAGGTCACATAGGAGGTTCAGTCATATCATAGTGACCCTCAACTCATGTTTACCTTGGGCAAGTTAGTGAAAGTGGGTAAATGTGGGAGGATGCATTACACTTTTAGTGCATATAGTAAGATTTATAAATGTATGTTTTTTCTATGGGAATTTCTACGATGCATGATAACTATGCTACGTTGGGTTGGACTTCTTTGAGATATAATTATATCCTATTCCCTCTCTCCTTGCATACCCTTTAATGGTTCTACAAACCGATTAACGTACCTTGAGTGAGACCTCATCTACTTGTAGGTTTTGACAATGTCGATATCTATGGGGGTTTTATTGGAAAACATCTGAAACCTCGGTCATTTCCCCCTCACGCCAACAGGACCTACCAAGCATAATGACACCACCAACGAAAGTGACCTGCAAAGATAAAATCCATGGAAGATGTCTACTAGCAAACATCAGAATTAGAGCCAAATATCCTCTATTCTAGTCTATGGTTCTATTGTTTTTCCTCATTTTTTTATTATCTAAATACATCTAGAGATACCAATATGCCAATGGATAAAATGATATCATCACCACAAAATAGGCAATCCAATACATTTTCTCACATGAATTTTCCCAAAATATGGTATCGAGTGACATTAAATTTAGCCAAAACCCAATACCATTTCAAGTGAGCAAGTAGGACATGACAAGGAATAAGCGTATTATAGAGATAATTTCAACAGATGCAAACATTGGGTAGCTAGGAGATTTTGGGGCTGAGGTAATGCCAATGCAATCATAAGCTCAATGAGAACATCACAAGTGTTAGGCAATTCATATCTATCTTTTACAACCCAAAGACATTGAATGCAAAAACACCTTCAAGATAAATCATTGGATAATTTTATGATATTTAAGAGATTCCAAAATATCATTAGACAAATCCCTACAATCTACAACATTAAGTGACCTAAGCCTCTTGTAAACCCTATACATGGCATCAATTGTAGAATCCAACCAATTGTTTATCAACGATAAGGTTGCATATTCAAGCAAAGTATAATTATCCACAAACCCCGTGAACCCTAAATTCGAAATTCATTATTGGGGTTGATTAGGGTTCCTTCATGTTTCAAAATAAAAATTGGGGTGATGTTTAACATGTTTGAAATGGGAAAGGAGTGAAGGAAGGAGTCTATGTGAATTGATTGTGAGCTTCTAGATAGCCAATGAGAGCAAGTTGTTGAAACTTTTCCATGTCATGGATGCTAATAGCAGATATTTCTTCTTCGACTACTAAGTAAACTTTTGAACAATAGCTTGCGTTTTTAACGATAATATTCATGTTTCTCTAGTTAATTCATGTTGCTAGAAAACAAATTTATAAACCATGGCACTCGTTAGTTTTTTCTCATGAACTATGAAAGGTGGTGTTCATTCTTCTTTTTAGTGCATGGTTAAAGGTATTTATGGCTATTTTTATTTTTCCAAATACGCAAGGAAGAGCACCTACCTTTAGTAGTAGTGGAGGTAATGCTAAAAAATAGTTGTGGTCATTTACATATGTAGATATTAGAGCTAGAGGTGCCTCATTTTTACATTGAATCCTACTGTACATAGTACATACCACAAAAGACATGTGGAGGGAGAGCCGCTTAAAAAAATTCCTTCAATGTAGCCTTGTCTCCTGGGTGACAAGCATCAGGTGCATTTATTCTCTTGATAAAATCTATATATATATATATATATATATATATATATATATATATATATATATATATATATATATAGATATATATATATATATATATATATATATACACACACAAAAGGTAAAAAGGAAAGTTAATACATACAATAATGGAAGATAAATATGGTACTTTTGTAAACATAATTTTTTTATAAATACTCATGACAATAGATTTTATATAATCTTTTAATGTCAATATTAGTTATCATTTTATGTTTAAACTACAAATATTGTAACATACTTGGAAAGCATTCAAGTCTTAGAATTAGAAGTCAATTTTGTGATAAAAAAATTTAATAATGAAAATAATAACAAATCTTCATTTATAAAATACAAATAACTTAATAAATTTTATCACAAAATTTTATTAAAAAAAAAATTTAAAAAAAAATATTTTTTATTGTTAAATCTTGAACATACACATAGTATTTATAATAAAAACACTAAAAAATATAACACTCAAATATATATATATATATATATATAATTGCTACTTTTGAACAAAATTTAAAAACATAATTTATATGGACTGAAAAATAGTATTCTAACATTTATACACCAAAAGACTGAAAAATAATATTCTAATATTTATACACCAAAATACCTTTGTAGGGACTTAATTTCCAAGTATTAATAATAATTTATGTTTGTATGCTTATTTACGAGGGTGAATGGCATGGGAAAGAAAACACATATCCAAAATAAATCAATTGAAAAATATATATAGAATGAATAATAACTTACATTGGTAATGATATTTATTATTTTATTAATATATTTATTATATAATAATAATAAATATGGATTAGCTTGATAATGACTAAATAAATCATAATAAAAATATGTAAATATAAAATTATAAATTAAAATATGAATCAACTTAAAATATATATTTCTTAATCTTATTTAAGTTCACAAGATAGCCATAATATCTGAGACAATAAATAAACTACAACCATTCGAATCCTAATACTAGAGGATAATTGAATGATTGGGCGTACCTCTTAGTACTTCATCATAGCACTTAGGGTTCTCCGCCAAATATTTAAGCAGCACTGTCAAAGTAGAACTGCTGGTGTCATGACCTGCATATAATAGATCAAGGATATTGTCCAGAATCTCGCTGTCCGTGAGAGACTCACCGTGCTCGTCAACATTAGAGATCAGGAACGACAACAGATCTTGCTGTGGAGAAGCCTTTCCCACCTCTAATGCAATTTTCCTCTCATTAAGAATGCCGTTGAGTTGTTGGCGAATGGCATTAGCTGCGTGCTTGGCTTTGTTATATCGCGTACCGGGTAGATCTATGGGAATCTGCAGTACTCCTTTCACAAAAACACTAAAATGTTGCCAAAGCTTGACTTGTTCGTCAGGATTGTTTATGGTGGCAAACAAATCACAAGCGAGAGAGAAAGTGTAACGTTTGAATAAAGGTAAAGCTGTCACCTCATCTTTACCGATCCAGTACTCGGCCAGGTGATCTTTGGTCATTGAATCCACTCGCCCTACAAATTTCTGAAGGGCTTCCGGCCTCAGGAACGTCATTAGGGTTCTCCTCAACCTCTTTGCATCGTCTCCGACTGCTGTAATTAAAGAATCTGGGAATAGATTTCCAACGGAGGAAGGCCATGAATTGACCACCAGTTTGTTCTCGTTGGAGAACAAGAAGCGGTTGCCTTCGGGGCTGCAAAGCACCACAGTTGGGTGGCCAACAAGGGAAGTGGTGAACACGTTTCCATACTTGTGTGTTCGACTTTTAAAGAAATCCTGGGGACTTCCCTTCCTCTGGCATCCTAGAAATTCTAATGTCTCGCCAATCACAGGCCATCCAAAGGTGCCGGGCGGGATTCCTCGTAAAGCCCTAGTTCTACGGTTATTGATGAAATAAAAGAAGGCGGCGAGACCTATCACAGATGCGACAAATACAGTAAAGATGAACGGCGGCTTCTCGAGTTGTTGGGCTTTGTGCAGCAGTGTCGCAGCTTCGTTCCAAACCATGGTAAGTATAATATGACGGGTTCCAAATCTGGAACTGGAAAACAGAGAAGCTCAAGGCCTGTAGATCAGATAGAAACTATGGCTGTTAGGCGTGAAGGCCCGTACAAATTTTTATCAACGGGGCAGGCAGATACAGAGCATCTTGGATGGGTGGCCTGTATTATATTATAAACATACTAGATATTCTTGCCAATTGGATGGGTGGCCTGTATTATTATTATAAGCATACTAGATATTCGTGGAAATTGGATGGGTGGCCAGTAAGAAGAGTTAATCCTATTAGAGTCGAAAAAGATAATAATAAAGGATAAGATTTTGTAGTTTTCAATAAAATGGAGAAAAAAAGTTATTAAAGGGTTTGATCTTTTCTTTGATGGTGTGGGTTTGTCTTCCTCATTTGATGGTGGGGTTTTGCTTTTCTCACTTGATGGTGGGGTTTTGTTTTTTTCTTATTCATGAAAATGATATAAAGGTTATTTGTTATAAAGTTAATAGTGTTTGGGGGAATATTGTGTAATTTTGAGTGAAGTGGAGTGTATAGTGATGTAGGTGTGGTAGAACATGTATTTACAAAGGAAAATGATATCCAATCCTTGTTCTTTTGTGGAATTTAAAGAATTTATAACATTTTTGTACCCATGATGATCATTTGCCTTTATTTAACTACTCTATTAAAATGAATATAAATGAATATAAGAAAGAATGAAATGTAAATGTAAATTAATTATTTATTAAATCAATATTTTAAATTAAATAATAAAGTACATGAAGTAATTCATTCATTTAAAATGAAGATTCATTTTTCCTTAAAAATTAATAGAAAATTATGGATAAAAAATTAAGTTTAAAATTTGAAAGAGGCAGTAGATTTGAACATTTATTTAATCTAAAAGGAAACATATATGTTTTTTTAATAAAAATGTCTACATATTAAAAGGTACATATACCTTATATTAAAAAGAATTATTATTATTATTATTATTATTATGTACTATTTGTATTGCAATAGAAAATATTTACATCACTTTTGTAAAATTATTATCTCTAGTCCGCTACCTTGAATACTAGATCAAAAATGGTAAAGTAGAGAGTTAAGAACTTGCAAAATTAGAGGAGAGTATAATAGACCCTCCCACCCCATTATGTTATACTCAGATGTGGAAGGTGATACTTTATAATTAACCTGATGTCCACAGTCTGTGGTGAAGATGGAGCTACAAAAGCCCTCAATTTCCAAACTCATTGAAACCCAGAAACATAGATCACCATCGTGTTCATATTATTGAGAAATTTCTAGCAATACAAATTTTATCTCAATTAAACTCTCAGATTGAAAGTTGTGCTGCTTTAAAGTTTCTTCCACTAACACTTGCCATGTCAACAAGAGGCTACCACATGGAACACTCATGTGCCTTCATGTCCCTACCACATCGGCAATGGTCGAATGTGTTACCCATATGGCGTTGTGGCGCCTACCAAATTATTTTTTACCAACGAGTCTTACAAGGCCCCCTCTTTCATGTATTTCCATTTTTCTCTGTTATATTTTGTTTAGGGGATATTTGGATGTATACCAAAAATGTACTAGAAGTGATATTTTGGGGACCAAAAGCTTCTAGTGGGGAAGAGTGATATGGAGCTCAAAATTTTCTCAAAATTAAAATTTGTCAGATCAGTGTGGAACTTAAACGACCGCGTAGTGCTAGTCATCATGAATTCGTTGCAACTCGTTTCGAGCGAAACTGTAGAAAATCTGTGATAGGTTAACCTGATAATGCAATATAAATCAAAGTAGAATACTATAACCTACTTCTACTATCAATTTGTTGAAGTTTAAAGATCGAGTTGAACAATATAACTAGAAGAAGAAGAATCAATGAACAATACAAATGAAAATAATTTTGTGGAAAGCCTCAACTAAAAATCCCACACTATTCTATTATCATGCATGGTGGAAATACATAGGAATTATACAAAGCCTTAGCTCTCACAGCTAGCCATCTCTTAGTACAATCCTCACAGATACTCACAGGCAATCTTGGCTTCTCTCCAGCCTTCCTCTTTGCCATCCAAGCTCCTATTTCCTTGTGTTGTTCCTTGTGGTTGATTTGCCTATTACCAAGTGGAAAACCAAGCATTCAAAACTATGCAATCCTCAAGGATAAATCCTTGACTGCATGCATGAGTTTTCTCCATGAGAAAACACATGCAACTGATAGTACACTATCCTTGAACATTAATCTCAATTGGGTCTTTCTCAGAATAGACATGCATGAGTTTCTGAGGAGGGAATCTTCAGTTAACTGGAGTAGCACTAGTTGAGTGCATTAATGCATCAACTGACTGTTAACTCACTATTAGTTCCTCAAACATTTTGGAACTAATTTAATTGGACTTAACTCAGCAAACTGAGTTAACTAATTACAACTCAAATATAACTCAATCTTATCTCCTTAATTTAAGGGATAACTCTTGCATGACTTCAGGAAGACTTCTAACTTGAATTTCTCCAACTAATTAATTTAAAATAAATTAATTAATTATGTCCAAGTAGCTGTTAAGACTAAATTTGATTTTAATTCACAATTTAATTGAAGGACTAATTAAATTGGAATATTCTTATTGCCATATTTCAACACTCCCTCTCAACAAGAAAGGGATTATCTGCCACCCCAATCCTGTCTCTATGGAACTCAAATTTACACTTTGACAATGCCTTTGTCAAAATGTCAGCATCTTGCTCCTCTGTCAAAATATACTGCAGCAACATGATCCTCCTCGCTACATAGTCTCTGAGATGATGATACCGGATGTCAATGTGCTTGGACCTATCATGAAATACTGGATTCTCAGAGAGTTTGATACAATTCTGATTATCACAATAGATCACAGTTGGATCCATCCTCTGATCAAACAAACCATCTAGGATTTTCCGCATCCAAATGGCCTCACATGTTGCCTAACTTGCAGTGATGTATTCTTCCTCTGCCAAGCTGAGCACAACTAACCTCTATTTCTTACTGTCCCAAGAAACTACTGATGACCCAAGGTTGAAAATCCCTCCTGATGTGCTCTTCTGATCCGATGGACTCCCTGCCCAATCTGCATTAGTGAAGCCCTGTAGCTTCACTCCCTCTGTCCGCCTGTACCATAATCCATATTGAGATGTGCCTCTAAGGTATCTCAATACATGCTTTGTCGCCTTCCAAAACATATTGGTAGGCTGAACCATCACTTGACTCAGCTGGTTCACAGCATAGCACAAATCTAGTTGTGTGTTCAATAAGTACGTCAGTGAACCCACAAGCTGCTTGTAAACAGTAGCCTCTACCACTTCTCTTGAAGTAGCAACCTCCTTCCTCGAGTTACCTGCTAGAGGAGTCTGTATGGGTTTGCACTTCTCCATGTGGAATATCCTGAGTATTTCGTTGGCATACTTTCCCTGAGACACAAACAACTTCCCATCCTTCTACCACACTTCCATGCCAAGGAAGTAATGCATGAGACCATGTCTTTCATCTCGAATTCTCTTGCAAGGTCCTCCTTGCAAGACACAATCAACTGATCATCACCAGTCAATATGAGATCATCAACATAAAGTACGATGATCAACAACTTACCTTTCACCACGATGTGGTACAGGTTCGCATCCGCTTCACTCTTTGTGAAGCCCAACCCAGTAAAGTAGTTGTCTATCCTGGTGTACCAAGCATGAGGTGCTTGCTTGAGCTCGTACAATGCTCTCTTGAGTCGGCACACATGCGACTCATGATCGAAGTTCTCAAAACCTTTCGGCTGCTCTATTTACAACTCTTCCTCAATCTATCCATTGAGGAATGTAGTCTTCACATCTATCTGATGGGTCTTCCAACCCATCTGTGCTGATAGTGCCAACATAGATCTGATAGATGAGTACCTTGCGACAGGAGTAAAAGTCTCATCATAGTCAATCCCCTCGACCTGTGGAAAGCCACAGGCAACAAATCTTGCGTTATGCTTCTCCACGCTACCATCAGCAGCTTGCTTTACCTTGTAAAGCCAATGAGAACTCACAACTAACTTGTTCTCTGATCTTGGAACCACATCCCAAACACTGTTACGAGCTATGGAGTCATACTTCTCCACCATAGCATCAACCCAAATCGGCTACTTCATTTCTTCCTCAAAGGAAGATGGTTCGGTCTTAACACATTCCCCATCAAGGGCCATTTATCCAGTGTACCTCTCAGGTGACCTCATCTGTTTGTGCTGAGAAGATGGTGCTCCCACATTCTCTCTCACATCCTCCAAAAATATATTAGCGGCTCTTGTTCGCTTCCATCCATCTTTGGAAGACTCTGCTTGAGTGGATGTCTCCATTCCTAAAACCTCTACATGCGGCTGCTTCGCATCAGTCTGAGGCTCCTCCTCCTTAGGAACCAACAATTCCTCCACAGGCTATAGTTGGAGCTCCCTCTCGAGGGAAACTCACATGGCCTTCTACTCATCAAACTTGAGATCTCTGCAAACCATTGTCCTCTGACTGGTAGGCAAGTACACCCGATAGTTGTGAGGTGTATTAGTGTACCCCACAAATATCTCCAACTCTGTTGTCGACTCAAGCTTCTTCTGTGCATCCTTTGTCACATGGCAATACACCGATGAGCCAAAGATCCTGAAGTGACCCACATCTGGTCTCTTACCGGAGAAAGCTTCCTCTGGTGTCTTCATCCCAAGTATGTGATGCGGGCTTCTATTATGCAAATAGACCATTGTGTTGCATGCCTCAGCCCACAAGTGAAGTGGTAGGCGTTGGTCATGCAGCATTTCCGTGCTGCCCCTATAATAATTTTGTTCTTCCTCTCGGCCACCCCATTATATTGTGGGTTATGAGGTGCCGTCAACTCTCATTTAATTCCTTCCGCTGCACAGAAGTCCTTAAACCCTTGAGAGACATATTCTCCACCGCTGTCACTTCTCAAGGCCTTGATCTTCTTTCCTGACTCTTTCTCAACCAAAGCTTTGAACTCACAAAGCTTTGTGAATTTTTGGTTCTTCTTCTACTTGAAATAAATCCAGCATTTACGAGAATAATCATTAATGAAAATCACATAATACCTTTGCTTCGTTGTGGATGTCATCAAGAATGGTCCACACAAATCAGTATGAACTCGCTCTAAGATAGCCTCTGCTCGACTGTCTCGATCATGAAAGGAAGATTTGGTGTAATTTCCCAAGATACAACCTTTGCATGTGTCAACTTGCTCAAGTTTATCTTTGGGAAGTCCTGTAGATATCTGCTACATTATCTTTAAAGCCCCATGATGCAAATGGCCCAACCGCCTGTGCCACAACTCACCAATGTCTTGGATTTGCACCAATTCTACTTTTGTACTCAATGCTGCACAATTATCTACCACTAGTTCATAGAGATTCTTCACCTGAATCCCTATCCTCTTGGTCTGACCCGTGGCTATGTGTCTTAGGAACACCTTTCATTTACTAAAGACAACATCGTAGCCTTTTTCGTCCTACATCACTACCGATACCAAGTTCTTCTTTAGTCTAGGCACATACATCACATCTGTTAAGGTGAGAGGAGCTCCATGCTCCCTCCTAAAAGCAACCGTGCCCACTCCTAAAACACTATACCTTCCATCATCACCCATCTCTATATGCATCTTGAGGTCTTTCTACTCCAAGGCACTGAATAAATTTTTATCATCGGTCATGTAGAATGAGGCTCCATTGTCAAGATACTAGACATAACCCATCGTCGATGAGGGTAAAGTCCATTTTGAACTGAGAGGCTAATGCCTTAGCTTCTGATCCTTCTGAGGATCCCTTCTTGGACTTCTTCAATGGGCAATTAGTCACATAATGTCCCATATTGTGACAATTAAAGCATCTTACTTTAGACATGTCACCCTTCTTCCCTCCATGAGAATAATTCAATTTGAAATGGGAAGCCTTCCCCTTCCCATTCCTTGCCTTACTTGCTAAGGCTAGATTTTCTACATCATCATTCTTGGATGAAGAACCATCTCATGTGCTCCTCCTGGTCTTCTCATGCATAAGATCCGACCACAGTCATTCCCAATCTGACAATTTATCCCTTCCATTCATAGAGTCTTGGTAGCTATTCCAACTCTTTGGAAGGCCAAGGATAGTGAGGCTCACCATATCATCATCGACAGTAGTTATTCCTACACTGCCAAGCTCATCTATGCAAGTGGTGAGCTTGTTCAGATATGTCGAAATAGTATCACCCTTCTCCATCTTGATTCTTCGAAGCTTATCCTTGAACGCCAATTTCCTTTGGTCACTACTGTTCTGGTAGAGGTCCTTCAATGTCTTCCACATTGAAAATGGAGTATCCTTTCCATGGAGACTTGAGACAATATGGTCTCGAACTCCCTCAAGGATGATCCGTCTCGCCTTCGCCACACACTTCTTCCACTCAGCCAACTCTTGTGCATTAGTTGAAGCTGGCTTTGGGATTTCTTGATCAATGAATTCCTTCAAGCCATTATCTTCTAATACAACCTCCATTCTATCTTTCCATGCTATGTAATTCGAGCTACCTTCCAAGGCATACTCGAGTCTCAAGCCATAGAATGCCATTGGCCAACCTTGAAGTATGATATGAATTCGATTTGCACCTGCAACCTCGAACTTCAAACTTCGAATTATCTTCTCAGTATATTGTTCACAGCTCCGATACCATGTAGAAAATCTGTGATAGGTTAACCTGATAATGCAATATAAATCAAAGAAGAATACTATAACCTACTTCTACTATCAATTTGTGGAAGCTTAAAGATCAAGCTAAACAATATAACCAGAAGAAGAAGAATCAATGAACAATACACATGAAAATAATTTTGGGGAAAGCCTCAGTTAAAAACCCCACACTATTGTATTATCATACATCGTGGAAATACATAGGAATTATAAAAAGCCTTAGCTCTCACAGCTAGCTAGCTCTCAGTACAATCCTCACAGATGCTTATAGGAAATCTTGGCTTCTCTCCAGCCTTCCGCCCTTCCCTCCAAGCTCCTATTTCCTTGTGGATGATTTGGCTATTACCAAGTGGAAAACCAAGCCTTCAAAACTACGAAATCCTCAAGGATGAATCCTTGACTGCATGCATGAGTTTTCTCCATGAGAAAACACATGCAACTGCTAGTACACTATCCTTGAACATTAATCTCAAATTAGTGCAATTCGTGCAATTCGTGGCGGATTTGTAGGATTGGTGCTGAATTTGGTGGAATTTGTAGAGTGAATAGTGTAAGAGTTACAAAAGCTCATAACTTCTTCAGTTTTTATCCAAATTGAGCTCAAAAAGAGGCTTCTTAGGCATTTTGGGCATTCTAAAGCTAATCAAACAGGTTTTAGAGGCATTTGAGCACTTATGAAGAGACTTTTTGGTAGGTTTAAGTCTATGGGTGCTATGATCAACCAAGGGGTTGAATAAGTTTTTGAAGGATTTTGAGAATGGAGAGGACCTTGTAGGGGTTTTCCATCCTTCATATGTTTTCTACAATAGCTGAGACATCTATGGTGTAGCTCATGTTTCTCTTTTCTCATTGTGTCTTTGAGGAAAGCTCTCTTTTAGTATTTCAAGTGAATTGTTGTACTTGTTATGCTCAGTGCCAGATGGAGTATGGGGTCTTGGTTTGAGAACCCTTTTCTTGTTGATTCTTTCATGACTAAATGTAGGTTGTCATGTCTTTAGAGTGGGAGTTCTTCGTAGAAGAATGTTTCTTTGAAGAGGAAACTAGCCGCTCTTTTGGTCAGCACACTTTATGTATTCTTTATCACTAAAGTATTTTGAGCATAATGAGATTGGGCCAAGCCATTGGAGGCTGGACCAAGGAGATGTAGCCCAAGAGGGATGAACTCCTTCATCAATTGTTGAGTGTATTAATGTTATTTTGTTGCTCAATGTTTTACTTATATTAATTTTCTCATGAAATTTACATAAAACACACATTAAAAAAAACCTCATGTAAAACTTGGAATTTACCTCATAATCCTCAAGCACTTTGTTTACTATTATGAATTGGAATTTAGCACAACAAACACTAACTTTCTCATTCATATCAAGTTAGTATCAAAGAACTAGGTTTTCTTTGTGCAAGGAGGATTTAACTATTGGCAAGTGAATGTGAAGCTTACAAGTTTGAAGCTCAAGAGAGGAGAACATTTGGATAGCAGAGAAAAATTTCCTCAATCTCCACCACTAGTTCTATCTCAAATTGTAGTTGAAGATTTAGTACGCATGGGCATGAGTTCAAAGTATGATAGTCTCCAAGATTCGAAGGACATTATTAAATTTCTCCAACAAGAGAACATGGAGCTCAAAAGACTACGTGAAGCTGCTGAGGAAGAGAAGCAAAATATGCGCCTTATGTTGTAGAATGTTGTAGAAGAACAAACTGATGAAATTTGTTCTACCAAAGCAGCAAAGAGTCCCTCCAATACTAAGAAATCTTGTGTACATAACAAGAATGCAACCTATGGCTCTTATAAAATAAAGGACACCTCCTATGTACTAGGGACATAAGGAGGTTTCTTTGAAGCATCCTCCACTGCTTCATCTAGAGTAGAGAAGGAGGAATTGTTGGATGAGTGTCCACAAGAGGCTAATGCAGAAAGTCCCTCAATGAAGGAAGATGGCCAAATCTGCACCTTTTGTCCACATGATGTCGAGGTTGAGGTTCTATTTGTGCCAAATTCCAAGGAGCTAAAAGAAGAAAGACCAAGAGTCCAAGAAGACACCTCAAGAATTAGGAAAGAGTTCAAGAGCATCTTTTTCCCTCAATAAAAAAGGTGAGGAAAATGGTAAGAATTTACACGTAGTTTCTTTACATGAAAATGTTGATTTAAGCTCTTTTGCAGCCTTTGAGAAGCATAGCAAAGGCATAGGAACGATGCTCTTGTCCAAGATGAGTTACAAGGGAGAAGGCCTTAGAGTGAACAATTAGGGCATTATCCATCCAATTGAGGCAAAGGAGAGACCTCAGTATGAAGGTTTGGGCTATGTTGAAAAGGAAGAATTGTCTTCCACTGATAGCTCTTGGGTATCTTATTATTTTTGTCATAAGAGACGACATGAGGAGGAAATTGTTGGGATTTGCATCTAGAATTGGTTCCAGCTTGGTTTCTAAAGCAAAAGGAGGACATGAAATGAAAGACTTCTCGAAAGAGAGATGAGCAAGTTGAAGAAGAGACTAAGACAAGTTCTTCTCGCCATTCAAGTTCTCCTCGCCAAGATCATAAGTGAAAGGACAACCATAGCAGGTATAAGTGCTCTGATTATTCAAAGGCTTTTGATGATTACAAACCACATGATGATTTGAATAACATGTTGTGGAATGTTTTTCCATGCACTTTTTGTCATGCACCTAACCATTGTGTAGTTAAGTGCCACAAAAGGAAAGCATTGGTCAATAAGCTGAATATGTCAATTGGAATTGAGATGAAGAGGGGCAATTCTCATTCAAGTTTAAAGACATTTGTGCCATGAAAAACTCACAAAAAAAATTGTACTCATTGCAGCATAAGTGGGGATTGGATCGAAAAGTGTTGGAAGTTGCATCCACATCTTCATCCAAAGAAGGACAAACAGGTAATGGAATCACTTGAGAAGGAGAAGGTAGAGGAATGTGCAAGGAAATCCATAACCATTTCAGAAGTAGTTCCAGAAGGAACTGAAGTGCACAAAGAAAATTCCCTAGCACGATTGGGCATTTTATAAAAATGATGTTTGTATATGCAACAATGTTTTGTTTGGCATTGATATGCTATCTTGGCTTCATAATGAGTCAATTTGTATGGGAATTTGAGAGTCAAATTTATTCCATATTGTAAGATGCATCTCCATTTGTGGATATTTTAGTAAGCATCCTAAACTTTGGGATGAGTATTTGCAACACATTCAGTATGTTACAAATGTTTCAAGCACTCATTTATACAAGTATTTCCATGTGAAGCTTGTTTGGGGTATTTACCAAAGCCTTTTTGGATGTTATCCTTGGTAAGGATTTTTCAGAAGATCGACATTGGATTTCATTCTTGGGAAGGATGTTTCTATTGATGGCCATAGCGACATAGATAAAGCCAAGAAGTTCATTGAGAAAATCCAATTGGTACATCAAGCAATTCAAGATCAACTTGAAAAGTTCCAAGGCCAAATGGATCAAGATTGGAAAGGTGAGGGAACTATAACCTCAACTGCTGAAAAACTGAAAATGAGCTTTTAGGGTCCAAAAGCTTCCAGTGGGGAAGAATGATTCAGAGCTCAAAAATTTCTCAAAATTCAAAGTTGTCAGATCAAGGTGGAACCTGAACGACCGCATATTGCTCTTCATCCAGAATCCAGCGCAACTCGTTTCACACGAAACAGACACCGAGCAACGAGTTTTGTTCGTTTTCCTTAACAAGTGAATTTTGCAAAAATGTGTAGCATCACACAGTCAATAGTTTGTACTGCTGACGTGGCAGACTGACTCGGTAGCTAACATGGAAGTTGTTTGGATCGATGACTGGGGTCCTCCAGTGAATGACAGGGTTCCAAGTGGCACGATTCTATTGGTCCGAGTTGGCAGCGGTTCACTAGTTTTTTGGTTTTTGGTGGTGGCCAATCACATGCTACCATGTGGCACGGCTAGGTGCCGCCATGTGGTAGCCTAAGGGCCACCAATATTTATGGTAAGGTCTAAAGAATGGAAGGCAGGCTCGAACCCACGACCTCACAATAGACAACTAAATGACTTCACCAAACCCACTACGCAATGTTTCTTATTATACTATGGTTTTCACATGTTTTGTTGTAATATGGTTTTGGCATTGAGGGTGGGGTTGAGCTCTAGCCTTAGCTCAGGTCACTTCACCCTAGGGGCTAGGGGCAGGATCGCGGGTAGGAGGCTAGCCACGCGTGCCCCCTCACTATCCTTAATCGCGATTACAACCCTTACCGAACATGTGACCACACTAGAATTAAGTTGCCTGCAAAGTTGTTACGTGGAGTTTATAAACCACCAACATTAAAATTTAAAGCGACTGCCTGATATTTCTGCATGTTACCACTCCAACGCCACCTGGTTAGTTGGTGATTAGCGGATTGGGCGGGGGCGGGAGTTAAGAGCCTGAATCAAAGTCCCATGCGCCCCAAAATAACCAAACTTTTCGGGTTTAAGGGTTTACTGGACGAATTAACGTGCTTACAAATTCGCCTGGAACCCCGCAAATTGGTGCCCAATTAGGACAACGCGGGGCGGATTTAGGGGAATTTGTAGAGCGAATAGTGCAAGAGTTAGGGGAGCTCATAAATTCCTCAATTTTTATCCAAATTGAGCTTAGAAAGAGGTTTCTTCAGCATTTTTGGGCATTTTGAAGCCAATGGAATAGGTTTTAGAGCCATTGGAGCAATTTTGAAGATAATTTTTGTAGGTTTAAGTCTATGAGTGCTAGGATCAACCAGGGGGTTGAATTAGGGGGTTGAAGCTTGCCACCTTATGGGCATAGGATTATGATGAGATGTATCATATGTCAAAGCCTGTGACTATCATGGAGACTCCTTTCATCTTACCCAGTAGCACTGCCAACTCCAGAGACATTCTAAAGAACTAGGTAAAGGAGCCAACTAAATTCAGGAGGACACCCAACCAGATCTACAAGACAAAGATAATGCGAAAGGCGTATAAATATTTGGTAATATTTTCATGCCGACTGTATGGCCAAGAGTTGGGTGATCACATTGGACCAATTGACCAGAGAGGGTAAACCATGTAACTAGTCTGGCATGTTGGCTCATCAGCTGAAGGAACAGGTAACGAAGGCTCGACAGTCACTCGGAGGTATGAAAACGGAGATCTACATGTCCACCTACATCTTAGATGCAATCTGTGACTGACAGGAGTTCCCGGGCTTGGAATGGGCATGGCCACTGTCGGAGATTGTTGTGAACACATATCGTAAGTTGTTGTCCAAATGCAGCTTCATAGGAGTAATCACACAACTGTCCGATCATTTTGTGACCCCAGTTTGCAAGATGATATTCGAATAGGATCCACCCTACATGTTGAAGGAAGCAATGGAGGCATTGATAGACATTGTTGATTGGTATGCCTCATCGTCTAACACCTTCATATGAATGTTCAGTGCGAAGAAGCCTACACATGTCCTACCGAAGCTTTCCTTGGACATACTCGTCATGCAAGAAGTAGCATATCACATCTCGATAGGATTAATAGCTATACTACACGGAAGAAGAAGGCACCTTCGCCCGCTCTTTCGTTGTAGATTGGGTTATAAGTAGTAGCAGCAGAGGCAAGCATACCAGTGCATGACAAGGACAAGATGAAGATTGTCGATCGCATGGAGGAAGAGAAAAGCTACAAGTTCTAACCTGATCCATTGGCAGAGAAAGCATTTATGGCTATAGAGGTGAAGAGGCAACAACGTGACAAGCGAATCACACAAATGCAGAAGGGAGAAGAGAAGGATGCATGAAGCAGAGAAGGAGTTGCATGAGATAAAGGAGCAAGTCTAGAAGGAATAAGAGTTGCGGAAGTAGGAGAGGGAAGCACAACAGTAACAAGTATAGTAGGGGGTGCAACATGTGAAAATAGATGAAACAATGCCCATACAGGTAGTGGATTCATCGGAACAACTAGCATCAGGTAGGTAGGATGAACCATCACAGGAGTAGGACATTGCTCATGAGATAGAGCAAGCACTTCAATAGTTGGATACGACTATGGAGAAACAGGAATCGGAACAGGACATTGACCTTATGCCTCATCACCAAGACGTCAACTTACCTGCTTCACCGCATCCAGATGATGAGCAAGTCTCAAGCGACCAAGGAGGCACTGAGATCCTCGGAGATCAACCAGAAGGAGAGATGCACAATATCTCATTTGATGAGTCTCAACATAGAGTTGTGTAGTCTCATAGAGTGTCGACTCTAGATGATCATACATCTCCTACGTAAGTTAATGAATGAGTGATCATGTCTAACATGCGCAAACATCCAAAAGCCTTGGTCGATGCAACTAGAGTGTATGCCAAAACCACTAGTTCAAGTGTTCTCTTTCTGATAGCTGAGAATGAGCGAATGGCTAAAGAACTTCAAACAACCAAGCAAGGAGGAGAGTTGGTGACAACGTCCACCCAAGTTGATCTGAAGAAGGAAATACTAGATGAAGTATTGTCCCTTGAAACAGTCATGTGAACGTTGTACTCCAAGTTTGGCAATCCATAAGGTAGTCATCCATCTTAACGGATGGTAGCAATGATGTTCTAGAAGAGGATGTATCTTGATGAACTTGCATGTTGTTGTTGATTACATGTAAACATGGACGATGAGATACAAGGGAGCCCCGCTTCACTTGCCGAAGATGATGAAGGCCAGCGCGGTTGAGCTGAATGCACATATCCGGAGTCAGATCTAGAACTATGAAGAGCTCCCACAACTCATCACTAATATACAGGCTTCCCATTCATGTGTGTTCAAGAGTATGGATGTTGTGGTGCGCGCACATGCGATCCCATCTATTAGGATTCTCACCCAGGCGAAGACAAAGGCATAGGTCCAAGTAGAGCTTGACTCGTACTTCGGTGAGTTGATGTGCATTTCCACCAGCATAGACTTGCCTATTAGTGGAGACATCATGCACAAGTATGTTGCTGGTCTATCCGCATTGAGGACAATGATGCGCATGCTTGCATACAAGTTGGACAAAGGAGCCTGAGCAGTGTGCCTGGATGCTATGGAGGCAAGAGTCAGGTTCTAGAAAGATGTCACCTTGGAGCACACGGACATCATCATGAACTACTGATCTTGGCATCAGTATGTTACTGAGGATCAGTGCAAGGATGTTGAGGATTTGGACTTCCATGGTTGTCTAAGTCACAGTGATGTCTGGCATGGCTTGCTTAAGTCATTTCTCTTACATGGGTACATGTGCATTATAATGTAACGTCATGTCAAGTGTAAGTCAAGTGTCGATAGTTGGATGTAATAGTTATAGAGTAGATGAAGAGTCATGAGGGTAGTTGAACTGTCACAAAGGGGAATGTCAAGGGTCACCCCACCCTTTGCTATAAATATTCCCACATAACTCATTGTATAGGCTTTTGGTCATCTAAGCTTCCGATAAGACTATCTTGGAGCGAGCTTGGATAGTATTGTAATGATCCATCGCTTCTCCACTGCGCAGAGCTTGTACATTCCTTTGGAGGAGCAGGTGGTTGTGGCTGTAACATTCCGCTATCGGAACTAGTGATTGGACATGGATGTATTATATGACTAGAACTTACACTTCTTAATATAACAAGAGCCAACATTTTTCATGCATATATTGTATTGTATTCTATGCTACCTAGTTTACTCTAAATGATATATGTATTGGTTTGCTTACGCATGCATGTATAACTATCCGTGTATGTATATATGACTCTTTCTGAAACATGTTGTTGGTTTAACCATCACTTTGGATTTCTTGCTAACTTGCCTTCCATGTTGTGATGTATCTTTGCTCGTGTGTTCCCTTCTCAACTACGTGCTATCATATGTTTCCAAGGGGCGAACTCATCTCAACCCTCGTGTGTTAGAACCTCTCATGCACCGCCCTTGGCTCGCTACAGTTATCGCACTCTTGCAACCAACAAAGTTATCTTACTTGCTTCTATGCGAAATCACAGTCAAGGCATTACCATACGACCCACTGCTGGGACTACTACACGAAACGGTTTGAAGTCTAATTGGGACTTCTTACCGGGGAGATCCCCTAACATGTTGGCGGGTCCGACACCATCAACAGGTAGCTAGGAGAATTTGGGGCTAAGGTAATGCCAATGCAATCATAAGCTCAATGAGAACATCACAAGTGTTAGACAATTCATATCTATTTTTTACAACCCAAAGGCATTGAATGCAAAAACACCTTCAAGATAAACCATTGGATAATTTTATGATATTTAAGAGATTCCAAAATATCATCAGACAAAACCCTACAATCTACAACATTAAGTGACTTAAGCCTTTTGTAAACCCTAGACATGGCATCAATTGTAGAATCCAACCAATTGTTTATTAATGATAAGGTTGCATATTCAAGCTAAGTATAACTATCCACAAACCTATGAACCCTAAATTTGAAATTCATTATTGGGGTTGATTAGAGTTCCTTCATGTTTCACAATAAAAAGTTGGGTGATGTTTAACATGTTTGAAATGGGAAAGGAGTGAAGGACGGAGTGTATGTGAATTGATTGTGAGCTTCTAGATAGCCAATGAGAGCATGTTGTTGAACCTTTTCCATGTCATTGATGCAAATAGTAAATATTGCTTCTTTGACTACTAAGTTAAATTTTGAACAATAGTTTGAGTTTTTAATGGTAATCTTCATGTTTCTCTCAATTTTTTTTGCTAGAAAACAAATTTATAAAAAATGGCACTTGTTAGTTTTTCCCCATGAACTATGAGAGGTGGTGTTCACTCTTCTTTTTAGTGCATGGTTAAAGGTATTTATGGCTATTTTTATTTTTCCAGATAGACAAGGAGGAGCACCTACCTTTAGTAGTGGTGGAGGAAATCCTAAAAATGGTTGTGGTCAGATATCTGGAAATATTGAAGATAGAGGTGCCTCCTTTTTACATTAAATCCTATTGTACATAGTACATACCACAAAAGACCTGTGGAGGGAGAGCCCCTTTAAAAAAATCCTTCAATGTAATCAAGTCTCCTATGTGACACACATCACCTCCATTGATTCTCGTGATAAAATCTTATATATATATATATATATATATATATATATATATATATATATATATATATATATAATGATTATATTAATCCAAAATGTAAAAAGAGAAAGTTAATACATACAATAATGGAAGATATATATGGTAGTTTTGTAAACATATATTTTGTTATAAATACGGAAAGTAAATTTTATATAATCTTTTAATGTTAGTATTAGTTATCATTTCATGTTTAAATTACAAATATTGCAATATAATTGGAAAGCATTCAAGTCTTAGAGTTAGAAATCAATTATGTGATTAAAAAAATAATAATGAAAATAATGATAAATCTATATTTATAAAATGCAAATAACATAATAAATTTTATCACAAATTTTTATTAAAAATAAAAATAAAAATAAACATCTTTTTTGATATTAAATCTTAAACATATATATAATATTTATAATAAAAACATTCTTAAAATATAACACTCATTTTGTAACCCTTTTGATATAATAATGTGAAATATTATATCTATATATATTCCATAAAATTCCTACAAATATATATTTATATAATTAAAATTATAAATGTATATAATACTACTTTTGGGGAAATTTAAAAGCATAATTTATATGGACTGAAAAAGAGTATTCTTAAAAAAAACCTTTTTTTCAGACTTAATTTCCAAGTAGTAATAATAATAATTTATGTTTGTATGTTTATTTGTGAGAATGAATGGCATGGGAAGATAAAACTCATATCCGGAAAAAAGATACAAATATATGAATGATGATTTTATATATAGAATGAATAATAACTTAATATTGACGAATGGAATTTTTTATTTCATTAATGTATAATAATAATAAATATAGATTAGTTAGAAAATGACTAAATAAATCATAATAAAAATATGTAAATATAAAATTATAAATTAAAATATGAATTAACTTAAAATATATATTTTGAAGGGCTTCCGGCCTCAGGAACGTCATTAGGATTCTCCAAAGGTGCCGGGCGGGATTCCTCGTAAAGCCCTAGTTCTACGGTTATTGATGAAATAAAAGAAGGCGGCGAGACCCATAAAAGATGGGACAAATACAGTAAAGATGAACGGTGGCTTCTCGAGCTGTTGGGCTTTGTGCAGCAGTGTCGCAGCTTCGTTCCAAACCATGGTAAGTATAATATGACGGTTTCCAAATCTGGAACTGGAAAACAGAGAAGCTCAAGGCCTGTAGATCAGATAGAAACTATGGCTGTTAGGCGTGAAGGCCCGTACAAATATTTATCAATGGGGCAGGCAGATACAGAGCATCTTGGATGGCTGGCCTGTATTACATTTTATTAATTTAGAATGAAAATTACATATAGCACATGCTGATAAACATATCTAAAATTGTTGATCTCCCAATCGATTATGGTGGTCCATTAAAATAACTGAAATATCAGAAATATCTATTTTATGATAAAGATGGTGGTGGTGGTTAAAGTCCGCTAAGACCAAACATTGGTCTATTGGACCTAAACAAACAAATTATTTATTTTGATTTAAGATTTTATTCTTATGCTCAAAAAGCTTGCCTCTCGAGCTCACTATAATTTTGACATTGTAAAATGCTAGGAAGGTCAGTATTGTAACAAAGATTGTGAAACTGAGATCTAATGTCGTTGTACGCGGGGCACTCTAAGAGGAAGTGGTTTTCATCCTCGATGTTCCTATTCTCACATATATGGCAGATCCTTTCCATCCATGGCGTTTTAGGATCTCCCCAACGACTTGTTTCACTATGGAGCTCATGAGAATTCATTCTAATCTTTGCTATATTAATTTTCTTCTTTGAGCTAGTTAAAATAGAGAGATACTTTTGATCTTCTATGGCGGGGTTGATGACCTTCTTATATACATAGATCAAAATTTTATTAAATATTTATCAAAATAAGTCACAACAAATACTTTTGAAATTTTGGTGTTTAGGATCTATTTACAAGTAATTCCACTCTTGTTTTATAAAAATTACGGAATCCACGCATCAAAATTGAAAATGCTCTGCTCCAATGTGTTCTATGATCATCCCAATAGCATAATCCTACTGCGAGCCTTCTTTAGAAAGCTGATCAGATATTGTGCGATGTATAAAGGCTTGATTCCGGTGAAGATGGAGCTACAAAAGCCCTCAATTTCCAAACTCATTGAAACCCAAAAACATAGATCACCTCGTGTTCATATTATTGAGAAATTTCTAGCAATACAAATTTTATCTCAATTAAACTCTCGGATTGAAAGTTGTGCTCATTTAAAGTTTCTTCCATTAACACTTGCCATGTCAACAAGAGGCTACCACATGGAACACTCATGTGCCTTCATGTCCCTGCCACATCGTCAATTGTCCAATGTGGTACCCATATGGCGTCGTCGTGCCTACCAACTTATCTTTTACCAACGAGTCTTACAAGGCCCCCCCCTTCCATGTATTTCCATTTTTCTCTATTATATTTTGTTCAGGGGATATTTGGATGTATAGTAAAAGTGATATTTTGGGGACCAAAAGATTCTACTGGGCAAGAGTGATCTAGAGCTCAAAATTTGCTCAAAATTAAAATTTGTCAAATCAGTGTGGAACTTAAACGACCACGTATTTCTAGTCATCGTGAATTCGTTGCAACTCTTTTTGCGCAAAACTATAGAAAATCTGTGATAGGTTAACCCGATAATGCAATATAAATCAAAACAGAATACTATAACCTACTTCTACTATCAATTTGCGGAAGCTTAAAAATCGAGCTGAACGATATAACTAGAAGAAAAAGAATCAATGAACAATACACATGAAAATACTTTTGGGGAAAGCCACATCTAAAAACTCCACATTATTGTATTATCATACATGGTGGAAATACATAGGAATTATACAAAGCCTTAGCTCTCACAGCTAGCCAACTCTCAATACAATCCTCACAGATGCTGATAGGCAACCTTGGCTTCTCTCCAGTCTTCCTCTTTGCATTCCAAGCTCGTATTTCCTTGCGCTTTTCCTTGTGGATGATTTACCTATTACCAAGTGGAAAACCAAGCCTTCAAAACTACGCAATCCTCAAGGATAACTCCTTGACTGCATGCATAAGTTTTCTCTATGAAAAAACACATGCAACTGATAGTACACTATCCTTGAACATTAATCTCAACTGGGTCTTGCTCAGAATAGACATGAATGAGTTTTTGATTAGGGAATCTTCAGTGAACTGAAGTAGCACTAGTTGTGTGAATTAATGCATCAACTGGCTACTAACTCACTATTAGTTCCTCAAACAATTTGGAACTAATTTA
Source organism: Pinus tabuliformis (assembly GCA_031772625.1). Classification (NCBI taxonomy): domain Eukaryota; kingdom Viridiplantae; phylum Streptophyta; class Pinopsida; order Pinales; family Pinaceae; genus Pinus; species Pinus tabuliformis. The sequence continues at coordinate 124,593,048 of CM062814.1, forward strand.
ACTCGAATTAACTCAGTAAACTGAGTTAACTAATTAAAACTCAAATATAATTCAACCTTATCTCCTTAATTTAATGGATAAGTCTTGCATGACTTCAGAAAGACTTCTAAATTGAATTTCTCCAACTAATTAATTTAAAATAAATTAATTAATTATTTCTAAGTAGTTGTTAACACTAAATTTGATTTTAATTCATAATTTAATTCAAGGACAAATGAAATTGGAATATTCTTGTTGCCATATTTCAACAGAAACAGACACAATATACTCCCATATACAAGTTCTGTTCGTTTTCCTAAACAGGGAATTTTACAAAAATGTGTAGCATCGCACAGTCAGTACTCCGTATTGCCAACGTGGCAGGCTGACTGGGTAACTGATGTGGCAGTTGACTGTATCGATGATTGTGCTACTCCCAGAAACGAGTTCTGTTCATTTTCATAAACAGGAGTATTTTACAAAAATGTGCAGCTTCACACAGTCAGTAGTCTGTACTGCCGGCTTGGCAGGCTGACTGGGTAACTCACATGATAGTTGACTGTACCGATGATTGGGCTCCTCTAACAAATGATATTGGTCCGAGTTGGCAGTGTTTTGTTGGTTTTTGGTGGTGGCCAATCACACGCTACCACATGGCACGGCCCGAGGCCTCCACGTGGCATCCTGAGGGCCACCAAAATTTATGGCAATTTCTGAACAATGACAGGCAAGGTCGAACCAATGACCTCACAACAAACAAATTCACCAAACCAACTACACAATGTTTCTTATTATACTATAGGTTTCACATGGTTTTGTTGTAATATGGTTTCTGCATTGGGGGTGGGGGACAAGGTCTAGCCCCAGCTCTAGTCACCGCACCCTAGGGGCTAGGGGTGGGACCACGAGCAGGAGGCTACCCTGATGCCCCTCCACTAACCTTAACTGTGATTACAACCGTTACTGGAACACGTGACCACACCAGAATTAGCACTTCATCATAGCACTGAGGGTTCTCCGCCAAAAATTTAAGCAGTGCTGTCAATGTAGAACTGCTGGTGTCATGAGCTACATATAATAGATCAAGGATATTGTCCTTAATATCGTTGTCTGTGAGAGAATCACCCTGCTCGTCAACATTAGAGATCAGAACGACAACAGATCTAGCTCTCGAGAAGCCTTTCCCACCTCTAATGCAACTCTCCTCTCATTAAGAAAGTGGTTGAGTTGTTGGTGAATGGCATTATCTGCGTGCTTGGCTTTGTTATATCGCGTATTGGGTAGGTCTATGGGAATTTACAGTACTCCTTTCACAATAACCCTAAAATGTTGCCAAAGCTTGGCTTGTTCGTCAGGATATTTTATGGTGGCAAACAAATCACAAGCCAGAGAGAAAGTGTAACAATTGAATAAAGGTAAAGCTGTCACCTCATCTTTTCCGATCCAGTACTCAGCCAGGTGATCTTTGGTCATTGAATCCACTCGCCCTACAAATTTCTGAAGGGATTCCGGCCTCAGGAACGTCATCAGGATTCTCCTCAATCTCTTTGCATTGCCTCCAACTGCTGTAATTAAAGAATCGCGGAAGAGATTTCCAATAGAGGTGGGCCATGAATTGACCACCAGTCTGTTCTCGTTGGAGAAAAAGAAGCGGTTGCCTTCGGGGTTCCAAATTACCACAGTTGGGTGGCCAATAAGGGAAGTGGTGAACACGTTTCCATACTTTTGTGTTCGACTTTTAAAGAAATCTTGGGGACTTCCCCTCCTCTGGCATCCTAGAAATTCTAATGTCTCTCCAATCACAGGCCATCCAAAGGTGTTGGGCGGGATTCCTTGTAAAGCCCTAGTTCTACAGTTATTGATGAAATAAAAGAAGGTGGCGTGACCTATAAAATATGCGAAAAATACAGTAAAGATGAATGGTGGCTTCTTGAGCTATTGGGCCTTATGCATCAGAGTCACATCTTTGTTCCAAACCATGGTAAGTATAATATGACGGGCTCCAAATCTGGAACTGGAAAACAGATAAGATCAAGGCCTGCAGATCAGATACAAACTATGGCTGTTAGGCGTGAAGGTCTGTACAAATATATATCAATGGATCAAGCAGATACAGAGTATCTCTTTCAGTAGGGCTTTTTTTGGGGATAATGGCTTGCCCTGCCACCACTCACATCCTATTGACTTTTGGTGTACGAATCCATGTTTTTCATGAGAGAAGATTTCCGTGTTTCATGAGCATAGACTTCCCTAATATTTCGCCATTCATCTTTAACCTATGTGAAAAATAGAATTAAGTTTGTCTAAAATTTCAATAAGTTCTTCACGTATCATTATGAAACTTTTTCTATTTGTAATTCTTCCTTTAAACACTCACAAATTATATGCATAAATCTTCAATACTTAGACCTCCCTTAATGACAATATTATCCCTAAATGTCAGGGTCTGGGATCAGCCCCTAAAAGATGATTTTTTCGAAATATTGTTAACATACATAAATTTGGAATTGTGTTACTACAAGAAACTATGACCTGCAGGGAGAAAACTTGGGCATATCTATCAAAAAATTGCCCTAAATGGCACATCTGCACTTCTGACACCACTGGTTTATTTGGTGGACTTGATCTGATGGTAAGATCTCAGACAATTAATAAGGTATTACAGACTCATGTGCATGGTTATGCCTATGTTATTTTGTCCAATGGATAGATAATATTGCGAAATACACAGATAATGAAGCAGTAAAGAAGCATAATAAACAACACACATAAACACAACAAGTTTAATAAGGAGTTTGCCCAATACTCCTAGGCTACATCTCCTGGTCCAGCCTTCAATGGTGACTTCTCTATTTTGTCTTCAAAACAGAGTTTTACAAAAGTATGAGCTCAACATGAGTCTCAAAACACAACAAATACAACAACAAGAGTTTTTCTTGAACCTCTCGAGCCTCTCTGAGTACACAGACTCTCTCTATCACTCTCTGTCTCTGTCTTTGCTCTATCTCTGCACTGCCTTCAATACTGCATGCTTTTGTTTCTATCGTTCTATGGATTTTAAAGCCAATCTATGATGTATGTACATTCTCCCTCTTGGGCTCTCTGGCTTCCCGACCTCTGTTTGCTTAGATACCCCCTCTGAGTGTTAGCAATCATTGCTAAACACTTTCAAGGATGGTGGCCACCTGTACTGTAACGGAACGGGTCATCGGGCCTTTGAAATCCCAAAATTGGTTGTTTTCTGTTAACACAGAGAAACACTCCAAAAACACGAAAAATCCTCCAAAACACTATTCATCGGATTTGAACTATTATGAATCCGCTTTATAACTCCTATCGGGTCCACCTTTGTAGTGATATCACATCTCCACCGTTGATCTGGGAGATCTAGATCCAACGGCTGTGGTCCATTTCGAGCGTCCCTTCCGTACGGAGGTTAACCGCCCGATGAGGGTGGTTTTCTCTCTCCTTGGCCTAGACACGTGGTAGAAAATGTATGGGCTCGGGTGGATCCCGGCCCAAACTACTTACCGCTTTATTCCTCTTGAAATCCCACTTGTTTCATGGATTTCCTTTGCATTTGGAAAATATGTTAAAACACTAAAAAATCCCATAAAAATGGCTTTGGGCGGATTTGAAATGTTATTCATTTTCATTCCCCAAACCTTTCAGGTGCACTTTTCATCGCATCGGCGCTTCCCTTGTATTTCGTTTAATAAACGAAATATATGAAAATACGTTAAAAATGACAATTGACAGATCTCAAATCTTATGAAATAGCATTTATATTCCCATCAGGTCCGGCTAATCACATCGCATATATATATATATATGTGTGTGTGTGTGTGTGTACGTATAGTCCCGCTCCGTTGTGTTTGTTGATTGCAATATCACGATGCGATTGATCGCAATCGCATATCGCGATAACCCCAGGCCGTTTGGTGAGCACTCTATTCGTATTTGTGAACTGTGATTCTGCGATGCAAAGTGGATCGTCGATCTACGTGCTTGATCGATGGTCCTCGTTGACTCCGCTGATCGCCATCACAAGCTTTATGTGGTGTGCTCCGATTTCCTCCACCTGTCACTGCCGATTTGCGATTTGCCAATCGGATCTGGACCGTTGATCGGCCAGATTCGACGACTCTCATGCATTCACTATTCAAGCCTCCGATAAGCCTGTTTTCCACTGTTTCTTGGTGTTTTTTTGCTGCCGATAGTGTTTTCCGATGTTTCTAAGGGTTCTTCCCATGCGATTGTTTTGATCTTTTAAATGGTTTTTAAAGACTTTAGAGAGTATTCTAGGATCCATTTGGATCAGGACTAGCGACTATGTGGAATCCGAACATTTACAATTTCAAAGCATACAACTCCTCGGTGGGATTGATTATCATTGGACGTAGACGTGGCAACAATGTTGAAATCCACATCATCAATATTTATGCACCATATGATTACAGCGAAGATTTCTAGAAGAAGGCAGAACAAAGTGGTCTTCTCGACCTTAATTCTATTATACTGGCAGGGGACGTTAATTTCACCACATGTCCAACAAAATGATGGGGTTACAATTGTCGTCCTAATCCATTAGAGAACCATTTCCAATTCATTTTTGAGGACAAACATCTCAGGCACATCATCCTCCATCCTCTTTGATCAACTTGGTAAAATGGTCGCTTCAATATTGAGGGCATTGAAAAATGCTTGCATCATTTCATTGTCCATGAATACACTACCACTAGACTGAAGGATCTAACATCCTCCATTATTACTTCAAAGGTATCAGATCATTTTCCCATTTTGTTGGAGTGGAAGGGATCACACCTGGACGAGACTCCACCATTCAAATTCAACAATTTTTGGCTTAAAGAGACGGATTATACCAACCTGGTTAAAGTTTTCTAGAACATGACTGATATGGACCCCAATTCTAGACATATGGACATAATTATACATAAACTCAGTAAGCTTAAAGCATCCGCTAAAATATGGGCACAAAAAAAAAAAGGATTTGCTAGAGGAACTCATTGATATTGAAGAAAAAATTAAAGTGCTCGAGGTTCCTAATGATCCAAAATACTTCTCTACTACTCGAAAAACATAAATTTTATAGTTGGAAGGCCGCAAATCCGAATTACTACTCTGATAGATTGAAGCATTGCAAAAGAAAAGCCGCATCATGTGGATCTAGGATGGAGATAAAAATAACAAATTCTTTCATAATCAGATTACATGCAGGCGATAACAAAAAGAAAAACATATTTGGACTATCAAATCAGACTATGGCAACCTACTTATAGATCATAAACACATTGAACGGGAGGCATTCAGACATTTCAACGAAATCTACCAGGCTAGGGCCGAGATGTCTTTCAACAAATAGTTGGAACAATGCAATTTTTACCCCATTATGACAGACAAGGAAGCAATTGAACAGATGGAACGCCCGTCCCTAAGGAGGAAGTTATCTCAATTTTGAAGGAATTAGAAAGAGGAAATAGCCTCGGCCCAGATGGATGGACCTTGGAGCTATTCTTACACTTCCAACATATTATTATCGATGAGTTTACTGACATGGTGGAAGAATCCAGAATCCATGGTTGTGTTTATGGGGCCACCAATGCCACCTTCATCTCACTAATCTCGAAGCATGACAAGGCTGAATCTTTCTCATATTTTCGCCCTATTTCTTTGCGCAACTCAACCTAAAAACTCATATCCAAAACCTTAGCTAATCGGCTCAAACGCTTCATATCCATGTATATCACAGCAGAATAGTTTGGTTTCTTAAAACAATGCCAGATACATGATGTTGTTTCTATTGCCCAAGAATGTCTCCATTCTATAAAATCCCGAGATTTGGATGTTTTCACCTAAAAGATGATCTTTTCATAATATTATTTACATACATAAACTTGGAATTGTGCTACTACAAGAATCTATGACATGCAGGGAGAAAATTTGGGCATGTCTGTAAAACAATTTGCCCCAAATGGGACATCTGCGCTTCTAATGCCACCCGTTTATCTGGCAAACTAGTGACTATGTGGAATCCAAACATCTACAATTTCAAAGAATACAACTCCTCGGTGGGACTCCTTATCATTGGAGGTAGACGTGGCAACAGAGATCAAATCTACATCATCAATATTTATGAACAATATGACCGCCGCAAAGATTTCTAGAATAAGGCAAAATAGAGTGGTATTCTCGACCCCAGTTCCATTATATTGGCAGGGGACCTTAATTTCACCACAAGTCCAACAAAATTATGGGGTCACAACTGTCATCCTAGTCCATTGGAGGACCATTTCCAAATATTTTTTAAGGACAAACGTCTCAGGAACATCATCCCCCATTCTCTTGGACTGACTTGGAAAAATGGCCAGCACACTGAAGGATCTAACATCCTCCATTATTCCTTCAAATATATCATATCATTTTCCCATTTTTTTTGCAGTGGACGGGATCACAATTCGACAAGGGTCCACCATTCAAATTCAAAAGATGGATTATACCGATTAGGTTAAAACTTTCTAGAACATGACTGATATGGATCCCAATTCTAGACATATGGACATAATTATCCATAAACTTAGTAAGCTTAAAGAAACCACTAAAATATGGGCACGAAAAAAAAAAATGAGGATTCATTGTAGGAACTCATTGATATTGAAAAAAAAAATTAAAGTGTTGGAGGTTCCTAACAACCCAGAATACTTTTATGCTACTTGGAAAATAGAAATTTTACAGTTGGAAGGTTGCATATCATAATTACTGCTCTGAAAGGCTGAAGCATTGCAACAGAAAAGCCACATCATGTGGATCCAGGATGGAGATAAAAATAGCAAATTATTTCATAATCAGATTACATGCAGGAGGAAAAAAAACCATATTTGGAGCATCAAATCAAACTCTAGCAACCTGATTATAGATCAGAAAGACATTGAAGGGGAGGCATTCAGACATTTCAATGAAATCTACCAAGCTAGGACGGAGATATATTTCAAAAAACAACTGGAACAATGTAATTTTTACCCCACTGCGACAGACAAGGAAGCCCTTGAACACATGGAACGCTCGATCAGTAAGGAGGAAGTTATATCGGTTCTGAAGGAATTGGGAAGAGAAAAAAGTCCTGACCCAGATGGATGGACCTCAGAGCTATTCCTACACTTCCAAGACATTATGATCGATGAGCTTACTAACATGGTGGAAGAATCCAAAATCCATGGTTGGGTTTTTGGACCACCAATGCCACCTTCATCTCATTGATCTTGAAGCACGACAAGCCTAAATATTTCTCAGATTTCCTCCCTATTTCTTTGTGAAATTCCACCTACAAACTCTTATTTGAAACCTTAGCCAATCGGCTCAAACCCTTCCTATCCATGTATATCATAGCAGACCATTTTGGTTTATTAAAACAACGCGAGATACATGACATTGTTCTTATTACCCAAGAATGTCTCCATTCTATCAAATCCCAATATTTCGATGTTTGCCTCATGAAAATCGATTTGCCCGAAGCCTTTGACTACATTGACTGGAAACTCCTCTAGATGACATTGCGAAAGATTAGCTTTGGCTCCATCATGATTGGTTGGATACAAACCTGTATCAAATCATCCTCCTTTGCCATTATTATTAATGACCTTCCCACTGATATTTTTATTGCATCTCGTGACCTCCGACAGGGCTACCCCTTATCTCCTCTTTTATTTATCACCATCATGGATGACCTTAGCAAAAGATTCTCATCTACCTGCAACTGTGGGCTCATCTCCGGGTGTTTGATTCCCAATTTGGTCCCAATCACCCATCTTCACTTTGTGGATGATCTTTTGACCATGGGGAAATCAAATCCAAATAAATGGCTCCACATTGCTGCGATTTTACATGATTTCGGGTCTGCATCTAGGCTTCTCGTGAATAATGCCAAATCCTGACTCATATCTCACGCTCCGGAGGCAGGGCCAATTTTATACATTGCAAATTGTTTTGGAGTTGTTGTCAATCACTTGGACAGGGGATTCACATATCTTGTCTTCAAATTGGAGCTGTTGGGTTATAAGATTAAATATTGGGACTGACTCCTCATCAAAATCGAAACTAAACATAGCCACTGGTCACATAAGTGGATAATATTGGGTGGGCGCTTAATCCTCATTAAATATTTCCTCATGATTATACTGATTTACTGGATGCACATCTACAAAATTCTAAAAGGAGTTATTAGGAAAATCAACTCCATTATGACCAAGTTTCTTTGGGGAGGTCTAAAATCTACTACTTAAGACTTTATGGAGGGTTGTGTGACATGAGGGACTTTGGAAACACGTCATCACATCAAAATACCTACAAAATTTATGCTTCTATGACTGGCTTCGAAATGGTGCTTCGATTCCCTCACAAATATATGTTTCTTGACACAACTTGCTCACTTCTAAGCATTGGTATTTTTCTTAGCTTTTGTTGGTCCGTTGGCTCAGGATCTTCCCCCAAGATCAAACTTGACTCAATTATTGGGATGACTGGTACACACCTTTTATCGCTGGACCTAATCACATATTTACATCATTATGGTTATCACGTGATCAAGGATATTTAAGCTGTTGAACTCTCCTCTCCTTTCTACACTCATTGGAAAGACGTTGTAGAAATCTCTCTTCCTACCCACCTTTGTCTGGAATGGACAATTTACATTACTACTTTGAAACTTTCGGGGATCATTCTTTCTAATGTTGAAGACAGTCTTATTTGGGTCGGTGGAACACAATTAGACAAGATCATTGTAAAAGAAGCTTACAGCCTCATCACTCTTCATGCTTGCCCAAATCTGATTCATCCTTGGTTCGCTAGGGTATGGAAATGGAATTTTCCCCTTAAGCTTAAATGTTTTTCTTGGTTGGTAGTTCACAATCGTATCCTCACTTGGGAAAACCTCGTCAAGAGGGGTTTCTAGGGTCTGGGACAATGTTGCCTTTGCAACTCACATGGAGAGGACATTAACCACCTTTTCATCCACTGCTCATTTGCTTCTTCAGTTTGGATCGAGATTCTACACTCGTTAGAAGATCCACCTCCTTGGGAACGCTCTGACATAGTCTCTTGTCTCCATAGCTAGACAATGGACTATTTTTCCCACAAATCACTGGTCTTCTTCATCATCTGGTGCATTTGGTGGTCTTGGAATGCTCTTATCTTCGAGAATGAGCAACCTAATATTTGATAGACCTACTGCAAGATTATTAACTACCACCATGAATTTTTCTCTTCCCCATCTCACAATGCCTTGCTTATCCCTCCACCTTGTAATATTTGGGAGTCTTTCCCAGTTGGATTCTTTGATGGGGCCTCTTGATGCAGGAGCATGAGGCTTAAATAAAAAAGGCTTCGTATTATTCCAAAAATACAAAAAAAGTTTACAAGAAAAGGAGTGGGGTCCTTTAGCTGTCAATTTACAAAGCTTTCTAGATAGGATTTAAACTAGAATCTAGGATTTAGATTATCATGTAATAAATTCAAGTAGTTATACGTAGTGGAGATTCTCGAGGAGAATATCATGTAGATTAGATAGGATTAGTTAGTTTGATCCTTTGATTTAGGATCTGGTTGTTAAATGAACTAGTACTTATGTAAGTTTTGAATCATAATAAGGGATTTTAACAGATTCGGCTTGTTTTGCCATATAAGATTTAGTTGCAGAAAAGATATCTCTGTGTCTTTACGTGTATATTGGTCAATCTCGGAGGTGTTGCATCCCTCCATAATATCACTGTGTATTATTGAAATTCTGGTTTAGCCCTGAAAACTTAGAGTACTGTGTGATCGCATTTAATCACTTTTCATCGGGTATTAGCAACTGCAGGGTTTAAAAGTGTACTGGTTCCTTGGTCGGGCTTGAAGGGCCATACTCATCCTTAGTTGTTGATTTTATTTTCAACGCTTTACGGATCAGTCAACAGCAGAGGTTGGCCTGGTGTTAACTGGTGTGTTAATAGAAGTCCCGCGAGCCGGAGGATCTAACGGCCACTATTATCCGATGGATATCGGGCTTAAAAATGAGCAGACGTTAATCTAAGTATTGGACCCAAACTTTTATAAATTGAGCACTTATAAACCTCATTGGGTCTGTGAAGCTGGATAACTATCACGCAGATCTCCGAGCGATATCACAGTGACCGTTGGATCATTGGACATTATCGCGCAGATCTCCGAGTGATGTCACAGTGACCGTTGTATCACTGAAGACCGCTAACTGTTAGATCAATCTCGCATCACATAGGACAAGGAACTTGCCATTGCGATTTGTGATGTTTTAAGGACTTGTAAGGCAATTGTTGTTGGGGAAATTAAGTAGTTTTGCTAATTTAGCAGAGTAGATAACTTTAGAGGTAGATGACTGATACTCCGCCAGAAATTCAAGAAGAGATTCAACCCGAACTAGAAGAAATTGTTTCCGGTTTTGAACATTTCTCATTAACACCTGCACCCCGGCCACCATTTTTGGTGTCAGAGCATATTAAAGAAATTGAACAAGATCTCAAGTATTAGAGAAAGAAATCCACCATGTCTTTCAGAGTTGGAAGAGGATGTGGTAGAAGAAGAAGACCTATTGCAAATGATGAAGTGATGGAATCTATGCAACAAACACAAGCTAGATTAGAAGCAATGGAAACAGGGAGAGATGCAGATGCTGGAGATGTCAGTGATCCTGAAGCTGAAGCTGAAGAGGAGGAACCTGTAGAAGTTACTCTTGAGATGAGATTCTTTAAGTCAGTGTTGAGATCCACATCTAAACCTAGAACTGAGGTTTCAATTTATGCAGGAGGATTAAATCCTGAGGAGCTGATAGACTAGATTAATGACATGGAGAAATTCTTCGATTATGAAGAAACAGAGGATGAAAAGAAGATGAAGTTTGCTGCACAAAGTTGAAAGGATATGCAACACTTTGGTGGGATGGAGTGTAGGCAGAAACAAAAAGACTTGGCAAACAACCAATTAAGAATTGGAACAGGATGGTGAAAAAACTGAAAAGTAAGTTTCTGCCAAGTGACTATCAACAAACATTATCTAGATAGATGTAGAATCTTAGACAGAGGTCTATGACAGTAAAGGAATACACAAAGGAATTCTACAAAGTGAGTATAAGAGCAGGACAAATCCAAGATACAGATGAGAAGGTTTCCAGATATGTGAATGGTCTTAGAATGGACATTCAAGATGAGATAAGTGTACTGTCTCCTAAAATAGTAGAAGAGGCTTATTAGATCGTACTGAAGGCTGAAGAAAAACTCATGAGGAAGCAGTCTTCCAGAAATAGAGGTACCTTCTGAGGAAGGGGAAGACAAGGGGGTAGAGGAATATCTACAACACCTGGAGATGGAGCTAGCAGCAGCTCAAGTTAGCATACACCCATAGGAGGTGATTCAAGTGGCAGAGGGAGTTTTTCCAAAGGAAGAGGAGGCAGAGGCAAAGGAAGAGAAGTTAGATGTTACAGATGTAACAAGTTGGGAAACCAAGCTTATGAGTGCCCAGAAAATGCAGAAACACCTCATAGAAATGTAATATTTGCACAGATTGAAGAGTAAGAAGCAACTATGATAGAAGAAGAAAATGTACCAGAGAGAGGAGAATCTTTGGTAGTTAACAAAGTATTGCTAAAGCCAGCAAAGGAAGTTGTTGAACCAACACAAAGAAAGACTTTCTTCAGGACTGTGTGCAAGGTTCAAGAAAAATGTTGTCAGATGATAATTGATAGTGGCAGCACTGATAATTTTGTCTCTACAGAAGTGGTGGAGAAGTTGAAATTGAAGACAAAGAAACATCAAACACCTTACAAGGTGTCATGGCTACAAAAGGGACATCAGTTGTTAGTAAATAAACAGTGTGAAGTGGATTTGTAGTTGGGCAAGTACAAAGATAAAATTTTGTGTGATGTGATGTCTGTAGATGTGTGTCATATATTGTTGGGTAGACCATGGCAGTATGACAGAGGCACTATGCATGACGGAAAGAAGAACACCTACAAATTCAGCAAAGATGGTGTCAATCATACATTGCTGCCAATAGAAGAAGAAGATACATCGAAGAAACCTGAAGCAAAGACCCTTTTGTTGAGTGGAAAGGAGTACTTACAGTAGATGGAGGAAGATGTGGTAAGTTTTGTGTTGGTTTGCAAACCCAAGGTAATAATTACTTGCACAAAAGTTTCTGATTTACCAATTGAAATTCAAGAGATGCTGGACAATTATTGTGATATCATTGTAGATGACTTGCCTAATGAGTTACCACCCACTAGAAAAATCAGTCATCATATAGATTTTATTCCAGGAGAAAATCTACCAAATAAAGCAGCTTATAGGATGACTCCCATAGAGAATAAAGAAATCAGAAAACAGGTTCAGGAACTGTTATATAAAGGACTGATTAGAGAGAGTTTGAGTCGTTGTGCAGTGCCAATAGTGTTGATCCCAATGAAAGATCGAGGCTAGAGAATGTGCACTGGTTCAAGAGCAATCAATAAAATAACCATCAGGTATGGATTTCCTTTACCTAGAATTGAAGATTTGATGGATTGTTTGAGTGGAGCAAGATATTTTACGAAGCTAGATTTAAAGAGTGGGTATCATCAAATAAGGATTAGAGAAGGGGATGAATGGAAAATAGCTTTTAAAACAAATGAAGGATTGTATGAATGGATGGTAATGCCTTTTGGGTTGTCAAATGCACCTAGTACATTCATGAGGCTTATGAATGAAGTTTTGAAGGAATTTATTGGTAAATTTGTAATAGTATATCTGGACGATATATTAGTTTACAGCAGGTCTAAGGAGGAACACATGAGACATCTGAATTATGTCTTACAAAGGTTGCAACAAGAGAAGTTACTGCTAAATTTAAAGAAGTGTTCATTCATGAAGGAAGAATTGGTGTATTTGGGTTTTTTTGTTTCTGCTGATGGATTAAAGATGGATCCAGAGAAGATCAAGGCAATCATAGAGTGGCCTTTGCCAAAAAGTGTTTTTGAGGTAAGAAGTTTTCATGGTCTTGCTAGTTTTTATAGAAAATTCATAAGGAACTTTAGTAAGATCAATGCTTCTATTATCGACACTATAAAGAAAGATAGACAACCATTTAAATGGATTGCTGAAGCAGAAAGGAACTTTCAGCTGTTGAAAAGGAAGATCACTAAAAAACCTATTTTGATTTTGCCTGATTTTAATAAACCTTTCCAAGTGAAATGTGATGCCAGTGGAGAAGCCATTGGAGGTGTTTTAAGTCAGGAGGACAAACCTGTAGCTTATTTTAGTGAGAAAATGAATGAATCAAAGAAGAAATATTCTTCTTATGATAAGGAATTTTATGCAGTTGTGCAGTCATTGAAGAAGTGGAGACATTACCTGATGTCTAAAGAGTTTATACTTTATTCAGACAACCATGCATTGTAGTACATTATGCAACAACCAAAGCTTAATCAGAAACATGCCAAATGGATAGAGTATCTTCAAGGTTTTAATTTTGTCTTGAAGCATATAAATCGCCAATCAAATAAAGTAGTAGATGCCTTAAGTAGAAGAAACATACTACTTCAAGAAAGTCAAATTCAAATGTTGGGTTTTGATTTTCTTAAGGAATTGTATGAAAAAGACTTAGATTTTAAAGATGCATTTGAAGCATGTAAAAATCATGTTTTGTTAGACAGAAGTAAGTGGCTTAATTATTTCTTGCAAGATGGGTTGTTGTTTAAAAGAAATCAGTTGTGCATACCAAATTGTTCTATGAGGGAAAAATTAATCAAGGAAAAACATATTGGTGGACTTGCAGGACATTTTGGTGTAGACAAGACTTATGAGCAGTTAAACAGGTTTTATTTCTAGCCGAAGATGAGGACTGAAGTGGAAAAGTATGTGAAAAATTGTAAAGTCTGTCAGTATGCAAAAGGAAGAAGCCAAAACACAGGGTTGTATGTTCCATTACCTATCCTAGATAGAGCTTGGGATATGGTAAGCATGGATTTTGTTTTGGGCTTACCAAAGACTCAAAGAGGAAATGATGCAATTTATGTTGTAATTGACAGATTTTCAAAAATTGCACATTTTATTCCATGTTATAAAACCAGTGATGCTACTCACATTGCTGATTTGTTTTTTAAAGAGATTGTAAGATTGCATGGGTTACCTAAGAGTATTGTTTCAAACAGAGACTCCAAATTTGTTGGACATTTTTGGAGGACATTGTGGAAGAAGCTTGGAACTAAACTGAGTTTTAGTTCTTCTTATCATCCTCAGACAGATGGACAGACTGAAGTTGTAAACAAAAGCTTGGGTAATCTTCTGAGAAGTCTTACAGGTGAACATCCAAAACAATGGGATCAAGTATTAGCATAGGCTGAATGTGCATATAATGACTCTCCTAACAAAATTACAGGGAAAAGTCCATTCCATATAGTTTATGGAATGCACCTAAGAGGAATGTCTGAATTAAGAAATCTCGGAAAAGTTGAGATGAGAAGTGCTGAAGGGGAAGATTTTGCTTCAGAGATGCAAACAATACATGAACAGGTAAAACACCAGTTACAGGACAACAAAATAAAGTACAAGAGTAGAGCAGATTTGAGAAGGAGAGAAGTTAACTTTGAAGTTGGAGATTTGGTTTTAGCACACCTGAGGAAGGAAATATTTCCAAAAAGAGAGTATAACAAGTTAAAGTTCAAGAAAATTGGACCATGCAGAGTATTGAGGAAATTTTCTGCAAATGCATATGAAATTGAATTACCCCCTGATATTGGAATATCTCCAATTTTCAATGTTGCTGATTTGTACAGGTATGAAGGTGAAAATGCAGATGACACAGCAGAAGACCAAGAGAAACAAGAAATTGATTGGGTAAAACAATTACCTATAGCAAAGGAATTGCAGCCAGAGAGGATTTTGGACAAGAAATTGTTGAAGAAGACAAGGGGACAGGAGTATTTTCAGTATTTGGTCAAGTGGAAAGATCAACCAATTGCTGAAGCTACCTGGGTGACAGATGCCACGCTACAGAAATTGGGCAGTTCTATAGAAGAGCTCATGGACAAGAGCCCATGAAGAAATTTTTCCTTAGGAGTCAGATGCAGGAGCATGAGGCTTAAAGACAAAAGGCTTCGTATTATTCCAAAAATACAAAAAAGGTTTACAAGCAAAGGAGTGGGGTCCTTTAGCTGTCAATTTACAAAGCTTTCTAGATAGGATTTAAACTAGAATCTAGGATTTAGATTATCATGTAATAAATTCAAGTAGTTAGATGTAGTGGAGATTCTCGAGGAGAATATCATGCAAATTAGATAGGATTAGTTAGTTTGATCCTTTGATTTAGGATCTGGTTGTTAAATGAACCAGTACTTATGTAAGTTCTGAATCATAATAAGGGATTTTGACTGATTCGGCTTGTTTTTCCATATAAGATTTAGTTGCAGGAAATATATCTCTGTGTCTTTCCGTGTATATTGGTCAATCCCGGAGGTGTTGCATCCCTCCGTAATATCACTGTGTATTATTGAAATTCCAATTTAGCCCTGAAAACTTAGAGTACTATGTGATCGCATTTAATCACTTTTTGTCGGGTATTAGCAATTGCGGGGTTTGAAAGTGTACGGGTTCCTTGATCGGGCTTGAAGGGCCACACTCATCCTTAGCCGTTGATTTTATTTTCAACGCTTTATGGATTAGTCAATAGCGGGGGTTGGCCTAGTGTTAACTCATGTGTTAATAGAAGTCCCGAGAGCCGGAGGATCTAATGGCCACTGTTATCCGATGGATACCAGGCTTAAAAATGAGTGGATGTTAATCTATGTACCGAACCTGAAGTTTTATAAATTGAGGACTTATAAACCTCATCAAGTCCGTGAGGCCAGATAATCATCGCACAGATCTCCGAGCGATATCAAAGTGACCGTTGGATTACTGGAGATCATCGCCTAGATCTCCTAGCGATGTCACAGTGACCGTTGGATCACTAAAGACTGCTGACCGTTAGATCAATCTCGCATCACATCGGTCATAAGTAAATGAACCTTTCCCTAAGGAACTTGCGATTTCGATTTGCGATGTTTTAAGGACTTGTAAGGCAATTGTTGTTAGGGGGAATTAAGCAGTTCTACTAATTTAGTAGAATAGATAACTTTAGAGGTAGATGACTAATACTCCGCAGGAAATTCAAGAGGAGATTCAACCTGAACTAGAAGAAATTGTTTCCGGTTTTGAACGTTTGTCATTAACACCTACACCTCGGCCACCACCTCTTCTTTCAACATGTGCAGATGCAGAATGGTTATTTACATCAATGCTAAACTGTCATACCTATTTCACTGGCATGGTGTGTCTGGTACCAACACATGAGCTGAGATCCTTGCTCTATGGGGCATTCTACATTGTGCTAACTGGCTCAGACTTTGGGTGATAACCATCTTTGGAGACTCCAAAGTTGTCACTGATTGGGCTAATGGACTTGGCTCGCTACACTCTCTGTCCCTTGATAACTGGAAAGCCAACATTAAAGCATTAATACTAGGTTTTTGTTTCATCTCCATTGCCCACATATAACGATGAAAAAATGGGGTTGCTGATAGACTTTCTAAGACCGGTTGTTCAACAGATCCCAATAGAATATTCTACCAATATTTCCTAAATAATAGTTTGCAACAGTCAGGACATATCATCATCTAATATGCTCCTCATATGTTCTTGTAGACTCTTCGGCTTCATTAGAACAAAGACACTCTGTTTTGCACAAAAGGATGCAGTCTTTACCAGGGTAGGGCCTCAATCTTTCATTTGAATCTTCTTACAAGAGGAGGGTGGTTGTTTGACTCATTGTATTACTCAAACAATACCCCATTGTTTGGAATGCCAAGGGACTGCAAATGATGCTACAAAAAGATACAAAAACCTTCAGTTCACGGGCATAGAGATACCTGGTTTAGTTACAAGTTGATACATAAAACTTCAATTCATGAACACATTCTTTATTTTGGATCTCCTTTCAAAAGGAAGGTATTTGGGCACTGCAGGTTTCCAATCCATTATTATTGATTCTTGTGGAGCATATTTTTAAAAATTGTATACTGCAACAGATTAATCCTGGATCCTCTTGATCCAATGACATTGATCCAACCACAATGTATTTATTTTACATCTAGTAATAGAAAAGATTTTTCTATTTGAAAAAAAAATGATTAAACATTAAGATGGTGTTATTTTTTTATAAAATTAAATATAATTATTTAGAAAATTTAATTTTAAATAAATAATTTTCGAAATAATTCGATGTCAGTATAATGAGTTTATGCATAATATTAATAATAATTGATTTTTAAATCATTAATTTGATATAAATAAATATTATATAAATACTGAAATTAAGAAATATTATGTAAATTGTAATCATTAATTTTATTTTGCAAAATTTTTATTTCAATTTTTAAAATTATAATTGTGTTCAAATTTAATAGTTAATGTAAAAATGTGAATGGTAAATAGCCAATATCACCTCAATATCCAAATATATTTACAATAAAAATATAAAATATTAAAATAAATAATTTAAAATTCAAAAAAAAATAAAATGTACAAATTATAATTATAAGGTAAAGTTAAAAACTTTCTAATTAAATTAAAAAAATTAATAACTTTTAATAAAAGCATATGATAGGGGGTTTGATAAAGAAGTATAAGATAAAAAAATTATGAATAAAATATAGTTAACACAATTAAAAAAAATGGACAAGATTAATTAATAACTTTTAATAAAAGCATATGATAGAGGGTTTAATAAAGAAGTATAAGATAAAAAAATTATGAATAAAATATAGTTAACACAATTAAAAAAATGGACAAGATTATGGTTTCTTGAAATATGACTAAAGGACAAAAACTACGATCCTAAAAAAGATGAATATATTAAATAGTTTTGTTGATAAAAAGTAATAAAATTAAAATGTTATATTATTTTGAAAATAGTGAAACAAAAAATTATATTTTAAAAGAAGATTTTTGTCTAACATTTATAAGATAGGCATCATAAATAAAAAATTATCTCAAAATGTATGTAATTAAATATATAATATTATAAATAAATAAAACCACTTAATATATATATATATATATATATATATATATATATATATATATATATATATATATATAAATATTTTTTAATGGATTATAGAAATTATATATTTTTTTGTTAATTAATAATATAAACATACTATTTAATTTTTCCAATTGAGCTTAATATCATGCTATTTGAATTTAAAAAGATTTTTGTCTAACATTTATAAGATAGGCATAATAAATAGAAAATTATCTCAAAATGTATGTAATTAAATATATAATGTTATAAATAAATAAAACCACTATATATATATATATATATATATATATATATATATATATATATATATAATATTTTTTAATGGATTATAGAAATTATATTTTTTTTGGTTAATTAATAAGATAAACATACTATTTAATTTTTCCAATTGAGCTTAATATCATGCCATTTGAATTTAAAAATATAATAATAAAGGATGAAATTGTTTAGTTTTCAATGAAAGGGAGAAAAAAGGTATTAAAGTGCTTGATCTCTTCTTTGATTATGTGGTTTTGGCTTTCTCATTTGATGATGTGGTTTTTCTTTTCTTATTCATGAAAATGACATGAATGTATTTGTTATGAAGTTAATGTTGTTTAGGGGAATATAATGTAATATTGAGTAAAGTGGGGTGTATAGTGATGTAGGTGAATGTAAAATGAAATTTAATTTTGTGAAATTCAAAAAAAAAAATTGATTTTATGTAACATTGTTGTGTTTATAGTAATCATTTGTTTTTTTTTACTAGTCTTTTTTTAATGAAAAAAGAGAAATGAAAAGAATTTAATATGTGTATTAAAAAGTGAAAAATAAAAATAAATATAAGAAAGAAAAAAATGTTTAAAATAGATAAAAAATAAAAAAAAGAAATGAAAGAAAAAAATGTTTAAAATAAATAAAAAATAAAAAGGAAATGTAAAATGAAAAAGGGTATATTTCTACATCTATTTAATTTAAAAAGAAAGATATGTATGTTTTTTTTAAATAAAAATGATTACATATTAAAAATACATATATTTTATATTAAAAAATATTTTTATTATTATTAGTAGGTTTTTTTTGTATTGTTATAGAAACTATTTATATCATTTTAATAAAATTATACTTTTTGTTCTTCTACTATGAATGCCAAACAAAAATCAGTAAATTAGAGAGTTTAGCACTTGTAAAATTAGAGGAAAGTGCAATAGTCCTGTTGCTACCAGATCATGTCACCTTGAAATTTCCTCCAGGGAACTTTCATAAGGTTAAAATGGCACTAACAAGCTTGAATTGCAGAAGACCAGGGTTAAAGGTTTAAATAAAAAAACGTGTCAAAGGCAAGGGCCATGTTCGACGACCGTCGATGGACAAGCTTCGACACAATGTCCTTCGCAGGTGTCGAGATAGGCACAGAGTGGCACGAGTCTAGAGCACTGAAGCATGGACTTGATCGACACACCAGATCAGGTGGTGGGCATGTCAAGTGATCCAATATACCATGTGCCCTCACATCACCAAACCACATGTTGTTTAACCCAACAGAGGGGTGCAAGGGGAGACACATGGGATCCCCTCATGCCATTCGCACTACTCATAAAATGGCTTCCTCATCAACTAAGAGTTCCACTAATGTCTAGGCAAAAGGGAAAGCCAAAGAACCAAATTTATTGATGGACAGGTAGATGTTTGAGACCCAATGTTAATTGCATACAATATGAAGACAATCATTTAGATCATGCTGAACACCAGTGAAGTGAAAGGAGATCACAATAAAATGCGTGCATAAAATATTGCCTTCGTTATTGTCTCGCAGTTGTTCTATTCTCTAGAGATAGTTACCTAGTGTGCATGTGAATACCCGCGAGACAATAGAGTGATTTTCTAGTCCCAAGATGGCAAGGAAATAATTAGAATAACTCCAAAGAAAATTGCATACATGTTGTAATTCCCCGTTAGTACAAACAAACAAAGGCTAAATAAGGAATAAATTAAAGAGAAATGGATCATCCTTGCACGAGAGGTCGAACAAAGGATGATTGCCAGTTTCTTTAAAGTAATGGTTCCTCCCTCTAGTCACCCTCCTTATCATATCACATATTTTGATTCCGTGTCAAAGCTATTCTTCTCCATGGTTTCCCAAGTTCTCAGTTTAGATACTAATGCTTATATAGCTAAGTAAATCCTAGGTCTTTTGGTATCTTTGTGTTATCTGGCCACCAAGGCCTGGATCAAATTCAATTTCCCATAGTTCCTGTCAAATGAAATTCATTATCAAATGGTAGATTTTGGAGAAGGAAAGTCCCTCCACTACCAACGTACCTAGTCCACTTATGTATCCATCATCAATACTCCCACCCAGAGCAGCTGAAACCCTGAATGGTTGATGAGCACAATGCCTTATTACTAGTTTATGAGTGGCTACCCATTTTCCAAAAGACATAAAACAATGAGGATTTTTTTATTATATTTCCTCTTGTATGTCAGTTGTGTATAACATTTTGTATGGTTAACCAATACCCAAATTCCCTTCTTTCCTTAGGGAAAAGTTACAATTAACCTTAGATACTAGAGTTGATGACTTGTTCCTTTTCTAGGACTACACAATCATCCAAATTTATTAGTTTGAGGGCCAACCATACCTGTTGCCAACATTCTTGACTCCTCACAAAGAAGATCGAAGTCTCTAAGAGGAGAACGAACAGTTGCAGCAATAGCCGAGAGTCAGAATTTCAGATCTACAGTGGGAGGTCGAAGTTCTTGCAGTAGGAGGCCGAGTTGATCTTGATCTTGGAGGGTGTTTGTTTGAGTCACTAGGTCATGGTATTTGTCAATTGAAGGATCTATAAGAAGAGAAGAGATTTAAGGCTTTTCCCCTCAAGAGGAGCGGTTTTGGCCCTAGCTTGTAGCCTATATACCGTGTCACTATTTTTATTGTTTTGGTAGTTGTTTAATGTATTTCACACTGTAATAATAAGGAACAAAGCTAATAAGGTAAAAAGATAACACAAACAATTATCAAGTTAAAGAGAATTAACATAATTATTTCCCTATTGAATTCTCAATAAGACATAAGTACACTATTTGGGACAAGTTGTTTCCAAGAATGGCATAACAGTAGATCCAGAGAAGATAAAAGCTATCATGGAGTCGACAACTCCTAGAAATGTGGAGGAAGTCAGATCATTCATGGGCTGAGTAGGTTACTACAAGAGGTTCATTAGGAACTCATCATGCATTGCATATCCCCTTACATCATTGCAGAGGAACGTAACAATTTTGAATGGACAGAGGAATATGCAACTAGTTTTGAGTAGTTGAAGAAGTTGTTGACAAATGCTCCAGTGTTAAAGATTGCAGATCTAGAAAAAAAGTTTGAAGTGCGTACAAATGCTTGCAAGAGAGGAATTAGTGGAGTCTTGATGCAGGAGGGACAAGTGATATGCTATGAGTCCAGGAAACTGAATGAGCACGAGAAGAACCACGTGACTCATGATCTTGAGTTGGAAGCTATTATCCATGCCTTGAAGATGTGGAGACATTATCTTCTTCTCATGAGCTTTGTGTTGATGAGCTATCACAACGGGTTGAGGTATTTATTTGACCAACCAAATATGAATGCCAAGAAAGCTAAATGGTTGGCTACTCTTAGTGAGTTTGACTTTGAGATCAGTTACATGAAGGGAAAGGAGAACATGGTTCCAGGTTCTCTCAGCAGGAAAGTGTTGTTGAACCATGTTGTAGTAGTGAGCTCATATGGGACAAATTTACATGATTAGAGCTTACGGGTAGGATAGCAAGATGACAGGTATAGGGAGCTTATGCATAGGTTACAATAGTGTACAAGTGATCAGGATATGGATTATCATCATACAGCAAATGGCTTGGTGAGATTTAGGGACAGGATCTATGTGTCAAATGATAGTAAACTCAAGAAGCTTATCTTGAGGGAGTTTCATGTAAAACCATATTCATGTAACCCAGGATATTAGAAGACGTTGACAGTAATTAATAAGTTCTACTACTGGACGAATCTAATGAAGGAAGTGGCAGAGTTCATGGCGCGATGTTTGTATTGTTAGCAAGTCAAAGGAGAGTGTAAGCATCCAAGTGGATTTCTTTAGCCTATTCTAATTCAAAAGTGGAAATGGGTGGTCATTTCCATGGATTTCATTACAGGTCTTCCGAGGACATCGAGGTAGCATGATTCTATCATGGTTGTGGTAGACAGGTTGATCAAGGTAGCTCACTTCATTCCAGTGAAGACTACTTATTAAGCTAGTGAGGTAGCACAGGTCTTCATCATGGAGATCGTGAGGTTTGATGGTGTTATGAAGAAGATTGTGTCAGATAGGGATGCCAAGTTCACTTCCAAGTTTTGGAAGGAGTTTTTTGCAGGATTAGGGACAGGGTTGGCCTTCAGCACAACTTATCATCAGCAGATAGATGGACAGAGAGAGAGGGTCAACACGATATTGGAGGATATGTTGAGGATGTATGTTGTAACACCCTCTTCCCACATCCACCCAAGTAACCATGCCAACCAGGGTAAACATGAGACAAGAGACTACTATAATTAGATTCGACCTTGTAGGTGGCCTTAAGGAAGTGGAATCGACGAAAACATCACACACAGTCATCCCACATCATCAACAAAACCCTCAGGAGACAAGTCAACCACTTAGACAGCCTGTCCCTAGGTCCCACTATTGTTCTGGATCTCTTAGACCATAATCGCTCTCATGTTGTGGGCAAAGGAGAGACCAACAACCTAAATTCGCTCTCATAGGCTTGCCTCGCAAAGGACAGGGACCAAAATTTCCAATTCTGTGCCAGCGACCCCGAGATTTAAGCCATTTTTTCAGGGCGAGACATCAGGCCATTACCTGGAATGGAGTGATAGCTTGAAATCATTAAAACTATAAGGAAACAATGATACAAAAAAAATAATTTGAACAAGACCATAACAAGACCCCTACTAGCCATGCCAGGCATTTAATCAAACATATCATCAACATGTAACCTACTGGTGTAAACAACATAATTAAGTGTAGGGATCTCATACTTATTTGAGAATCACTATGAACCATTGTTCCCTCATGTCATTTTTTGCATTATCATCTATTAGGCCATAGATACACTATCCATCCATTTATAAGTAAAAATATGTTGAAAGCCATACATAGTAGTTGCCATAAAATATACATATAACCAGCATAATAGGAACAAAAATACCATAAACATGTGAGCCATCAAAATCCACATATACATCTATACATTTGCATATAGAAATCAAGGGAATGAATTTCTCATTAATGAATGTTATGAACTAACTGGAGATGCGACTACCACGTTCCACCCGACCATAGAATGACTGAGCCAAATATCTCTTCATCCATTCACCCCCATGCCATATTCCAAGCATGAATGTGGGACTCAAACCAAGAAAGCCAACCAGGGCATACTAAGGTGTTGATGCCTCGAAAATCGTTGCAACAACATCAGGGAAAACCACCCGGTCTGGACCTTAAAGACAGCTCCTTTTCCGTTTGGTGTGGTGGCTCCGACTGGAAATAATGGGACCAGTTTCCCAATTGTTTGTAGATGGGATGGATAAGTGGTTGATTTTCTAATATCTAATGATAATGGATGGATGATTTAATCTAAAAAGGTCAAATTATAAACAACTAATATATCCCGGGAAATTTCTGTTTTAGTGTAACTTTTGATGATCTTTATCTACAAACAGGCATATAGATGATTCTATTAGTAAACAAAGACATTTATTCATATGATAATCACTTTGTTCAAGTAGTTGAACGAAGTAATCATTAAAACATTATTACACTATTTTTCATATATCATTGACATAAATATGATTGAAAGAATAACACTCCTTAGACATTCAATAGTGATAAGTATAAGAACTGCTGTTAAAACACATACATATATCCAATGATAGCAAGATTAAATAAATGCTAATTCACATGAAAGAATGAAGCAAAAGCATAGATAATAGTACCATATGTTATTTGGATCACTCCCGATATCAATAGCATTCAAATTCCTTCCTCTAACTTAGAAATACTTCCATAACAAAGCAATAGTGCATATCTCATCAAAGCTTTCTTCGTTAAAATTCAGAATATTGGCCCAGTCTTCATAAAAATTATATCAGAAGCACAATAGTGTGACTTACTGATTTGAGTTTATACAAAAACTGAGGACCCTTTCTAAAACAATGAAAGGGTCTATAAATACTATCTAAGCTAACTAATTATGAAATAAAAATGCTATTAGGTGGTATAACTAAATCATGAGAATCTCCTCGAAATAGGCCTGTTTGCAGTCGGCAGCATGATTCACTGTTTCAGACGATCTTCCTTTGGCTTGAGCTGGCAGATAGCAAGCATTGGTTGCAATTCTGGAGGGTGACTCAGACGAGAATGTAGTTGGGCTGAATATGTGGCATCATGGATTTCGGGAATCATGTAACCGATTGCATCGGTTAAACATTTGAGTGCTGCCCTTTGACTGTATGGTTTAACTAGGAAAAACCAAAAGGTATCCCAAGTTAAACTTTGGATGCCGGCGATTAATCTTTCGTTCTTCTCCAATTCTTGATTGCATGTTTGTTCCAATACTTTGGTTGTTGGCAATTTACCTGATGTGCATTGTGAAATGAAGTTAGATAGATAAAGAGTATCATTGATTAACTCAATTAAATTACTGGTTGCTGATCTGCATCTTGAGGTTTCTCTTTTTGCCTTCATCAATTGTGACTGCCATTCTAGGAAAAGAATCTCTTTGTGTGACTCTAGAATTTTAGGCAGATTTGCGGATTGCCCTTCATTGGTTTCTTGCCAAGCAAGAAAGTTGGTTAAAGTCTCATCGGCCTGTTCCAAATCCTGCCGGGCGTTGACTGATTTGTCAATTATTGATGAAGTAATCAAGGGAAATATTATGACATAGAAAATTTAGCTGTTTAACCAATGCTTTATTGATATGGAGAGCTTCGGACCTGAAGTCTGCTGGTTGAGGAAGACTCTTGAACTTTTCTACTTGGTGTGATAGTTGAGCGATTTGATCATCTTTTGTCTTACTCATTTTTTCATTCATTGTCTTCAGCTTGGCCAATGCTGCGGATAATTCTTTTTGTTTCTGTACTGTGCTTTGGTCTATCCTCTGCTTCTCCTTGAGTAATTGCTCATTTAATTGGTTGTTTATCTGCTGCTGTGTTGATAGCTGTTGTTCTAACTGTTCTATTTTTTGTTGTCTTTTGGATACCTGTGATTGTAATGAAACAATTGTTTGGTCTTTTTCCTTAAGTAAATTGCTTACTTTCGATGCTTTATCCATAGTAGCTGCCGAGTAGGCTCCGGCATACTGAGAAAGTTTTGTGAGGTCTTCGGAAGGATTGAATTCTTCTTTCCATACCACATTAGCCATCTCTGTTTGTACTGGTAAAAGGGAAGATTGATCAAGTCTTCTCCTTTTCCTTTGTCTTTTTACTACAGCCCTATGTTTGGGACTGTAAAAGACATCTAAAGGTGGTATGTCTTCTATCTGCAAAACAATTTGATCGGATGGATCCTTAAAAATTATTTCTACATCTTTGCTGGTGGGTAGGCCGCTCGTTCCTTCAGTTGGAACCATGGTTGTTGTTGTCTCCTGACCAACTGTTACTTGAGGTGTGTTGAAACTTTGTGAACTTTCAGGATTGCTTATAATGGAATCAAATTGTTGCCATTCTTTAAGGAGTTTGGGATCAATCTGAGTATCTATATATCGATATTTTCACTATCTTGTTCCTGTTCTTTCTCCTATTCTGGCTCTTTTCCCTTCTCGGGAATCTTTTCCATAGCAGGCGGTTTGTCAACAATTTGTTGTTCAGGCTCGCTTGACTAGGTTGCTGGGGTGGTAGCTAATAAGTCTAGAGGCAGAGTTTGCAACCTCTGTTCTCTGAGCCTATTGAATTCTACCAGCCCTTCATCTTTATATCTCATCTTGGCCAATGTTTTTACCTGAAATAATGATTCTGCTGAAGAAAACAGGTCATCAAATTCATCTTTTTCATGATCAAACTTTGTGAGTTTGGCTTGTTCAAGAACATTATAGGCAACTTTCCTTGGATCATATTGCCTGTTAGGAATGGTTGCAAGATTGAGCATGTTTATTTTTCCTGCCTCCTTTTCTGCATGTTTATAATCATGGAGAGTGTAAACACCACATCTCAAAGGGAATGTAGGCCATACCTGCTTTTTAGAAGTTCTAAGAGTTTTTGATGTTCCTGTTGTTGTTATTTGGTAGGCCAATTCCCGAGCTAACAACTTATCGGGTACATACAGAGGAAGGATATGGGGTTTTGCAAGGCTACCATAAAGCCTTATATATGTGAACTTGTCTTCCCCGAACCAATTTCCTACAGCAGTGAAGTCGATCTCTGCTTCTTCGGAAATCCTTGGGGCGGGCTTATCAAAAATAGCATAATAGATAGGCAACATGAAACCATTACAAATTTGGTACAAATGGTCTTTATAGTGAGCCTTCCATAATATCTGATGATAAATGTGGATCGGCTTAGGGTCTTGGGGAGTCCATCTCCATCCAAGTACCGGATATTCAGAATTAAAGCAAAGAATATCCATAATATAAGCACTGTAATAAGAAGGGGGTATGGTCCTGTGGTTTTGCGTGAATTTGATCTAAATTCCAGAATTGCAGTGGCTAATTTGTTGAACAATATGTTTGCCCAATCCATCACATAACTATTGACCGCTGCTTCCATTAAAGGAACCATTTCAATAGTGAACTTTGTAGAGTCATGCATTCCCCACATTCTACACATCATTGCCCCAGCATAACAGTAAGGAGAAGACAATGATTCCACAGAGTACTTACCTGATGATTCATGTTTGTGCTTTGCGGGATTCTGTCTCCACTGCTTAATTGGGGCCGATTCAGTCTCGTTCTCATCTGTGAACTTTTCAAGGAAGGCTTTGTTGTATTTCTTTTCAGGTTCGGGTAAGTGATACATCTTCCTTAAGTCATCAGGCTGAAATGAGCCAAAAATCCTTCCGTCAACTGTGCAAAATGTTCTATTTGAAACTGGAATTTCTTCTACCACCCATCTCACTACGTCAGTGTATGGAAGAATTTTCTCACACGCTGCTATTCTGTGCAAATATGAATCAACTAAATCTTTGAGGGAAGCTTCCGATTTATTAGTTGAGTCTGCAGTAGCTTCTTCCAATACATACTCAAGCTCCTCTGCTTCAATTAAATTGTAGATGCTTTGCCAACTAGTATTTCCAAGGCCGAGGCACGTAGTGTCTGAGATTAACCCTTTTTTTCTTGGTCTTGGATCATTGGCTGGCTGCACTGTTTCTGTAGGAGCCGCTGTTGCTACGGATTTCTTTGATCTCTTTCCCATTTGTTTCAAATTCGTTATTTCGGTGAAATTATGCACAAGCAATGAAACCAACGTGACATAGAGAATAGCTAGTATGAACCAATATGAAAGAATTATGTCGATTAGCGGATAATAATGGATTATAGTGAAACTACTGCAGATACAATCTAAAGGAAAATCTCGCCATAACTGCTCCATTAATTAGTTGTTTAACTTGTCAATCATGGTAAAGGAGTTTTTAAATACCCATTATGTAGTCTATATGACGAATGATCTATTCAAGCGTGGCTTAGATTCTTTGGCGGATAATCAGAAGTAAATCGCAATCGGCGATTGGTAATGTGAATGGAAAGGCTTTAATATTTGTCCAAAATATCTTCCGATCACCGAAAGGTGATACAATGCATGCAAGCCTTTTAATTACGTTTTCGAAACATGCGCCTTGATTTAACGCATTGCAATCGGGGATGGATTCGGGTCTTATTACTTATGCCATTGCAACTTCGCCGATCGCCGATTGCGATATGCCTTATCGCATCGGGGGATTTGAATGTGCCATTAATCATGTGTTGGGTTGTTACCGCCAATTGCCGATAGCGATATCGCATCAGAGAAATGAGGGAGGCTCTTTCATTATACTTTGTGATTTGCCTTTCCCGATATCCGATAGTTATTTTCTTTTCGGATCGGAGTGAGTCAATGGGTCTTTATATATGTTTTCCTTATCATTGCGATATGTGATCTTGTGATTGCTTTATCGAAATAACAAAGAACTTTATATTCATTTAAAAGACCGATTTTATTTCTATTCTAAAAGGTTTATTTTAAAATATATCATTTCCATTGAACCTTTTAATGAGGGTTTTTCTAATGATGGGTTAATACCAATTTATTCACACGTCTAAGTTTAGAAGGGACCCATTTCATATTATGATTTTTTTAAGTAAAAATTTTATGAAATGGGGGGTTGTTGTACAACACAACAATTGGCGATTCACTGGGAGAAACAGTTATCTCTGAGAAATTAATTAAAATACTTAAACTTTCTTAATCTGGAAATCTCATCTAATAGAAGAATTCTAATATAACTAGGTAATCATAAATCCTGAATATAATAATAACTATTTCTGCTATTTTCTTCTCTTGTTAAAATTAAATACATTCTAAGTTTTAAATTAGCCTTAATTGGTTGATAATGATAAAACAAAAGACTTTTCCAACTTAGCTTTATAATGACTCCTTTGTCATAGGTAGAGCCTCTGCTGCCAACAAACGTCTATAGTCTCGACAGGGATACCTTTTAACCATTTGATCATTCATTATTCCATCCATTTCAGAGTATAATAAAAAAGAATGAATCCAAAAATATGTCTCCATATTTTTGTATCACTTTTCCTTTTTTCTTATTTTGTAAGATAAAAAGCCATTGTCCTGGTTTGGTGGCCAGCTGTTTAGACAATGCCATTCACTGGTTGTAATTTAACTGAACAAGCTGGCTCATGATGAGACCCCTTGTCTTATAATTATAAGCCATTACCCTGTTTTGGTATGCAGTATTGGTAATGTCAGTTGAACTATTCCCCTTATGATCATGGTAAGCAGGCTTGTAATAAGACCTCTTATCTTTTATATCATATATATTTTAGAATTACACTCTGAGTAATTATAAACTTTGATGAATGGGATGAACAATTTTCTCCTTAAGAGAACATGGATGACAGGGTAAGAGTTGAAGATGCTAAGATTGAATCAGTTTCTGTTTTGTATTGATAACCATTTTCAGGCTACTTGAAAACATTAAAATGATTTACAGTACTTCTAAATCTTGAGAAGATTTCACAAAAATAAAATGGGGTTTTCAGAATCTAAATATACCTAATTCCATAGAAATTTTCCTTTCGTTTAAGGCTTCCATTTCTCAAAAGTAAATACCAGAACTATTTCTTTTGAGTAACTTTTCAATATAGTAAAAACCAATGGGAGGCTTCTTACAACTTTATTTTCCTAAGATCCTAAAAATAAGTTATGTACACAAAAATTGAATATTTACAAAGGGAGAAGGGGTTACCTCCTCAATTGAAGAATTTTTTCAAGATAAGGCCGTTAACAAGAAGAGAATCTCTCTTTCCTGATAGATCTTGCAATATGAATGTGGAAGGGCCTATCTTCTCGCTGATTTGAAATGGTCCAAGCCACATTTTCTGGAACTTAGTGTTTTTCCCTTTATCTTCATGGGCTTTGTCCCATTTCAAAACTAGATCACCAACTTGTAATTGTTTTGAACTGGTTGAAGTTGTATCAAAAGATGACTTGATAATTTGCTGATGTTTTGCATGTAAAATTCTGGCTTTTTCCCTTTCTTCTTCTAGTTTCAAAATTTGATCATGTCTTAGTTGAATAGAAGATGAGGGACTTTCTTCAATAAACTGCACTAAAGTTAGCGATGGAAGTACTAAATTTGCTGGTATGACAGCTTCCTTTCCATATACTAGATTAAATGGAGAAGTGCCTATGGAGGCCTTTTGTGTTATTCTGTCAGCCCATAGTGCAAATATCAAAGACTTATGCCAGTTTTTATGATTCTGTTCAATAGTCCTCTTAATGATTTTGATAAGATTTTTATTGGTGGATTCTGCTAAACCATTTCCCTGAGGATAGTAATTTGCAGAATACTTCAATTTAAATCCCCTTTTGATAGCAAACTCAAATATAGAATTTCCAGAGAAATAAGATGCATTATAAAAAACAAGAGTGTTTGGGACACCAAACCTGGTAATAATGAATTGATCTATGAATTCCATGATTGCCTCAGAGTTTGCTGTCTTCAAAGGAATTGCTTCAACCCACTTAGTGAAGTAATCAGTGGTGGTAAGGATATACCTATGTTGTTTGGATGAATGTGGAGTGATTTCCCCAATGATGTCCAATCCCCATTGTTCAAAAGGCTGTTCAATGTTAACTGGTTGCAAAGGGAAAGCTGGCTTCCTTTGTCTTCCACTAGTGGTTTGACAAATTTGGCATTTCCTTACGTATTCATGAGTATCTTTGAACACTGTGGGCCAATAATATCCAGCATGAATGATTTTGTGAGCTGTTGTGTTAGCTCCAAAATGTCCTCCTGCTGGTCCATCATGTAGCTCTTGCAAAACCTTTTTCGCTTCAGGTTTTTCTAAACATCTTAATAAAATTGAATCATAATTTCGCCTAAACAATACATCATCTACAATTACGAAGTTTTTCGCTTTCAATCTAACGGCACATTTTTTTTATAGGAAAGATTAGAAGGAGCGTATCCATTTTTTAAATAGAAAATCAGATCTACATATTGTGATTCAGGATCTGTGATACTTATCTAATTGATTTCTTCAGTATCTTTTGTACCTTCAGGTTCCTGAATATTGGATGCTCCTGCTAACAACCTGCAAAAACCTTGGCCTTTGACAATCTTTGCTGGTTTGATTTCTAAATCATATTCTTGTAATGTTGTGACCCAATTTGCTCTCTTTTTCCCTAATTCCGTTTGAACTAGTAATTGTGTCACTGCTGAAAAAGGAACTATAAATTTTGTGTGAGCTTTTAAGAGAAAGGGCCTGTAGTGTTTTATGGCTTTCTACACAGCAAAGGCTTGTTTTTCAACTTCCGAGTAATTGAGTTCAGCACCTTGAATATTTGAGCTGTAAAATGAGATTGGTGCTTCCAAGTTTTGATCATTAATCTGAGTCAGTACTGCTGCATAAGACGAAGCGGATGCGAGAGTATATAGCATGAAATGACTTGAAAAATTGGGAGTACTTAAAGCAGGGGCATTAATGATTGATTGTTTGATGGAATCAAATGCCTCTTTATCTGCAGATCCCCATTTAAACACCGAATTTTTCTTGATCATCGTTTGCAATGGTAAAATAATCTGGGAAAAATATAGAACAAATCTTTTTACAAAGTTAATTTGACCCAAAAATGACTGCATGGATTTTTTATTATGAGGGAATGGAATATTAGAAATCTCTTTGATTCTATCTGGATCAATATAAATACCATCCTTTGAAACAATGAAGCCCAAAAGCTTTCCTTAATTAAGAGCAAAAGAGGACTTCTTTGGATTAAGCGAGATACCATACCTTCTGCAGCGTTCATAGATTTGTTTCAAATCATGTAAATGATTAGATATTTTCTTGGAAAATACAGTAATATCATCTAAATAGACAACTACTAATTTATTAATCAATCCTTTGAATGCTATGTCCATTGCTCTCTGGAATGTAGCTCCAGCATTGATAAGTCCAAAAGGCATTTTTTGGTAAGCATAAGTTCCCCACTTAGTTCTAAAGGTAGTTTTAAGCCTGTCATCAGGATGGACCAAAATTTGGTTATATCCTGAAAAACCATCTAAAAAGGACATTAACTCAGAACCAGCTACCGAATGGAGTGTCTGCTCCATGGTAGGTAAAGGGAAGTTATCCTTTTGGCTTGCCTTGTTAAGATTTCTGAAATCGATACAAATCCTAATGTCGCCATTTTTCTTTCTTACTGGCACCATATTGGACACCCAGTTTGAATGTCTAACAGGAAAAATTATCTTAGCCTTCAAGAGTTTATTTAGTTCAGCCTTTATTTGACTCTCTAGGTTAGGATGAATCTTCCTTAACTTCTGTTGCACTGGCTTTTGTTCAGAAAGCATTGGAATAGTATGCTGAATGATTGATGCATTGTATGTTTTCAAATCATCATATTTCCAAGCAAAAACATATTTATTTTTTCGCAATAATCTAATGAATGCAATTCTTTCTTCTGAAGAAAGTCCTAATCCCAAATTGATGTTTTGAGGATTTTTCTCAGTACCTAGGTTTATCAATTCAAATCGTAAAGTCGAACTCTGGAGCTTTGAATTGGTCACCTGTTTAAACCTGTCTTTAATATCATAAAGATCTTCAAGCTTGACCACTGGTTTAGGTATTGAGTTTTCTTCTTGCTTTTCCTTCATTTGAAGGTCATGATCACTTTCATCAATGATTTAATCATCGTAGGACTGTCAGAAGTCAAGAAATTTAAAATTTCTTCATCATGATTGAACACTCGCCAATTGGTGATATTATCGGGAATTGATGGTCTCAAAATTAACTCTACTGAAAATCTGTCTGGGCTGTAATCTTCGGATGAAAGGAGTTTGGAAGCAACATTAGCTAGTAGGTCTGCTGCTGCATTCTGGGACCTAGGGATGGGAGAAATATTGAATGCTAAAAATTGAGATATGAGTTCCTGCACCAAAGACTGATAGTGTTTGAGATGACTAGAAAGGAAATGAATTGTATTTCTAACTTGTTTTATAACAATTTCTGAATCACCGAACATTTTCAAATATTGAATTTTAAGACCAATTGCTTTGCAGAGTCCTTGAACTAAGGCCTCATATTCGGCTGTATTGTTTGTGCATTCAAATTCCAATCTGCATGATAACATGGTTTTTTCTCCCTCAGGACTAACTAAAATACATCCTGCTCCTGCACCTTCACTAGATTTAGACCCATCAAAGTATAGTGACCAAAATAAAGAATTATCAACAATTTTATTTACAGTTTCTTCAGCAATATTAACACATCTTGATCTATCTGTTTGTGAAAAAATTTCAATTTGAGATGTGAAATTATTAACTGAGAAAGGAGATGGTTGGGCAGTGAAATTGCCAAAGAATGATTCAGATGAATAATTCCCCAAAATATTGTTATTGAATGCTATTGGTTGATTTTCTTGTTCAAATTCAGTAACAGTATGGGTCATGTGTTTCTCCCGATCGATCTTGATCTGATTTGGCTTTCCTTTATAAGGTAGCCACATATGGGACCAATCGGTGGAAATATAACCATGGAGTTTCTCGGACCAGTCTCTACTCAAAATCAAACCATAGAATTCAGGTATATCAGCGATTAAAATATCAATTCTCTGAACCACTCTTGGATCAGCTGATAACCTGATAGTCACTGAGTTGATTTCCCCTAAAACCTGGACCTTAGTTCTATCCAATTGTACAATATGAATTGCAGACTTTTGGGGTTCAATGTTTAGTTTTGAACAAACTAAAGTTGGAATGATATTAGAGGAAGCCCCTGAGTCAATCAAACAGTTGTGTAGATTTCTATTATAGATCTCATAGGTTAAGAGGAAAGGAGGAGTATGAGAATTCGATCTATCCCCAATTAAAACAACATCAGTAGCTTCTACTCTACCAGGAGGTGGTTGGTCTGAGCCATTAGCAGCTTTGGAAAATACAGCATTAGGAAGAGGAGAAGAAGGTACAACATTTAACTCTTTAAGAAGTAATTTCTGTTGATGTTTGAGTTTACTAAGCTCAAACATAGTAATATTTGCCTTTGTCTTCTTCATGTCTTCGATAATATTGTAGTCCATAGAATCTGTAACTACTAATGTCTTAGATGTTGAAGGTAGATTTGAAGAAGATGGCTGATTTTGGGATGGTATCGCTGCAGCTTTCTTTGTGGGAACATTTTCTTTGGTAGTATTGGTACCTGCATTCCTTTTCTTCGAAGTTTGCCTACACAGGTTCAGAAGTACCCTTACTCCTGGTAGTTACAGGGAAAGCTTCTTATTCATTTTCTGTATCGGAAGTAGGTAAAATAAAGTCCCACATCCCATGGCATTCAACAGTCTCCTCTTCTTCGAGTTCCGCGGATGACAAGACTGTTTCATCTTCTTCTTCCTCTTCAGGATCTGAATCTACATTGGATATAGCATTTGGTGGTTTTGATTCAGGTTTCTTAAAATTTCTAAATGGCCTTTTTGTTGAAGTCTCAGCTACTTGCTTCTTGATTTCTACCATTTCATTTGACATAGTCTTGAGAAATTTTTGGAGACCCTCCATATCATATGGATCTTTAGGGGTTTTCTTCTTTGAATCGTCTTTGAAAGAAACTTTTTTGGATTTTCTATCTTCAAGAGAAGCTTTCTTTTCTAAAGCAATAATGCGTTTCTCTACAGCAAGTGCCTCTGTCATGTTTTCAGCTAAAGTTGGTTTTGCAGCTCTATCTATAAAAATAGCTATATTTGAAGGTAGGGTTGTTATATACCATTCGCTTCTGATTTGCTCACTTGGTTTAGAGGCGGTTGGAATCTTATTCAAGAGTTTATTAAATCGTGAGTTGAACTCCTTTATAGGTTCTTTAGATTCTATCCTAAGATTCGAGAGATCATTAATTAACGTTGCTAAAGATCTGTCATCGCCATACTTAGTCAGAAACTATTCTTGAAAAATGTTCCAACTGGTAATGGATCCAGAGGGCAGGGAAAAATACCAAGACCCAGCTGATCCTTGTAAGGTATAAGGGAAAAGCCTAACAACAACATCTTCCTCTGTCACTCCTTTTAAATTAACTGATAACATGAAATTGTTAATATGTTCGTCGGCTTGTATTCCTGCATCTGGATTAAATTTCCGCAACCATTTTTCAGGATGTGTTGGCAATGGATGTAATGGTGTAGGCATAGTGACCGCACCAGGATTACTCCATGGATTCTGAGCCATTGTAAAATTAATAGTAGATGATATTGCCGATGAAATTCCAGATGTTTGGGAAGGAGTTGATATTGAGGTTTGAGGTGGTTGGGATGTTGAAGTTCCTGATCCCTATTGAACAACAATGTGTAATGGAGGAGTGGATGGTTGACTTCGCACTGGAGAAGATGAGATGGAGGATGATGATGAGAAAGTCTCACTGTCAGATCCTTCAGTGTTCTTTTTTGCCCTTTTCCTTTTGGGTAAAGGAAATTCAGTAGGTTCAATACCGAGCTTTCCACTCTGAAGTCTGGTGAGAGGGTGAGGTGGATTGAATTGCGAAGTCTCACTGCCTTGAGATACCTCAGATTTCTGTGGTGATATCGAAAAGCCTTGAAGTTTATGGATGAGAGACTGAACTTCAGGGGACTCAGGACTTAATTATTCTAAGGTATGTTGGGTTTGAGCAGTGGTAGTTGACTCCTCTTCTTCTCGTTTGAATACTGGTGTTCCAGCATGCAAACGGGAGGTCTGAGGTGAGGTGGAGGGAGATTTACTCTCAGAATGGGTTATAGGTTTGGGTTTGCTCGCCATTCATAGTTCATGCCCTCCTTCTAGCGCCAAAAATGTTGATGCCTCGAAAATCGCTGCAACAACATCGGGGAAAACCACCCAGTATGGACCTTAAAGGCAGCTCCTTTTCCGTTTGGTGTGGTGGCTCCGACTGGAAATAATGGGACTAGTTTCCCAATTATTTGTAGATGGGATGGATAAGTGGTTGATTTTCTAATATCTAATGATAATGGATGGATGATTTAATCTAAAAAGGTAAAATTATAAACAACTAATATATCCCTGGAAATTTCTGCTTTAGTGTAACTTTTGATGATCTTTATCTACAAACAGGCATATAGATGACTCTATTAGTAAACAAAGACATTTATTCATATGATAATTACTTTGTTCAAGTAGTTGAACGAATTAATCATTAAAACATTATTACACTATTTTTCATATATCATTGACATAAATATGATTGAAAGAATAACACTCCTTAGACATTCAATAGTGATAAGTATAAGGACTGCTATTAAAACACATACATATATCCAATGATAGCAAGATTAAATAAATGCTAATTCACATGAAAGAATGAAGCAAAAGCATAGATAATAGTACCATATGTTATTTGGATCACTCCCGATATCAATAGCATTCAAATTCCTTCCTCTAACTTAGAAACACTTTCATAACAAAGCAATAGTGCATATCTCATCAAAGCTTTCTTCGTTAAAATTCAGAATATTGGCCCAGTCTTCATAAAAATTATATCAAAAGCACAATAGTGTGACTTACTGATTTGAGTTTATACAAAAACTGAGGACCCTTTCCAAAACAATGAAAAGGTCTATAAATACTATCTAAGCTAACTAATTATGAAATAAAAGTGCTATTAGGTGGTATAACTAAATCATGAGAATCTCCTCGAAATAGGTCTTTTTTCAGTCGGCAGCATGATTCACTGTTTCGGACGATCTTCCTTTGACTTGACCTGGCAGATAGCAAGCATTGGTTACAATTCAGGAGGGTGACTCAAACGAGAATGTAGTTGGGCTGAATATGTGGCATCATGGATTTCGGGAATCATGTAACCGATTGCATCGGTTAAACATTTGAGTGCTGCCCTTTGACTGTATGGTTTAACTAGGAAAAACCAAAAAGTATCCCAAGTTAAACTTTGGATGCCGGCGATTAATCTTTCGTTCTTCTCCAATTATTGATTGCATGTTTGTTCCAATACTTTGGCTGTCGGCAATTTACCTGGTGTGCATTGTGAAATCAAGTTAGACAGATAAAGAGTATCATTGATTAACTCAATTAAATTACTGGTTGCTGATCTGCATCTTGAGGTTTCTCTTTCTGCCTTCATCAATTGTGACTATCATTCTAGGAAAAGAATCTCTTTGTGTGACTCTAGAATTTTAGGCAGATTTGCGGCTTACCCTTCACTGGTTTCTTGCCAAGCAAGAAATTTGGTTAAAGTCTCATCGGCCTATTCCAAATCCTGCCTGGCGTCGACTGATTTGTCAATTATTGATGAAGTAATCAAGGGAAATATTATGACAGCAAATTTAGGTGTTTAACCAATGCTTTATTGATCTGGAGAGCTTCGGACCTGAAGTTTGCTGGTTGAGGAAGACTCTTGAACTTTTCTACTTGGTGTGATAGTTGAGTGATTTGCTCATCTTTTGTCTTACTCATTTGTTCATTCATTGTCTTCAGCTTGGCCAATGCTGCGGATAATTCTTTTTGTTTTTGTACTGCGCTTTGGTCTATCCTCTGCTTCTCCTTGAGCAATTGCTCATTTAATTGGTTGTTTATCTGCTGCTGTGTTGATAGCTGTTGTTCTAACTGTTCTATTTTTTGTTGTCTTTCGGATACCTGTGACTGTAATGAAACAATTGTTTGGTCTTTTTCCTTAAGTAAATTGCTTACTTCCGATGCTTTATCCATAGTAGCTGCCGAGTAGGCTCCGGCATACTGAGAAAGTTTTGTGAGGTCTTCGGAAGGATTGAATTCTTCTTTCCATACCACATTAGCCATCTCTATTTGTACTGGTAAAAGGGAAGATTGATCAAGTCTTCTCCTTTTCCTTTGTCTTTTTACTACAGCCCTATGTTTGGGACTGTAAAAGACATCTAATGGTGGTATGTCTTCTATCTGCAAAACAATTTGATCGGATGGATCCTTAGGAATTATTTCTACATCTTTGTTGGTGGGTAGGCCACTGGTTCCTTCAATTGGAACCGTAGTTGTTGCTGTCTCCTGACCAACTGTTACTTGAGGTGTGCTGAAACCTTGTGAACTTTCAGGATTGCTTATAATGGAATCAAATTGTTGCCATTCTTTAAGGAGTTTGGGATCAATCTGAGTATCTATATCGATATGTTCACTGTCCTGTTCCTGCTTTTTCTCCTGTTCTGGGTCTTTTCCCTTCTCGGGAATATTTTCCATAGCAGGCGGTTTGTCAACAATTTGTTGTTCAGGCTCGCTTGACTAGGTTGCTGGGGTGGTAGCTAATAAGTCCAGAGGCAAAGTTTGCAACCTCTGTTCTCTGAGCCTATTGAATTCTACCAGCCCTTCATCTTTATATCTCATCTTGGCCAATGTTTTTACCTGAAATAATGATTCTGCTGAGGAAAACAGGTCATCAAATTCATCTTCTTCATGATCAAACTTTGTGAGTTTGGCTTGTTCAAGAACATTATAGGCAACTTTCCTTGGATCATATTACCTGTTAGGAATGGTTGCAAGATTGAGCATGTTTATTTTTCCTGCCTCCTTTTCTGCATGTTTATAATCATGGAGAGTGTAAACACCACATCTCAAAGGGAATGTATGCCATACCTGCTTTTTAGAAGTTCTAAGAGTTTTTGATGTTCCTGTTGTTGTTATTTGGTAGGCCAATTCCCGAGCTAACAACTTATCGGGTACATACAGAGGAAGGACATGGGGTCTTGCAAGGCTACCATAAAGCCTTATATATGTGAACTTGTCTTCCACGAATCAATTTCCTATAGCAGTTAAGTCGATCTTTGCTTCTTCGGAAATCCTTGGGGCGGGCTTATCAAAAATAGCATAATAGATAGGCAACATGAAACCATTACAGATTTGGTACAAATGGTCTTTATAGTGAGCCTTCCATAATATCTGATGATAATTGTGGATCGGCTTAGGGTCTTGGGGAGTCCATCTCCATCCAAGTACCGGATATTCAGAATTAAATCAAAGAATATCCATAATATAAACACTGTAATAAAAAGGGGGTATGGTCCTAGTGGTTTTGTGTGAATTTGATCTAAATTCCAGAATTGCAGTGGCTAATTTGTCGCACAATATGTTTGCCCAATCCATCACATAACTATTAACCGCTGCTTCCATTAAAGGAACCATTTCAATAGTGAACTTTGCAGAGTCATGCATTCCCCACATTATACACATCATTGCCCCAGCATAACAGTAAGGAGAATACAATGATTCCACAGAGTACATACCTAACGATTCATGTTTGTGCTTTGCGGGATTCTGTCTCCACTGCTTAATTGGGGCCGATTCAGTCTCGTTCTCATCTGCGAACTTTTCAAGGAAGGCTTTGTTGTATTTCTTTTTAGGTTCAGGTAAGTGATACATCTTTCTTAAGTCATCAAGCTGAAATGAGCCAAAAATCCTTCCGTCAACTGTGAAAAATGTTCTATTTGAAACTGGAATTTCTTCTACCACCCATCTCACTACATCAGTGTATGGAAGAATTTTCTCACATGCTGCTATTCTGTGCAAATATGAATCAACTAAATCTTTGAGGGAAGCTTCCGATTTATTAGTTGAGTCTGCAGTAGCTTCTTCCGATACATACTCAGGCTCCTCTGCTTCAATTAAATTGTAGATGCTTTGCCAACTAGTATTTCCAAGGCCGAGGCACGTAGTGTCTGATATTAACCCTTTTTTACTTGGTCCTGGATCATTGGCTAGCTGCACTGTTGTGTAGGAGCTGCTGCTACTACGGATTTCTTTGATCTCTTTCTCATTTGTTTCAAATTCGTTATTTCGGCGGAATTCTGCACAAGCAATGAAACCAACGTGATACAGAGAATAGCTAGTATGAACCAATATGAAAGAATTATGTCGATTGGCGGATAATAATGGATTATAGTGAAACTACCGCAGATACAATCTAAAGGAAAATCTTGCCATAACTGCTTCATTAATTAGCCGTTTAACCTGTCAATCATGGTAAAGGAGTTTTTAAATACCCATTATGTAGTCTATATGACGAATGATCTATTCAAGCGTGGCTTAGATTTTTTGGCGGATAATCAGAAGTAAATCGAAATCGGCGATTGTTAATGTGAATGGAAAGGCTTTAATATTTGTCCAAAATATCTTATGATCACCGAAAGGTGATACAATGCATGCAAGCCTTCTAATTACATTTTCGAAACATGCGCCTTGATTTAAAGCATCGTAATCGGGGATGGATTCGGGTCTTATTACTTATGCCATTGCAACTTTGTAGATCGCCAATTGCAATATGCCTTATCGCATCGGGGGATTTGAATGTGCCATTAATCATGTGTTGGGTTGTTACTGCCGATTGCCGATAGCGATATCGCATCGGAGAAATGAGGGAGGCACTTTCATTATACTTTGTGATTTGCCTTTCCCGATATTCGATAGTTATTTGCTTTTCGGATCAGAGTGAGTCAATGGGTCTTTATATATGTTTTCCTTATCATTGCGATATGTGATCTTGCAATTGCTTTATCGCAATAACAAAGAACTTTATATTCATTTAAAAGACCGATTTTATTTCTATTCTAAAAGGTTTATTTTAAAATATATCATTTCCATTGAACCTTTTAATGAGGCTTTTTCTAATGATGGGTTAATACCAATTTATTCACACATCTAAGTTTAGAAGGGACCGATCTGGATTTAAGTAGGAACGCAATAGATTATAGAGATAACCATAAATACAGAGATGCGATAACCATAAAAACAGAGATGTAGCGGAAATAATACTTCATTTCATTAATGGAGAATACTGAAATATGCTTACAAATAGAAATAACCCAGCTAGGGCGATGGTAGCTTATCTCTGAGAAGAGATGTGTCGGCTACATGTCTCTGAACTGTTTTGAACTGTCTTTACAATGAGGCTCGAAGGCCTATTTATTATTGAGAAACAATGGAAAACCCTTAACATTCCAAAATCTAACCCTAGAAGATGAAACACCAAACTATGGGCCCCATTTGGGTAAATTGGTACATCAACTTCCCGGGGTCGTAACTTTGGCATACGATCTCCGTTTGACGCGCATGATAGCCCGTTGTAAAGATCTCTTCGAGGACTACAACGAA
The DNA here is from genome assembly GCA_031772625.1 of Pinus tabuliformis. Lineage (NCBI taxonomy): Eukaryota > Viridiplantae > Streptophyta > Pinopsida > Pinales > Pinaceae > Pinus > Pinus tabuliformis. The sequence goes on from CM062814.1 coordinate 124,633,982, forward strand.
AATTGCAGAGGTAGATTTCCCAAAAAACGTCGTTTAGGGCCTCAAAATGGCTCCGGAAGTTTAGGACCCGAAAAACTTCTAAAAATAGTAAACTACGCTATAATTAAGGAAACTGAAAAACTGAAAGAGACAGTTGTGGGGGTCCAAATGGGATAGGTGGGTGGCCACCAACATCCACCTGGATCATTCCTCCCCCTTAGGAAGCAATGGTCCCCATTGCATTGAGTTCCTCCTTGAGATGAGGAAGCTTCTGCTGAGCTGGGTCTCCAGTGAGCTATTCTGCAATCTCTGATGTGTCCAGAAATGGTGGGAAGCATGGTCGGCGATGGTCCACATTGAACAATCGGTGCAAGCGAAGGAATGGAGGAATGATGTGCTTCAAAGCATTGTTTCCCATAGCCTTGTTACTGGTGTAAGGATCATGTCGAAGCGGTCTGAGTTTCTGATGGGTTCTGGTAAGGCGTTCTCTCTGTAGATGTAACCAAACTTTTTCGCCCACCTGAAACTTGTGTGGTAGCCCTCTGGGTAAGGAGAAGTTTTTCCTGTGTTCTGTCATGACTGTATCCCTATGTTGCTGCTGCTGCGTGGAGGAACCCTTTGCGGGGGTCATGGATGTAGCAACGATCTTCCCCTTACTTTGGGAGCGAACCAGACAGAAAATAAATTTCCTAGTCTGTGAGATGAGCTTGCTGCCTTTCTTAGCAGTGATCAAAGAGGTGGTGGTAGGTGGAGCTACCTCTGGTATCTTGTATAATGAATTATCCTAAGAAATAATGATAGCGCGAGGCCTTGAATCATACACAGCATGTCGCCTCCACAAGTATGGCTGGCCTAATAGTACATCAAAAACATCCAGAGGTGTAACATCACACAATACCTCATCTGTGAAGGGCTTGATGCTGTAGGGAAGGCGGCACTATTGGTGAACTTTGAGATCTCCTCCTTCGTGAAGCCACCCAATACTGTACGGTTGTGGGTGTGGCGTAGTTGGTAGGCCCAACCGCTTCACGACCTCTGCTGAAACGAGGTTCTTTTGGCTGCCACTATCGACAATGAATTGCAGCGGCGAACCCTTCACCCACATCTGTGAGTGGAAAAGACGTTCCCCCTCCTCTGGCTCTTCGGGCTCATTCTTCTGGATCTTGGCAGTGGCAATAGTGGCACTAGGATCCGCATCAATGATTTGCTTCCCTTTGCCATCCCCCTTGTTGGGTTCCGGCTCAGAGTCAGAACATGCATCTGATTTGGAAGCCTTCAACTCGGCCACCAGCGACTGCTTGGTCCGACACTCACTTGTGTTATGAGTGGGACTCTTGTGGAACTCACATCACTTTCCTGTGTCCTTATTAGGCTTCGTGGTGTTGTTTTTTTCTTGCAGCTTAGAGGGGTTGTCTTGGGTCACCCCCCTTGGCTTTGTCCTTTGGGCTTCGGATTTGCAGATCCAAAGTCTCGCTTCTTCTGTTTGAACTTTTGCTCGATTTTGACAGCGTATCGGTATGCTATGCGGAGTGAGGAGATGTTCAAGAACTCCATCTCTTCCTAGATGTATCTGTGTAGGCAGCCGCGATATTTGAGTACCAGATGCAGCTCAGAATCTTTGATACCCAACTGTGTGCGAAGGGTATGAAAAATATTTGTGAACTCTGGTACATCTTGGTCTCGTCCCTGCTGCAGTGTGGTCCATTTGATGTATTTGTCCTCATAGCTTTTGACAGGGTAGTACTGCTCCTTGATGGCATCCCGGAAGTCATTCCAGGTGGGGGCGGCTGAAAACAGTGAGCCTATACTTTCATCCTTCTGCTCGCAGTATGTTTCCCACCAGTCCTTGACGTGGGGGGCTGCTTTGAGAAGAGCGAAAACAATCTTTTCCTGACTTGAAAATTCATGAACAGAAAAATACCCATCTAGCAGATTTAACCATTTATCTACGGCATCTGTGTCTATTTGACCCTCGAATATGGGGATTTCAAAATGAACTTGTACCTTAAATGGTGTGGTGTTTCCAAAGTAGCTGTTGGAAGCCGATGCGTCGCCTCTGGGTAGCCGCTGAAGGATCTGTGCAAAGCTATCCGTCATCGCGTTCCTTTGCCGCTCGAGGGCTTCTTCGAGCAAGATTCTAATAGGATCTCCTACCCCCTCGTCTTTCTTCTCATCTGCCATGGGAGGTCATCGAGATTTGCGAGGCTGGTCTTGCAAAGGTTCGACCAATTCAAGCCCTAACTCCTTATATCCCGACCTCGTTGGGGACATGCAAAGAAAAACAGAGAAAAAGCAGACCGCTCTGATACCACTGATCCGGATCTTGAGGGGAGGCCCCCAAAATCTAAGAGATTGAAATGGATCTTGGGAGGAGAGACCCCCAAGATCTGAAAACTTGAATTGCCAGAAGAAAAAAAGAGGAGAATGCCCAATAAACAAAACCACAAAGAAATTTTTATTTAAAATAGTAATGAAAATAAACCAGCTAGGGCGATGGTAGCTTATCTTTGAGAAGAGATGTGGCAGCTACATGCCTCTGAACTGTAAAGGCTACAATGTGGCAGAAAATCTGTCCTTTTACAAAATGTGACTTGTTACTTATAGTATTTTTTAGTTACAATACCACGGGTCAATTCCATGGGTGAATGAATACCATGGGTGGATTTTACAATACCACGGGCGGATGCCATTTACAATACCATGGGTATATTCCATGGGTCGATGAATAATATGGGTGGATGAGTACCATGGGTGGATTTTACAATACCACAGGCAGATGCCATTTACAATGCCATGGGTAAATTCCATGGGTCGATGAATAATATGGGTGGATGAGTACCATGGGTTGATGCCATTTTCCATTTGGATCAGACACAGAGACATTTTCTGCTCCTGAATCTTTCTTTAAAAAACCCTCATCCAACGAAGAGTCCCATGACTATGCATTTTCTTCCTCTGTCATCTGATAAGCTGCCATTTCAATCTTTGTGGAGGCCTTCTGGGCAGGCATCGGAATATCAAGGCCGAGATTACTAGTTTCAACCTTGAGCATAGAATTATATTTTGCCTCAGTGTTCAAGGGGCAGCAACGAGGGCTTTCTTGATGAGCAGACATAGCGACAAAAGATGATGGGAAGTTTTCCTCTCCCTCTTTAATCACTGGGCCGAGGACAAAAGCAGGTTGGAAAATTTGCAGATCTGCATAGCCATGTGAAGATGAACTAGCTTCGGGCTCAGATTCATGTAGGAAGGGACCTGCTGCCATCTGTTGCTACTGATCAGCTTTTTGTTCTACAGCTACAACAAACTCACGAGCAGTTCCTCCAGCTATTGCTTCTTCATATGCAGCTCTGGTTAGGAAAGGAGCACCTCCCAAACCATGGACCTCCTCCTCTTCTTCAAACAGATCTTCTTTCATGACTATATTTTGACAAAGGGTTTTCACCCTTTGATCTTCGTTTACCTCTCTACTTCTCTGCAAAATCTGCGCATGCTCATGTGTTCGTCTACATGGATTTGGAGTTGGAAAAGAAATAGAACAATGAGCTCCTGCTTCTTCAAAACGCTACTCAACTCTCAACTTGGAAACTTCACGGGTCAAAAGCTCGATCATCCTAGCTAATTTATCAATCTCAGGCTCTGAGGATGATGAGGATTCACCTCCCTGACTTCTGCATTCATCATCACCTTCAAGTCTTCCTGCAGCCATAATATTGGCTTCTACTTCAAAGGCTGCAGCTTGCATATCAGCCAAAGAAGCACATCTCATTTCTCTTAACAGCAGGCAGAACTGAGAATCGAATGCATTAGCATATGTGAGCATGGCAGAAGAAAGGGTAGGTTTTATTTGTGCTGGCATTCTGCTGTACAAATGATTAAATCTGATATTGAAATCAGACAGCAGCTCACCATGATCTCTCTGCAAGTTCCCAAATTCATCATGATAGAAGAGCAGATCTTTATTATTTCCCTAGTGCTTTAAAAATACATCATCTAAAGCATCAATGTCTGCAATGGACCTAGGGGGTAAATCTCTAAGCCATTTTCTAGCCTCCCCATCTAGGCTTTGAACAAAAACCCTCATCGAAACATCCTCTTCATTGATATGAAGATTATCAGCGTAACAATAAAAAGATTCGAGGTGCTCTTCAGTTGATACTCCTTATGCACCAGTAAACTTAGGCATATATTCCATATAATCTCCTACAGGCATGGCATTCAAAGGGGTAGGCAAGACCAAAGGTGCATACCTAGCAGCAACTATTCGTTCTATCTTTGAAAGGGCTTGCTGGCCTGCCATGACTGAGGTAAGGTAAAAAGATACTGGTAAACTGAGTGATATGAATCAATAAAGAGGATAGGAGAGACAAAGGAAAATGATAGACAACATGGATGCTTCTTTCAACTGAGGTTCGAAAGGGAACTAAATAAACAGGAGCTGTATGAATCTCCGAAGGTGAACTTCACTAATAGAGAAACATAAAATTCTTTAAGGCTTACCTGATCTTGATGCTCCTGTCTGCAAAGTTTTCTTCGATTAACAATCTTCTCAGGATCAGGCACTGGCCAGCTAGTGATTTTTGAAGATTTCTCCGAGCATGCTTCATGAACTGCGCCAGAACTTCAATGTGGAGTCACCAAAGGATGGCCTTCCTCCAGTGGAGTCGCCAGACAGATGATTACAACCAAAGTCTGTGTTCAAACCTTGTCTGTCATCAAAGCTTGAAGCTGTGTCGTCTCCCAAGGAAGCTGAGCTTCGATTCTCCTCTCCCCAACAACGACGCCATTTAATGTTATCACCCCAAGAATCTCACCTAGGTTGCATATCGGTGATGCTCGGGAACATTACAAATTCAACAAAATATAGTTGGATAAATGGTGGATGAATGGAACAAATGCTGCATATTCAAGCCAGATAACCACTTCTACTATGATTGACCCCAGACATGGGTGAACACCCCCAGAGTGCAAGGCTTTTAACCACCTATTACTCACAGTTTGAGGATAAGGTGATAATGGAGAAGACTGACCACACCAGCAGATGCACAGGACCCTATGATGGCCGACTGCAACCAGTTAAGAGGTCTGTAAATCTAGTTTCTAATGCATAGACAGGATGACAACTCTCTATGCATTAAACAACAGAAACCTACACACATGTTCTATGGTACATGCTAAATCCTAACACAGAGGTGGGATGACAGCCCCTCTGATGCTAAACATTCACAGCAATAGAACAAATGCAAACAGGCACAGCCTGGAACAAGAAAGAGAAGTGGAAAGTGAGCAATAAACAACAAAAGAAGCTTGTATTAGCTGGAAATGAAGACCAGATGCTGCAGGTTACAAAGTAGTTACAGTCTCCAGAAGTTGAACCTTACAACAAGGTTTTCTTCATTTAACACTCATCAATCGATTACATCTCTGTTCTGGGTATATATGGTGTTACATTACAAAATATCTCTCTGTTAGCTATGCGTGGAGGAGCCCATAAATGGCCACCAACCACATTTACATTTAGAAATGGGCTGCTGATACAAATCTGGCTGTGCTGTAATTGGATTTGACCTTTCTGTTGCTCTGCAGTCCTCCTTGGAGCAGGTGGTGTGAAATATGGACGAAGTCCATGACTGATAAATGCTGATCTATTTGAGGCAAGTCCTCTTTCCATTCGGCCATACTGTGTATTGAATGTGGTTGCCTGTACTGTTCCCTGTCTGCTTTAAACAACTCCACTCCACTGAAAAATACCGCCCATCACTGCTTCCATGTTGACTTTTAAAAAGCTCATGCATGGTTTATTCACTATCGGGTCTGCATTTCGGATAGCAATGCATATGATAGCCGGCCAATTCCTCTGTTTCTTTATATTTGATAATACATAAGAAATGCTACAAAAACACAGGAAATTTGCTTTTTGCGGACTTGAAAACACATATATTTTACTTCCCAGACCCCATCGGGTCCGGGCTTCATTGCTATCGACAAGGCTTCCTTTATACTTCCTTATATGTCGTTATATAACGAAAATGCTCCCAAAACCATAACAACTGCCTTAGTGCGGATTTGAAAATTTATGAGAAATGAATCATGATGCTGTCGGGTCCGACCCATCGGATCGGAGGCATGTCATATTTAAAAGCCCCGCCCCTTTTAAAAGCGCCGATAGCGATATGCCGACGCGATATCGGCGATCGCATAATATAAAGGCCCAAACCTCTTGTAAGTCCTCCATTGCGACCTGCCGATGCGATATCGGCGATCGCTCATCGGCGAGGTCTTCCTTGTCACTGCCAATGCCCGCCTGCTCCGACTGCGATACGCCGACGAGATCTGGACCGTTGATCGGCCAGATCCAACGGCTGAGATTGATGCGGATTCATAAGCCTGCGCTTTTGAATTTTATATGGTTTTTTGGGTATTTTCTCCTCCTGATAGTGTAATTCTGCCCTAGGGCTTTCCTTTCTGATCATAAACACACATCCGTTCTGAACTTTGGCCCTCCAACTGCTGAACTTTGTAGCAGAGCTAACAGTGCCTACCAACTTATTTTTTGCCAACGAGTTTTACAAGGCCCCCCCTTCCATGTATTTCCATTTTTATCTATTATATTTTATTTAGGGGATATTTGGATGTATACCAAAAATGTACTAAAAGTGATATTTTGGGGAACAAAAGCTTCTAGTGGGGAAGAGTGATCTGGAGCTCAAAATTTGCTCAAAATTAAAATGTGTCAGATCGATGTGGAACTTAAATGACTGTGTAGTGTTAGTCATCATGAATTCGTTGCAACTCGTTTCGCGCAAAACTGTAGAAAATCTGTGATAGGTAAACCTGATAATGCAATATAAATCAAACCAGAATAATATAACCTACATCTATTATCAATTTGTGGAAGCTTAAAGATCGAGCTGAACAATATAACCAGAAGAAGAAGAATCAATGAACAATACACATCAAAATACTTTTGGGGAAATCCTCAACTAAAAACCCCACACTATTGTATTATCATACATGGTGGAAATACATAGGAATTATACAAAGCCTTAGTTCTCACAGCTAGCCAGCTCTTAGTACAATCCTCACAGATGCTCACAGGCAATCTTGGCTTCTTTCCAGCGTTCCACTCTGCCCTCCAAGCTCCTATTTCCTTGCATTGTTCCTTGTGGATGATTTTCCTATTACCAAGTGGAAAACCAAGCCTTCAAATCTACACAATCCTCAAGGATGAATCCTTGACTGCATGCATGAGTTTTCTCCATGAGAAAACACATGCAACTGATAGCACACTGTCCTTGAACATTAATCTCAACTGGGTCTTTCTCAGAATAGACATGCATGAGTTTCTCATGAGGGAATCTTCAGTTAACTGGAGTAGCACTAGTTGAGTGCATTAATGCATCAATTGACTGTTAACTCACTATTAGTTCCTCAAACAAATTGGAAATATTTTAACTGGACTTAACTCAATAAACTGACTTCACTATTTACAACTCAAATATAACTCAATCTTATCTCCTTAATTTAAGGGATAACTCTTGCATGACTTTAGGAAGACTTCTAACTTGAATTTCTCCAACCAATTAATTTAAAATAAATTAATTAATATTTCCAAGTAGTTGTTAAGACTAAATTTGATTTTAATTCACAATTTAATTCAAGGACAAATTAAATTGGAATATTCTTGTTGCCATATTTCAACACTCCCTCTCAAAAAGAAAGGGATTATCTGCCACCCCAATCTTATCTCTATGGAACTCGAATTTACACTTTGACAATGCCTTTGTCAAAATGTCAGCATCTTGCTCCTCTGTCGAAATATACTACAACAACATGATCCTCCTCGCTACACAGTCTCTTAGATGATGATACTGAATGTTAATGTTCTTGGACCTATCATGAAATACTGGATTCTCAGAGATTTTGATACAACTATGATTATCACAATAGATCACAGTTGTATCCATCCTCTGATCAAACAAACCAACTAGGATTTTCTGCATCTAGATGGCCTCACATGTTGCCTGACCTGCAGCCATGTATTCTGCCTCTGCTGAGCTGAGCACAACCGACCTCTATTTCTTGATATACTAAGAAACTACTGAAAACCCAAGGTTGAAAATCCCTCTTGATGTGCTCTTCTGATCTGATGGACTCCCTGCCCAATCTGTATCAGTGAAGCCCTGTAGCTTCACTCCCTCTATCCATCTGTACCATAATCCATACTGAGATGTGCCTCTGAGGTATCTCAATACATGCTTTGCGGCCTTCCAAAACATCTTGGTAGGCTGAACCATTGCTTGACTCAACTGGTTCATCGCATAGCACAAAGCTGGTCGTGTGTTCAATAAGTACATCAATGAACCCACAAGTTGCCTATAAATAGTAGCCTCTACCACTTCTCTTGAAGTAGCAACCTCCTTCCTCGAGTTACCTGTTAGAGGAGTCTGCATGGGCTTGCACTTATCCATGTGGAATATCTTGAGAATTTCATTGGCATACTTTCCCTGAGACACAAACAACTCCCCATCCTTCTGCCACACTTCCATGCCAAGGAAGTAATGCATGAGACCCATGTCTTTCATCTCGAATTCTCTTGCAAGGTCCTCCTTGCAAGACACATTCAACTGATCATCACCAGTCAATATGAGATCATCAACATAAAGTACAATGATCAACAACTTACCTTTCCCCATGGTGTGGTACAGGTTCGCATCCACTTCACTCTTTGTGAAGCCCAACCCAGTGAAGTAGTTGTCTATCCCAGTGTACCAAGCACGAGGTGCTTGCTTGAGCTCGTATAATGCTCTCTTGAGTCGGCACACATGCGACTCATGATTGAAGGTCTCAAAACTTTCCGGCTACTTTATGTACACCTCTTCCTCAATCTAGCCATTGAGGAATGTAGTCTTCACATACATCTGATGGATCTTCCAACCCATCTGTGCTGGTAGTGCCAACATAGATATGATAGATGAGTACCATGTGACAGGAGCAAAATTCTCATCATAATCAATCCCCTCAACCTGTGAAAAGCCACAGGCAACAAATCTTGCCTTATGCTTCTCCACACTACCATTAGCAGCTTGCTTTACCTTGTAAAGCCAACGATAACTCACAACTGACTTGTTCTCCAGTCTCGGAACCACGTCCCAAGCACTGTTACAAACTATGGATTCATGCTCCTCCTCCATAGCATCAAACGAAATCGACTGCTGCACTGCTTCCTCAAAGGAAGATGGCTCGGTCTCAACACATTCTCCAGCAAGGGCCATGTATCCAGTGTACCTCTCAGGTGACCTCCTCTGTCTATGCTGAGAAGATGGTGCTCCCACATTCTCTCTCGCATCCTCCAACAATATGTCAGCTTCTCTTGTGTGCTTCCATCCATCTCTGGAAGACTCTGCTTGAGTGGATGTCTCCACTCCTGGAACCTCTGCATGTGATTGCTCTGCATCAGTCTGAGGCTCCTCCTCCTTAGGAACCAACAGTTCCTCCAGAGCCTGTAGTTGGAGCTCCCTCTCAAGGGAAACTCGCATGGCCTTCTCCTCACCAAACTTGAGATCTTTGAGAACCACTGTCCTCTGACTAGTAGGAAAGTAGACCTGATAGTTGTGAAATGTATTAGTGTACCCCAAAAATATCCCCAACTATACTGTCGGCTCAAGCTTCTTCCGTGTATCCTTTGTCACATGGCAATATACCGATGAGCCAAAGATCTTGAAGTGACCCACATCTGGTCTCTTACAGGAGAAAGCTTCCTCTGGTGTCTTCATCCCAAGTATGCTATGCAGGCTTCTATTCTACAAATAGACCGTTGTGTTGCATGCCTTAGCCCACAAGTGAAGTGGTAGGCCTTGGTCATGCAGCATTGCCCATGCCGCCCCTACAATAGTTTTGTTCTTCCTCTCAGCCACCCCATTCTGTTGTGGGTTATGAGGTGCCGTCAACTATCGTTTAATTCCTTCCGCTGCACAAAAGTCCTTAAACTCTTGAGAGACATATTCTCCACCATTGTCACTTCTCAGGGTCTCAATCTTCTTCCCTGACTCTTTCTCGACCAAATCTTTGAACTCACAAAACTTTGTGAAATTTCGGTCCTTCTGAATGAAATAAATCCAGCATTTACGAGAATAATCATCAATGAAAATCACATAATACCTTTGCTTCGTTGTGGTTTCCGTCGAGAATGGTCCACACAAATTAGTATGAACTCGCTCTAAGATAGCCTGTGCTCGACTGTCTTGATCATGAAAGGAAGACTTGGTGTACTTTCCTAAGGTACAACCTTTGCATGTGTCAACTTGCTCAAGTTTACCTTTGGGAAGTCCTGTAGATATCTGCTGCATTATCTTTAAAGCCACATGATGCAAATGGCCCAACCGCCTGTGCCACAACTCTCCAATGTCTTAGATTTGCACCAATTCTACTTTCGTACTCAATGTTGCACAATTATCTACCACTATTTTATAGAGATTCTTCACCTGAATTCCTATCCTCTTGGTCTGACCTGTGGCTATGTGTCTTAGGAATGCCTTTCCCTTACTAAAGACAACATCGTAGCCTTTGTCCTCCAACATCATGACCGATACCAAGTTCTTCTACAGTCCAGGCACATACATCACATCTGTGAAGGTGAGAGGAGCTCCATGCTCCCTCTAAAAAGCAACCGTGCCCACTCCTGAAACACTATACCTTTCGTCCTCTAAGGCACTAAATAAATTTTTATCACTGGTCATGTGGAATGAGGCTCCACTGTCAATATACTAGACATAACCCATCATCAATGACACCATGCATGCGATGAGGGTAAAGTCCATTTCAAATTGAGAGGATAATGCCTCAGCTTTTGATCCTTGTGAGGATCCCTTCTTGGACTTCTTCGATGGGCAATTAGTCGCATAATGTCCCATCTTGTGACAATTAAAGCATCTTACTTTAGACATGTCAGCCTTCTTCCCTCCATGAGAAGAATTCAATTTGAAATGGGAAGCCTTCCCCTTCCCATTCCTTACCTTACTTGCTAAGGCTAGATTTTCTTCATCATCATTCTTGGATGAAGAACCATCTCGTGTGCTCCTCCTGATCTCCTCATGCATAAGATCTGACCACAGTCGTTCCCAATCCAGCAATTTCTACCTTCCATTCATAGAGTCCTGGTAGCTCTTCCAACTCTTTGGAAGGCCAAGGAAAGCGAGGCTCACCATATCATCATCAGCAGTAGTTATTCCCACACTGCCAAGCTCATCTTTGTAGGTGGTGAGCTTGTTTAGATATGTGGAAATAGTATTGCCCTTCTCCATCTTGATTCTTCGAAGCTTATCCTTGAGTGCCAATTTCCTCTAGTCACTACTGTTTTGGTAAAGTTCCTTCAACGTATTCCACAATGAAAATGGAGTATCCTTCCCATGGAGACTCGAGACAATATGGTCTCGAACTCCCTCAAGGATGATCCATCTCGCCTTCACCACACACTTCTTCCACTCAGCCAACTCTTGTGCATTAGTTGAAGCTGGCTTTGGGATTTCTTGATCAATGAATTCCTTGAAGCTCCATTCGATCTTTCCATGCTATGTAATTCAAGCTACCTTCCAAGGCATACTCGAGTCTCAAGACATAGAACGCCATTGGCCAACCTTGAAATATGATATGAATTCGATTTGCAACTGCAACCCCAAACTTCAAACTTCGAATTCTCTTCTTAGTATATTGTTCACAGCTCCGATACCATGTAGAAAATCTATGATAGGTTAACTTGATAATGAAATATAAATCAAAGAAGAATACTATAATCTGCTTCTAATATCAATTTGCGGAAGCTTATAGATCGAGCTAAACAATATAACCAGAAGAAGAAGAATCAATGAACAATGCACATGAAAATACTTTTGGGGAAAGCCTCAGTTAAAAACCTCACACTATTGTATTATCATACATGGTGGAAATACATAGGAATTATACAAAGCCTTAGCTCTCACAGCTAGCCAGCTCTAAATACAATCCTCACAAATGCTCACAAGAAATCTTGGCTTCTCTCCATCCTTCCTCTCTGGCCTCCAAGCTCCAATTTCCTTGCGCTATTCCTTGTGGATGATTTTCCTATTACCAAGTGGAAAACCAAGCCTTCAAAACTGTGCAATCCTCAAGGATGAATCCTTGACTGCATGCATGAGTTTTCTCCATGAGAAAAGACATGAAACTGATGGTACACTATCCTTGAACATTAATCTCAACTGGGTCTTTCTCAGAATAGACATTTATGAGTTTCTGACAAGGGAATCTTCAGTGAACTGGAGTAGCACTAGTTGATTGAATTAATGCATCAACTGACTGTTAACTCACTATTAGTTTCTCAAACAATTTGGAACTAATTTAACTAGACTTAACTCAATAAACTGAGTTAAATAATTAAAACTCAAATATAACTCAATCTTATCTCCTTAATTTAAGGGATAACTCTTGCATGACTTCAGAAAGACTTCTAACTTGAATTTATCCAACTAATTAATCTAAAATAAATTAATTAATTATTTCCAAGTAGTTGTTAAGACTAAATTCGATTTTAATTCATAATTTAATTCAAGGACAAATTAAACTGGAATATTCTTGTTGCCATATTTCAACAGAAATAGACACCGTATGCTCCCAGAAACGAGTTCTATTCGTTTTCCTAAGTAGGTGAATTTTACAAAAATGTGTAGCATCGCACAGTCAGTAGTCAGTACTACCGATGTGGCAAGCTAACTGGGTAACTGATGTCACAGTTGATTGTACTGATGACTGGGCTCCTCTAACAAATGAAAAGAGTGTCAATTGGCACGGTTCTATTGATCCGAGTTGGTAGTGTTTTATTGGTTTTTTGGTGGTGGCGAATCACAGGTTGCCACATGGCATGGCCAGGGGCCTCCACGTGGCATCCCAAAGGCCACCAAAATTTATGGCAATTTTTGAACAACAGAAGGCGGGGTCGAACCCATGACCTCACGACAGACAACTGAACAACTTCACCAAACTGACTACCCAATGTTTATTATTATATTGTGGGTTTCACATGGTTTTGTTGTAATATGGTTTTAGCATTAGTGGTGGGGGCCAAGGTCTAGCCCCAGCGCTAGTCACCACACCCTAGGTGCTAGGGGTGGGACCATGAGCAAGAGGTTGGCCCGGCGCCCCCTCCACTAAGCTTAACTGCGATTACAACCATTACCGGAACACGTGACCACAACAGAATTAAGCTGCTCACAAATTTTTTATGTAGATTTTGTAAATCGCCAACATTAACATTTAACATGATGACCTAATCTTTCCACATGTGACCACTCCAACGCCACTTAGTTAGTTGGTGGTTAGTGGATTTGGCAGGGTCGGGAGTTAAGATCCCAACCCCCAGTCTCATGTGCCCTAATGTAACTAAATTTTTCGGGTTAAGGGCTTACTGGATGAATTAACGTGCCTACAAATTTTCCTGGAATCGTGCAAATTTTGTGCCCAATTAGCACAATTCGTCGTGAATTTGTAGGAATGGTGCCAAATTTGGGGGAATTTGTAGAGTGAATAGTGCAATAGTTAGGGAAGCTCATAACTTCTTTAGTTTTTATCCAAATTGAGCTCAAAAATAGGCTTCTTTGGCATTTCAGGAATTCTAAAGCCAATCGAACAAGTTTTAGAGCCATTGGAGCACTTATGAAGAGACTTTTGGGTAGGTTTAAGTCTATGGGTGTTATGATCAACCAGGGGGTTGCAGATTTTGAAGGATTTTCAGAACGGAGAGGACCTTGTAGGGGTTTTCCATCCTTCATATGTTTTCTACAACAACTGAGACATCTATGGTGTAGCTCATGTTTCTCTTTTCTCATTGTGTCTTTGAGGAAAGCTCTCTTTTAGTATTTCAAGTGAATTGTTGTACTTGTTATGCTCAGTGTCAGATGGAGTATGGGGTCTTGATTTGAGAACCCTTTTCTTGTTGATTCTTTCATGACTAAATGTAGTTTGTCATGTCTTTAGAGTGAGAGTTCTTTGCAGAAGAATGTTTCCTTGAAGAGGAAACTAGCCATTGTTTTAGTCATCACACTTTATGTACTCTTTATCACTAAAGTATTTTGAGCATAATGAGATTGGGCCAAGCCATTGGAGGCTGGACCAAGGAGATGTAGCCCAGGAGGGGTGAACTCCTTCATCAATTGTTGAGTGTATTAATGTTATGTTGTTGTTTAGTGTTTTACTTATATTAATTTTCTCATGAAATTTACATAAAACACACATAAAAAAAACCTCATGTAAAACTTGGAATTTACCTCATAATCCTCAAGCACTTTGTTTACTATGATGAATTGGAATTTAGCACAACAAAAATTAACTTTCTCATTCATATCAAGTTGGTCTCAAAGAACTAGTTTTTCTTTGTGCAAGGAGGATTTAACTATTTGCAAGTGAATGTGAAGCTTACAAGTTTGAAGCTCAAGAGAGGAGAATGTTTGGATAGCTGAGAAACATTTCCACAATCTCCACCACTAGTTCTACCTCAAATTGTAGTTGAAGCTTTAGTATGCATGGGCATGAGTTCAAAGTATGATAGTCTCCAAGATTCAAAGGACATTATTACATTTCTCCAACAAGAGAACATGGAGCTCAAAGGACTACTTGAAGCTGCTGAGGAAGAGAAGCAAAATATGTGTCTTATGTTGTAGAATGTTGTGGAAGAACAAACTGATGAAATTTGTTCTACCAAAGCAGCAAAGAGTCCCTCCAATACTAAGAAATCTTGTGGACATAACAAGAATGCAACCTATGGCTCTTATCAAATGGAGGACACCTCCTATGTACTAGGACACACGGACGTTTCCTTGAAGCATCCTCCACTGCTTCATCTAGAGTAGAGAAGGAGGAATTGTTGGATGAGTGCCCACAAGAGGCTAGTACAGAAAGTCCCTTAGAGAAGGAAGATGGCAAAATCTGCACCTTTTGTCCACATGATGTTGAGGTTGAAGTTCTATCCGCACCAAAGTCCAAGGACCTGAAAGAAGAAAGACAAAGAGTTTAAGAAAACACCTCAAGAATTAGGAAAGAGTTCAAGAGCATCTTTTTCCCTCAGTCGAAAGGTGAGGAAAATGGTAAGAATTTACATGTAGTTTCTTTACATGAAAATGTTGATTTAAGCTCTCTTGCAGCCTTTGAGAAGCATAGAAAAGGTATAGGAACAATTCTCTTGTCCAAGTTGAGTTAAAAGGGAGGAGGCCTTGGAGTGAACAATCAGGGCATTATCCATCCAATTGAGGCAAAGGAGAGACCTCAGTATGAATGTTTGGGCTATGTTGAAAAGGAAGAATGCTCTTCCACTGATAGCTCTTGAGTATCTTATTATTTTTGTCATAAGAGAGGACATAAGGAGGAAAATTGTTGGGATTTGCATCTAGAATTGGTTCGAGCTTGGTTTTTAAAGCAAAAGGAGGACATGAAATGAAAGACTTCTCCAAAGAGAGATGAGCAATTTGAAGAAGAGACTAAGACAAGTTCTTCTCGCCATTCAATTTCTCCTCGCCGAGATCATAAGCCAAAGGACAACCATAACAGGTATAAGCGCCATGATTATTCCAAGAAGGGCAATTCTCATCCAAGTTTAAATACATTTGTGCCAAGAAAAGCTCACAAAAACATTTGCACTCATTGCAACATAAGTGGGGATTGGATTGAAAAGTGTTGGAAGTTGCATCCACATCTTCATCCAAAGAAGGACAAACAGGTAATGGAATCACCTGAGAAGGAGAAGGTAGAGGAATGTGCAAGGAACTCCATAACCATTCCAGCAGTAGTTCCAGAAGGAAGTGAAGTGCACAAAGAAAATTCCCTAGCATGGTTGGGTAAGAAATGGTTGGACTATTTGTCTAATTAAAGACTGCATTTATTTTGTATTTCACTTGTTGCATGTCCCCACAGTTCATTTTATAAAGATGATGTTTGTATATGAAACAATGTTTTCTGTGGCATTGATATGCTTTTTTGGCTTCATAATAAGTCAATTTGTATGGGAATTTGGCAGTCTAATTTAGTCCATATTGTAAGATTCATCTCCATTTGTGGATATTTTAGTAAGCATCCTAAACTTTGGGATGAGTATTTTCAACACATTCAGTATGTTACAAATGTTTCAAGCACTCATGTTTGGGGTATTTACCAAAGCCTTTTTGGATTTTATCCTTGATAAGGATTTTTTAGAAGATCAACATTGGATTTCATTCTTGGGAAGGATGTTGCGATTAATGGCCATAGCGACATAAACAAAGCCAAGAAGTTCATTGAGAAAATCCAATTGGTACATCAAACAATTCAAGATCAACTTGAAAATTTCCAAGGTCATATTGATCGAGATTGGAAAGGTGAGGGAACTATACCCTCAATCGTTGAAAAACTGAAAATGAAATTTTAGGGTCCAAAAGCTTCCAGTGGGGAAGAGTGATTCAGAGCTCAAAAATTCCTCAAAATTCAAAGTTGTCGGATCAGTGTGGAGCCTGAACAACCGCGTATTTCTCGTCATCTAGAATCCGACGCAACTCGTTTCACACGAAACAGACACCGAGAAACAAGTTTTATTCATTTTCCTAAACAAGTGAATTTTGCAAAAATGTGCAACATCACACAGTCAGTAGTTTGTACTGCTGATGTGGCAGGCTAACTTGGTAGCTGACATGGAAGTTTTCTAGACCGATGACTTGGATCCTCCAACAAATGACAGGGTTCCAAGTGGCAAGATTCTATTGGTTTGAGTTGGCATCGGTTTATTGGTTTTTTAGTTTTTGGTGGTGGCCAATCACATGCTACCATGTGGCATGGCTAGGGGCCTTCATGTGGTGGCCTAAGGGCCACCAATATTTATGGTAAGGTCTGAAGAATGGAAGGCGGGCTCGAACCCATAACCTCACGATAGACAACTAAATGACTTCACCAAACCCACTACACAATGTTTCTTATTATACTATGGTTTTCACATGGTTGTGTTGTAATATGGTTTCGGCATTAGGGGTGGGGTCGGGGTCTAGCCTCAGCCCTAGTCACTTCACCCTAGGGGCTAGGGGCAGGACCACCGGCGGAAGGCTAGCCCAGCATGCCCCCTCACTAACCTTAATCGCAATTACAACCCTTACCGGAACATGTGACCACACCGGAATTAAGATGCCCGCGAAGTTTTTGCGTGGAGTTTGTAAACCACTAACATTGAAATTTAATGTGACCACCTGATATTTCTGCATGTGACCACTCCAACGCCGCTCAGTTAGTTGGTGGTTAGCGGATTGGGCGAGGGTGGGAGTTAAGAGCCCGAACCGCGGTCCCATGCGCCCCAACGTAACCAAATTTTTCAGGTTTAAGGGCTTACTGGATGAATTAATGCACTTACAAATTCGCCTGGAACCCCGCAAATTTGGTGCCCAATTATCACAACTCGGGGTAGATTTGTAGGACTAGTGCCAGATTTAGGGGAATTTGTAGAGCGAATAGTGCAAGAGTTAGGGAAGCTCATAAATTCCTCAATTTTTATCCAAATTGAGCTCAGAAAGAGGTTGCTTAGGAATTTTTGGGCATTCTGAAGCCAATAGAACAAGTTTCAGAGCCATTGGAGCACTTTTGAAGATAATTTTTGTAGGTTTAAGTCTATGGGTGCTAGGATCAACTAGGGGGTTGAATTAGGGGGTTGAAGCTTGCCACCTTCTGGGCATAGGATTATGATGAGATGTATCATATGTCGAAGCCTGTGACTATCATGGAGACTCCTTTCAGCTTACCCAGTAGCAGTGCCAACTCCAGAGACATTCTGAAGAACTGGGTAAAGGAGCCGGCTAGATTCAGGATGACACCCAACTAGATCTACAAGACGAAGATAATGCATAAGGCGTATAAATATTTGGTCGTATTTTCATGCTGACTGTATGGCCAAGAAAGAATGGAAACCTTCCCATAGAGTTGGGTGGTCACGTTGGACCAACTGACTAGAGAGGGTAAACCATGTAACTGGTCCGGCATGTTGGCTCATCAGCTGAAGGAACAGGTAACAAAGGCTCGACAGTCACCCGAAGGTATGAAAGCAGAGATCTACATGTCCGCCTATAGCTTAGATGCAATCTGTGACCAACAGGAGTTCCCGAGCTTGGAATGGGCATGGTCACCAGCAGCGACTGCTGTGAACACATATTGTAAGTTGTTGTCTGAATGCAGCTTCAGAGGAGTAATCACACGACTATCCGATCATTTTGTGACACCAATTTGCAAGATGATTTTCGAACAAGATCCACCCTTCATGTCGAAGGAAGCAATGGAGGCACTGATAGACATTACTAATTAGTATGCCTCACCATACGACACCTTCATACGAATGTTCGGCACAGAGAAGCCTACGCCTATTCTACCGAAGCTTTCCTTGGACATACTCGTCATGCAAGAAGTAGCATATCACATCTCGATAATATTGACAACTAGACTACACGAGAAGAAGAAGGCACCATGGCATGCACTTCCATTGCGAATTGGGTTATACGAGATTTAGAGTTTCAACCAAGTGGATGTTGAAGCAGAACATATGAAGAAGTATCCATTCAACCTCTGAAGTTACAATCCATATGACCCACACTCTCTTGCGAAGGATCACTGCACAGCTAGATCCACGAGGCATGTCATTAGGCAGAGGAGGACCCACGAAGATATTGTTACATCTCCTCCAAACTCAATGAATTGTTTAGCTTCACTATGGAGTGGTTAGCAAATCAATGTGAAGCAGCATCCTTGAGAGTACCAGCACCAGAAGAAGTAGTAGCAGCAGAGGCAAGCATACTACTGCGTTACAAGGGCAAGATGAAGATTGTCGATCGCATAGAGGAAGATAAAAGTTGCAAGTTCCGAGCAAATCCATTGGTATAGAAATCATTTATGGCTATAGAGGTGAAGAGGCAACAACGTGAAAAGCGAATCATGCAAAGGCATAGGGAGAAGAGAAGGATGGAGGAAGCAGAGAAGGAGTTGCATGAGCTAAAGGAGCAAATCTGGAAGGAACAAGAGTTGCGCAAGTAGGAGAGGTAAGCACAATAGTAACAAGTACAGCAGGGGGTGCAACATGTGCAAATAGATGAAATAACGCCCATACAGGTAGTGGATTCATCAGAAGAGCTGGCATCAGACAGATAGGGTGAACCATCATAGGAGCAGAACGTTGGTTGTGAGATAGAGCAAGCACTTCAGCAGTTGGATACAGCTACGGAGCAACGGAAATCGGAACAGGAAATCGACCTTATGCCTCATCACCAAGAGGTCGAATTACTTGTTTCACTGCATCCAGATGATGAGCAAGTCTCAAGCGACCAAGGAGGCACTAAGATCCTCAGAGATCAACCAGAAGGAGAGATGCACAACATCTCATTTGACGAGTCTCAACATAGAGTTGTGCAGTCTCGCAGAGTGTCGACTCTAGATGATCATACATCTCCTACACAAGTTAAGGAACGAGTGATCGTGTCTGACATGTGCAAACATCCAAAAGCCTTGGTCAATGCAACTAGAGTGTATGTTGAAGCCACTAGTTCAAGTGTTCTCTTTCTGATAGCTAAGAATGAGTGAATGGCTAAATAACTTCAGACGACCAAGCAAGGAGGAGAGTTGATGACAGTGTCCACCTAAATTGAACTGAAGAAGGTAATACTAGATGAAGTATTGTCCCTTGACACAGTCATGTGAGCGTTGTACTCCAAGTTTGGCACCATGCATAAGGTAGTCGTCCATCTCAACAAATGGCAGCAGTGATGTTCTAGAAGAGCACATATCTTGACGAACTTGCATGTTGTTGTTGATTACATGTAAATATGGACGATGAGATACAAGGGAGCCCCGCTTCACTTTCTTAAGATGATGAAGGCCAGTGCGGTCATGCTGAATGCATGTATCCAAAGTCAGATCCAGAACTATGAAGAGCTCCCGCAGCACATCACTAATATATAGGCTTCCCATGCACATGTGTTCAAGAGTATGGATGTTGTGGTGCACGCACATGCGATCCCATCTATTAGGACTACACCCAGTTAAAGATGAAGGCACAGGTCCAACTAGAGCTTGACTTGTACTTCGATGAGTTGATGTGCATTTCCACCAACCCAGACTTGCCCATTAGTGCAGACATCATGCACAAGTATGTTGCTAGTCTGGCTGCATTGAGGACAATGATGCACATGCTTGCATACAAGTTGGACAAAGGAGCCTGAGCAGTGTGCCTGGATGCTATGGAGGCAAGAGTCAAGTTCCAGAAAGATGTCACCTTGGAGCACATAGACACCATCATGAACTATCGATATTAGCATCAGTATGTTACTGAGGATCAACGCAAGGATGTTGAGGAGTTGGACTTCCATGGTTTTCTAAGTCACAGTGATGTATAGCATGGCTCGCTCAAGCCATTTCTCTCACATGGGTACATGTGCATTGTAATGTAACGTCTGTCAAGTGTAAGTCAAGTGTCGATAGTTGGATGTAATAGTCATAGAGTAAATGAAGAGTCATGAGGGTAGTTGAACTGTCACAAAGAGGAATGTCAAGGGTCACCCCACCCTTTGCTATAAATAGTCCCTCATAACTCATTGTATAGGCTTTTGTTTAGCCAAGATTCCGATAAGACTATCTTGGAGAGAGCTTGGACAGTATTGTAATGATCATTGGCTTCTCCACTGCGCAGAGCTTGTAGATCTCTTTGGAGGAGCCGGCGGTTGTGGCTGAAACATTCCGCTATCGGAACTAGTGATTGGACATGGATTTATTATATGACTAGAACTTACACTTCTTAATATAACAAGAGCCAACATTTTTCATGCATATGTTGTATTGTATTTTATGCTTACTCTAAATGATATATGTATTGGTTTGCTTATGCATGCATGTATAACTATTTTTGTATGTATGTATGACTCTTTCTAAAACGTGTTGTTGGTTTAACCATCACTTTGGATTTCTTGCTAACTTGCCTTCCATGTTGTGATGTATTTTTTGCTCATGTGTTCCTGTTATGGATCTAACCCGGAAATACTATAGATCTAATACGAAAATATAAGATAATGCAAATAAACCCAGAAATAATATGAAATGATTCTTTATTGATCAAACCCTTAAGGTAGGGCAACACCATACATTCACTCCTTAAGGAAGGAGAACACTCCACAAGCCATGTGCATGTTCATTCAATAATCCTTCACTATCTCTCCATGTGGAGTCTCTAGCCTCTATATAGGCCTCATACATACAATACCATGGATCATTACCACGGTTCCCTCATACCATCGAACTAATACCATGGGCCCATTACATTATTATTAACTACTTGTGGTCCCTTACATGATATGGGTTAACCACCTTATTTATTACTACGGCCCATCCCATTATTACATTATTACCTTGGGTACCTCCCTTGGTACCCCATATTATCCCCCCTAGGTACACACAGAAGAGCTGCCATGGTCAACTTCCATCTCAAGTGAGCGAGGCACCAGCGAGATCGAGGGTTCACCTTTCTCTTGGATGGCTAGATGCACATTCATGGTACCAGTGGACTACACTTTTGAGTAGATCTTATTATTTGTGTTCTTCCCATGTTTCAGGGATGAAACATGCTAAGGGGGGTGGAATGTTATACCTAGGGGGGATAATATGGGGTACAAAGGGAGGTACCCAAGGTAATAATGTAATAATGGGATGGGCCGTAGTAATAAATAAGATGGTTAACCCATATCATGTAAGGGACCACAAGTAGTTAATAATAATGTAATGGGCCCACGGTATTAGTTTGATGGTATGAGGGAACCATGGTAATGATCCATGGTATTGTATGTATGAGGCCTATATAGAGGCTAGAGACTCCACATGGAGAGATACTGAAGGATTATTGAATGAACAAGCATATGGCTTGTGGAGTGTTCTCCTTCCTTAAGGAGTGAATGTATGGTGTTGCCCTACCTTAAGGGTTTTGATATCAATAAAGTGAAGCATTTCTATCTATTTATATCTTGTTATTCTTGGGTTTATTTCTATAATCTCATACTTGTAGATCAGATCTATAACAGTTCCCTTCTTAACTGCGTGCTATCACAGGTTTCCAAGGGGCGCACTCATCTCAACCCTCGTGTGTTAGAACCTCTCATGCACCTTCTTTGGCTCGCTACAACTGTCACACCCTTGCTACCAACAGAGTTATCTTACTTGCTTCTATGCGAAATCATGGTCAAGGCATTACCATACGACCCACTGCTAGGACTCCTACACAAAATGGTCGGAAGTCTAATTGGGACTTCTTACCGGGGAGATCCCCTGACATGTTGGCGGGTTCAACACCGTCAATAGGTAGCTAGGTGATCCGAAATTGGATCCTTAAACTCTCTTAAAGCTACCCGAACTCTGTAAAAGCTCATATCGAAGTTTAAAGTCTTATGGATGTCGAAGCCTATCATAAATAACCTCTGAGCAACAACAATTTGCAGCCAGCACAGAACAATGAGGACCTTCGGTCAAAGTGCATTGACCGTTGGCCCATGGGGACTGTGCATCATGCAAAAACAGTAGTTAGGAGGCTCAGACCAGAAAACGAAGGCTGTTTCTGATGTGCGATTAGCCCAAGGGCAAAACCCCTCGAGAAGGAAAGGCCCCAAGCGCACGGTCACAAGGAAAACTCGAAAACCGTGGGAAAAGCGCTGAAACGACATGATCCAGGTGGATGTTGGATGCCAACCACCTATCCCATTTGGACCCCCACAACTATCTCTTTCAGTTTTTCAGTTTCCTTAATTATAGTGCAGCTTACTATTTTTAGCAGTTTTTCGGGTCCTAAACTTCCGGAGCCGTTTTGAGGCACTAAACGACGTTTTTTGGGAAATATACCGCCAATGATTTTTATATCAAAAAATCATCTTTTCCGTCGTAGTCCTCGGATAGATATTTCCAATGGGCTATCATGCGCGTCAAACGGAGATAATATGACCAATTCGCGACCCTGGGAAGTTGATGTATCAACTTACCCAAAAAACGGGGCCCACAATTAGGCGTTTCATCTTCTAGGGTTAGGTTTTGGAATGTGAAGGGTTTTCCATTGTTTCTCAACAATAAATAGGCCTTCGAGCCTCATAACATAGTTTAGAACAGTTCAGAGGCATGTAGCCACACATCTCTTCTCAAAGATAAGCTACCATCGTCCTGGCTGGTTTATTTCCATTTCTGGTTGTAAGCATATTTCAGTATTTTCCATTAATGAAATGAAGTATTATTTCCGTTGCATCTTTGTGTATATGGTTATCTCTATAATTTGTTGTGTTCCTGTTTAAATCCGGATCAGTGGTATCAGAGCGGTCTACTTTTTCTCTGTTTTTTCTTTGCATGTCCCCAATGAGGTCGGGATATAAGGAGTTAGGGCTTGAACTAGTTGAACCTTTGCAAGACCAGCCTCACAAATCTCGATGACCTCCCATGGCGGATGAGAAGAAAAATGAGGGGGCAGGAGATCCTATCAAAATCTTGCTCGAAGAAGCCCTCGAGCGACAAAGGAACGCGATGATGGACAACTTTGCCTAGATCCTTCAGTGGCTACCCAGAGGTGACGCATCGGCTTCCAACAACTACTCTGGAAATGCAACACCCTTTAAGGTACAAGTTAATTTTGAAATCCCCATATTCGAGGGTCAAATAGACGCAGATGCCGTAGATAAATTGTTAAATCTGCTAGATGGGTATTTTTCTATTCATGAATTTTCAAGTCGGGAAAATATTGTTTTCGCTCTTCTCAAAGGAGCACCCCATGTCAAGGACTAGTGGGAAACCTACTGTGAGCAGAAGGATGAAAGTACGGGCTCACTGTTTTCAGTGCACCCACTTGGAATGACTTCCGGGATGCTATCAAGCAGCAGTACTACCCTGTCAAAAGCTATGAGGACAAATACATCAAATGGACCACACTGCGACAGGGATGAGACCAAGATGTGTCGGAGTTCACAAACATTTTTCATACCCTTCGCACATAATTGGGTATCAAAGATTCTGAGCTGCATCTGGTACTCAAATACCACGACTACCTACACAGATACATCCAGGAAGAGATGGAGTTCTTGAACATCTCCTCACTCG
This sequence comes from Pinus tabuliformis, assembly GCA_031772625.1. NCBI lineage: Eukaryota > Viridiplantae > Streptophyta > Pinopsida > Pinales > Pinaceae > Pinus > Pinus tabuliformis. The sequence continues at coordinate 124,658,087 of CM062814.1, forward strand.
GCACAACATACCGATACGCTGTCAAAATCGAGCAAAAGTTCAAACAGAAGAAGCGAGACTTTGGATCTGCAAATCCGAAGCCCAAAGGACAAAGCCAAGGCGGGGTGACCCAAGATAACCCCTCGAAGACACAAGAAAATAACACCACCACGAAGCCGAAGAAGGACACAGGAAAGTGGTGTGAGTTCCACAAGAGTCGCACTCATAACACAAGTGAGTGTCGGACCAAGCAGTCGCTGGTGGCCGAGTTGAAGGCTTCTGAATCAGATGCATGTTCCGACCCTGAGCTAGAACCTGACAAGGGGAATGGCAAAGGGAAGCAGATCATTGATGTGGAGCCCAACACCACTGTTGCCACTACCAAGATCCAGAAAAATGAGCCCGAAGATCCAGAGGAGGGGGAACGTCTTTTCCACTCACAGATGTGGGTGAAGGGTTCGCCATTGCAATTCATTGTTGACAGTGGCAGCAAAAAGAACCTCATTTCAGCAGAGGTCGTGAAGCGGTTGGGCCTACCAACTACACCACACCCACAACCGTACAGTATTGGGTGGCTTCACGAAGGACAAGATCTCAAATTTCGCCAGCAGTGCCGCCTTCCCTACAGCATCAAGCCCTTCACAGAGGAGGTATTGTGTGATGTTACACCTCTGGATGTTTGTGATGTACTATTAGGCCAGCCATACTTGTGGAGGTGACATGCTGTGTATGAGTCAAGGCCTCGCGCTGTCATTATATCTTTGGATAATTCATTATATAGGATACCGGAGGTAGCCCCACCTACCGCCACCTCTTTGATCACTGCTAAGAAAGGCAACAAGCTCATCTCACAGACTAGGAAATTTATTTTCTGTCTAGTTCGCTTCCAAAGTAAGGGGAAGATCGTTGCTACATCCATGACCCCCACGAAGGGTTCCTCCACGCAGCAGCAGCAATAGAGGGATATAGTCCTGACAGAACACAAGAACATCTTCTCCTTATGTCATGCGGAAAGAGTCAATTTTGCGGACAAAACCGACCTCCCTAGAAGCTACGACTTTCTAGTGACAAACAAGACAAGTAAACACTACCTTTCTCTAAATATGCATTTAGAATACAAGTAATCAGGTGTTCATAACATACCTTTAGTCCAACGCTTTGTAGTAGTCCAGCCTCGCCGATCCGGAGGAGCTCCTCCTTCTCTTCGAAACCTGCATTCACTAACAAGCCAAAAGATTACATAGCACCTGATAAACTTATAAAATAACACATATTCATCATACAGACCAAGGAGTATATGAAACAAATCATGAATAACAATCTGTTGAGAAAAATGAGTTTATTTGCATTAAGTGGAAACAAAAGAAACCATTACAACCTGGGCCTTGGTGTTGTGCAGGTCCCTCCTAGGGTCCAGCAAGAGTTTTCCTTTACTTTGATCAGCTCACCCACTTCCAAATAAGGCTAGGAAAGGATGGGAATCTCTCCTCTCAAGCTCTATAAGGGAGTCCTAATTCCAGCAGCATCTACCCTTAGGAATATTCAGCTTTCAACCTCCCCTCCTTCTGGCCCAGTGCATGTATTTATAGTGTTCTAGAGGATGTTAATCGGGTCCACCATCAATGGGATAAGCCCCTCTTTGAATGGGATAGCTCCCCTCTTGATGGGATAAGTTCCTCTTTCATAGGGATACATGAACCATCTGGAGGCGCTCAATACACATCAAACAAGCTTCTAGAATGCTCTAGAAATGACCACAAGTAACTTTTTTGAAGTGAAACTTGCACCTTTTGACCTTTACAGGAGTACGCACCCACCCTTTTACAGACAGAGCGTACAAGTACGCAGGTATTGTGAACTTGAGGTGTGTACACGCAGGTAAGGCTAAGAGAAACTGCGTACCCAAAGATATATAGATTTTTAAAGACTTTCTCTCTTTCTTGGAGTTTGACATGAAGAGCAGAGGTATAAGACTTGCCAAAGAGGATAGTATGACAGTTGATGGAGCCATACTGACTGCAAATAGTCATGGTGACAAATTTTAGTGTAATAGATTTCCCCCTAAAGTGCGAAGCCTGTAGTAGATTAGGGTTTCATATCATCTAGGAAGGGTGAAGTACTTTATCATTTCAAGGATTATCTTGTGGAGAGCCCAGTCGAAACCTGCAAGTATTCAACACAAAATACATATATAAGATCATATCATCGCTGAGGTAGGCATTCCCATACTCAGATCAAAAACTTTAACTAACAAACTAACTACTGCTCTGATACAGGAATGATTTTGCAGTACATCATAATCATAGACTTGTGTAGACACAGTATGGACGCAGCCATCTGTTTATAGTTGGTCTACTATACAATGAATACAAAACTCCTCGCAGCCTGGATGGTGGAAACTAGATCCAGGGTCTTCATTTCTACTTCCCGAAATAGTACGATTCTATCCATGCGAATAAATGAGTTGATGTCGAGCATGGTAGAAACCACTTGATTACCAGTCAATGATGTAAACTGTTAACAAGTGTGAGAGAGACCACCAGTGATGTCAATGGTTCTCAAAGTACCCAGTACAATCCATGAGATGTGAATGAATGAGTTGATGTCGAACATTTCACGGAATCCTTCGATCGAAAGTCAATGATGTAAACCGTCGTCAAAGGCGAGAAACCTGCCATTGATGCATGTAGATTTCAAGGTACTGACGATTTCTAGGTCATGTTTCTAGATAATGTGCTGATGTCGATAGAAAGCGACCCGTTGCACGCAAGCCCACAACACGAAATCATAGATCAAGTTGAAGAAACATAGCTGTAAGGACTGACTCAAGGATGATCTAGATGGATGACGGGTATTTTGTAGATGAATGGTTTATTTGCAGTGACCTCTTGAACACATAATGACACAACAGATGGCTTGGTGACATTTGACCCAAAGTTAATACCCGGCTGAAGACTTTCAATGTGGTTTGATCAACTGTGAGGCAAAGGATTTCCAAACCCAGGTGAATGAAAAGTGTCGTGTTCAAGAGTGGTGATAAGGCTTCTTCTGAGACAAAGGATAACAAATAGGCTCATTTTTCTCTCTTTTCCCCCACCATTTCTGGCAAGTACCTCTTTATTTTTTACAAGCTTGAGGAGGATAACATATGCTTGATTATAAGCTCATCCTTCGGATGAGTCCAACTTAGTTTTGATTTGAACCCTAAGAAGGAGTGGTCCATTCCTGTTTGTAATCGAACAGGTCCTTTACTGTGAAATTTTAACGAGTCCAGTATAGGAGAAACTCGACGTTTTTCAATTTTAGAGAGTCTGAAAAAACTTAAGAAGACTCCAGGGTTGAACTTTTTCGTAAATTTGTGTCTCCCAAGCCTGAAAAAGTATAAAATAATACTTGAGAGAACCGCTTGATCTTGCGACCAAGGAGTACTTTCATGATTAGTGTCTTTGACCTGAAAAGTAAAAAGTGATCAAGGACATGTCGTTTTGTTTCCAATATCGAATTGGAAACGACAAAAATCCGGCAATCTTTTCCTGTTTTTACGGTCAGAAAAGGGCTATAAGGGGACCGTCTTTTAATTCTGTTTTAACGAGTGTAAAAGAAACGCTCGGCAATCTTTTCATGTTTTAGGAGTCAGAAAAGGGCTTAAAAGATGACTCTGATGTTTTTGTATGTGAAAAATGACAATTTTCCCTGAAAATCCTTTTATCCCGCACAAAAACCAACACATTACTCATACCTGTTTAAAGATAGATAAAAATACTTTGAAAAATACCTTTTCATGGTGGAAAATAAACAAATTTGACATTTATGTACTCAAAAAACCTATAAAAAGGGCTTTTACCATTTCATTTTTACCATTTTACTGTTGAGGAGAGAAAAAGAGCTTTTGGCAAGAAACTTCCCGTGGTCATTGCGGAGAATCCGACCGTCGAAACCGAACGCCATCTCATCAGGTATTCTACAACATCCTCCCTTGCATTTCCATCCGTTTAGAATTTGTTTTTAAGCTTTAGTTTTATTTTTTGGAGACCTTGGGGGTTTGAAGGTCCGCTTTTCGGGGTACGCAGGTGCCCCATGGGTGACCTGCGTACCCCGACATTTTCTCAGTTGGGAAAATGTCGGGCGTACGTAGCTTGCCTTAAGAGAACCTCCATACATACGCCTTGTCTCTAAAGGCGGGCTGCGTACACCGCGGAGTGGATTTTTAAACTCCAATTTCTCCAAAATGAACCAAAAACTTTCAATTTTATGGACTCTAACAGATGTTTTATGGTGTGTAGATTTCCCACCATGCTTGATTGACGCGAGAGAGAACACGAAGATGTTGATTTGGCCGCGATTAGTCACCAACCTTCCATTGATACTTTGAAGGCATGCGGTCTTTACAAATACTGGGCCATACCTGGCATGAGGGCCCAGGTGCGCTTTCTAGAGTGGCTGGTCGAAAGGTGGAACGTTCAGGATCAGTGCTTTTACATTGGAGGGCACCAGCTCGAGATAGAGCCCTCAGATATTTACTTTCTCACTGGTTTGCCCAAGAGGGGCGAACAATTGACTCTGTCCGGGACTAGGCCGGGTGGCCAGTCCATTGCTAGTCTCCGACTAGAGTGGTACAATAATCAAAACCAGGATAAGGGGATAGAAATCAAAAATATATCCCGACCTGAACTTATGGTAATTGCCTTTACAGTTACCAGAATTTGCGGGGCTGCCGCTTTGCACATTGCCACCGGGTCCCAAATGCGGATGGTGATTGACTGCTATTGAGGCACCATCTTCAACTGGTGTGATGCTGTGTTGGCCAATTTAAAGGGCCAACTGACTAGGGCAAAAAACGGGCAACTGAAGACTTTTGGTTATGGGCCTTTAGTTGTGAGTTTTGCTCTAGAGAGGGTTCCGATGCTGATCCCGCAGCAGCTCACTGTTGAGGCTGGGCTTCCCCGAGAGCCTAAGTTGATGCGATGGGTTGCGGTGATGGCCCGTCATCCTGACGAGGGCACGGAGGTTGTCCGATTTAGATCGGAGTATTTTCACTGGTTAGAGAACCAGGTCTTCTCGATACAAGATCTTCCTTATGCCGGAGTTGATTTTCGCGGAGATCCGGACATGATTCTTCCATCGAGAGAACAGTGGGATGACATAGGTACTTCATTTTTCACAAGTTTTTAAATTATCTATTTTTTTTTTGTTTTTATATCGTCTCAAAACTGACAGTGACAATTTTCAAAATGCAGATGTAGGCCCATAGCGTCCGGCCAATCTCCGCCCTTTCGAGAGGAGAGTACTAGTTGCATCGGCACCGGCCCCACAGGATGCGGCCGCAGAGACCTTAGCTGAGTTGGAACAAGACCTAGAGCGTCTTACGGCAGACATACCAGAGACGACTATAGATGATATTCCTATCAGACTTCAGCGCTATGTGGTCGCAGTCCCAGGACCTTTTAGGAGGTTCTTGTGTAGGGTAGCCCGTGTAGTGGTGTCGTATAGAGAGCACCACCAGTGATTGGATGGTCACTTTTGTAGACACATGTGACATTTTGGTTTTTTGTACTTATCATTTTTGCCGATCATAAGGTGTTTTTCGACCTATGATCGAAGACGATGTATTTTTTGACACACTCCTATCTATATATATCATTATTACCGGCTTATCTTGTTAAACATGTGTGATGAAATGTTTTTAAATTTACATTTATGATTATCGCAAATGTCTATCTAACATTCGAGAAGCAATTGCATCTGCTAATGTATTTAAAGACCTTGGAATATGCTGATATTCAATGTAATCAAATTCACGTTCCAAGAGGCGCACTCTCAAAAATAACCTTAATAACACTGGATTTCTAATGGCATATACTCTATTAAGCTGTAATACAACGAGTTCAGAATCTAACCTCACTATCAAACTCCGAATCCCAAACGAAATAGATTCAGACAATAACTCAATCACTTCACTGTATTCTGCAATGTTGTTTGTTGTTTGACCGAGGCTCACCCCATGCATAGAAACTAACTCGTCAGAGGGTGAATAGATAACCCAAGCTGCGGAAGAGATATTCCATGTACTACGACAAGCACCATCAGCGAATCCAATGTACGTTTGGAGAGGCGTCGACATCTGCAATATCAAGAGTAAAACCAAGATAAACCAGAATAACAACGAAAAACACACTTTCTAAGCTAAGCACACTGTCTATACTAACAAACACACCAGCTAGAAAGAGAAAACATAACCTAACTAAAATCTCCATACCCATCATTTAAGCATAATACCTCTTTAGGTAAAGTCCATTTCTCGGTTTACCCAAAGAGTCCCCGTCAAAATCTACCAGCTCATAGGTCCCTTTTGCTAGCTTTCGCTTGACAATGTAGGGCCCATGCCACATAGGAACGAATTTTCCAGCACCTAATTTATCGTTAGCTTGATCATATAATAGCACTAGGTCTCCTTCCGAAAAATTTCGAGGGGTCACATTTCGATCATACTAAGCTTTCATACGTTTTGCGTGAGTCTCGATTGCCAATGTAGCGTCACGTCGAGTCTCATCTAATTGAGCTAAGTATAATAAACGCTTCTCCTCTTTGGAAGTAGCTGGAATTAATTCGACAGCCATTTGAAGTGACGGGATTTCGCATTCAATGGGCAGCACTGCTTCCAAACCATAAACTAGTTGGAAAGGAGTGAACCCTGTTGATGTTTTCACTGAGGTTCGGTACGCCCAAAGCGCGGAAAATAACATGTTGTGCCAATTCGACTGATGAATACCAATGATTCGTCGGATCATGATAACTAAAACTTTGTTGATGGACTCAACCAGACCGTTGGCTTGTGGATAATAAGGAGTTGAGCTATCATGACGCAAACCAAGCTGGCCTGTAAGTTTTGTCATCATAATGCTTCGAAAATGGCGCCCATGGTCAGTGATTATCGCTTTTGGGACACCAAACCTAGCAATAATGTGATTGAATATGAAAATTGTAGCTGTCTTGCCGTCTGCCTCGAATGTAGGCATCACCTCGGCCCACTTAGTAAAATAATCAACCGCAAGGATGATATACGCATGCCCCCCGGCCGAGTGAGGGTTACATGTAATAAATTCGATACCCCATTTGGCAAAAGGACCGACGACAATTATAGGGTGGAGAGGAGCAGGTGGTGCGCGCATCTTGCGATCAAACACTTGACAGTTGTGGCATTTCCGGACCGCAATAATACAGTCTTTAAACAAGGACGGCCAGAAGTAGCCAGCGCGCAATATCTTTTGGGCTGTGGCATACCCAGACATATGACCGCCACACGCTCCAGAGTGGCAGTCATTCAAAACCCTTTCAGCTTCCTCGTGAGTTAAGCAATGGCGAAAAACCAAGTCCGCCCCACGGCGATAAAGAGTATCTCCAATAATTTTGTACTGTTGGGACTGGAATCGAATTTTTCGACGTTCCGTCTTTGAAACTTCGGGCTGAAAGGATTGGGTTTGGAGATAGACGATTATATCCCCATACCACGGATCGAAAGTGCTGATGAGAAACAAAGATTCGTCCGCAATGGGTTCCTCTGCCATAGTTTCCATGTCAGCACGCGGGAAATCACACATTAAATCGGCAAAAACTAAAGATTTCTTAGACTTAGATTTTTCAAATTCCAAGTCGAACTCCTGCAGGAGAACAATCCATTTGGAGTACTTGCCCCCTACCAATTTTTTAGTCAAAATGTAGATCATAGGGTTGCAATCCGAAATGACTATAGTTTTACGGAGAAGAATGTAGTGACGAAAACGTTGGACAGCTTGAACGGCTGCCAAGGCCAATTTCTCCACATGTGAATATTTGAGCTCAGTGGGATTTAACGTCCGACTAAGGTAATAGATCACATGTTCCGTTCCGAATTCATCTTCCTGGACTAAGACCATTCCAATGGTGGAATGAGCGGCGGCGAGGTACAAAAAGTAATCCTGGTTGTAGTTGGGAGGATGCAGCAACGGTGCATGGGTTAACACGTGCTTGAGCGCATCAAAAGATTTCTGAGCTATCTCATCCCAAGAGAATTGAGCGTTTTGTTTCAACAACCGGGTAAAACCCTTGGTAATCTCGGCGTAGTTAGGAATGAATCGGCGTAAAAAGTTTGCTTTCCCCTGCAAACTTTGGAGTTGGCGAAGACTCGAAGGAGGAGGCAATTTGATGATAACTTCTACCTTCGAGGGATCGACGCGGATGCCGGCTTTTGAAACTACAAATCCTAGCAATCGTCCCACTTCTATACAGAAGACACATTTGTGTGGGTTCAACCGTATACGATAATGCCTACACCTCATAAAAATTGCTCGTAAATGGACAAGGTGATCAGCTCGATATAAGGAGTGAGCGGGAAAATCATCGAGATACGGTTGCACAATGTGTTTGATGTCATGAAATGCATAAGACATCGCCCTTTGAAAAGTGGCTCCAGCATTCTTAAGCCCAAAAGGTAATTTGCAATAAGAAAATGTCCCCCATGGACAAATGAAAGCCGTTTTTGGTTGATCGGCAGGTAGAATATTGATTTGGTTGTAACCGGAAAAACCGTCCATAAAGGAAAATATTTCACTGCCGGCACAATCATCAATTATTTGATCGATATAGGGTGTTGGATAGTTGTCCTTAGGACAAGCACGATTGATATCCCTATAGTCAATACATATTCTTATTGTTCCCTGTTTTTTGTTAACTGGAACAATATTCGATACCCAATCCGTTAGCAGGATCAGATAAATGAAACCTGCTTTCAACAGCTTCTCAACTTCTGCTTTAATCGCAGCTGCTTTTCGTGGGTGAATCTGACGCAAACGTTGCCGGACAGGTTTAGCGTCCGGGTAAGTCTTGATCTCATGGACAACAATGGCGGGATCAATTCCTGGCATTTCCTCGTAAGACCAGGCAAACACGTCGCGAAATTCTTGAAATAGGGCCTTGTATGTTTGAATTTCATTATCTGAACACGAGGCACCTATATGAATGTGCTCAACAATTCCGGGCTTGACTAAAATGTCAATGGGAATAGTGCGAGAAATGTTTCCCAAATTCAACTCTGAATCGGGATGTTTCATTGGACTCTGAGCTTCTTTGACATATTCAGTTGTAAAGATTGATGAGAAATCATTTTCAAAACGATCATCCTCAGGTAAGAACGAAGATCTATGATGGAGATCTTCCCATGGTAAATCTTCTACGCACAGGACTTCACAAAGTTGTTCGTCAGATGACACAACTTCGGGAAACGTTATTAACTCCGAGGTTGAGGTGAAAAGTGATTCCTCACGGACCACATTCATTTGGTCGATTTTGGTTGAACTCGGGTCGGTAAAAGACTGCACGGCTTCATAGGCAATTTCATATGGACTCAAAGGCATTGCCTCACCAAATGAGTCTATCTCAGATTCGGAAGGAACGATCCAAGGATCGTCATAAACAATGGTGTCTGAAGTAATCATATGAATAGATGCAAACGAAGAAACGGCGTTGATTGGAGGAAAAGGAAAAGTTCCCAGTAAACCGACATCTTTAACTAATCCTACGCCAACATCCTTATAAGGGATAGTCGTTTTACCGACATGATGGATACTCTCTGAAGAGGCTGGGTCGGATGAAAAGTAAGCCAGCTGGTCTATGGTTACGATCTTGCCATTATATGGAAACTTTATTACTCTGAAGACCGATGAAACGACCGTTGTCATAGCGTAAGACCAACTTCGACCCAAGAGAAGGTTGTAGTCTAGAGGGGCATCAACCACCTCCACATCTAGACTAACGGTTTTTCCTTCAACCCCTATGGACAAATCCTGTAGAATGCCAAACGGATGGAACCCACGGCCATCAAAGGCCTTAAGAATTGTCGGGGATTTATTTAGTGAAGGAGAACCAAGCGATCTCCAGCACTGTATCGACATAATACACATGGAAGCTCCCGCATCAATTATAGTCCGATGAATAGGCATTTTTTTGACTATCACTGGGATCTGGAAAGCCATATGATGAGGCAAACGCAGTGTACTATTTTCTAGATCAAAGATAATTAGGTTCGGGTCCTGAACATCAACAGCTCCTATAGCCGACAAAAGTAATTTTTGCTGTGCTGGGCATGATTGCAGCACTTCTAGAGCCGACATTGCTGAGGGTGAAACAGCTAAATCTTCAACAATGTTGTAATTCTGGGCCGCTCTCACATGTGGATTGAAAGCAGATCTTCGAAGTACACCCTTGGCGGGCGGTTTGATTACTAAGTCAGGGTTAGGTTTCTCGATCTGCAGTGGATCTGAACCGGGAGCTGAGGTTGATGGATTTGAATGAGAAGATTCTGCTTCTTTCGATCCATCAACAGGAATTTTACTACCATAATCTTGTGATCGAGTCATAATCCTTACATGAGACATCATCAATATGGGTTCTTCACTAGCACTCGAGGAAGAACCTATCATCTTGCTCTCCTGCTTTGGAAATGGATCTTTCAAAACAGCAGGAGTGGGGGAACCCTTGACGATTTTCACAACCTTGGCCTGATGAGGGAAATCTCTTGTAAAATGATCCTCTTCACAAATAAGACAAGGATATCGAGGTTTGCACTTTTCGTCATTGGTTTCCGACTTTTCTATTTTCTCCTTTGGAGTCTTGTCTGCTATATTCTTCTTCTTACCTTTCTTCTTCCCACCGTTTTTTGATTTAGCCGTAGATGACTCTACAGCGTGAATATCAGCGGAAACTTCAGCAGAAGATTCTCTTGTCGGGGAGTCTGGTAAGGTTATAATTGGTGAAGAATTCTTTGAAGACTTCTTCTTGCTTTTAGTATTTACCGTACCAATCATGCCATCAGCAGCATGAGATCCCGAAGGAGCAGCAGCGATTTGATTTGACTTTGGAAGATCTGGGATCTTTTCATGTAACGTACCTGACTGAGTGTAAACTAAGTCAAGGTACTGCGCTTGAGCAATCACTTGATCCTCAGTAACTACTCCAGCCTTAGCTACGTCTTCAGTAATCTTCGGTAACAATGATTTAACAAACCATTCAACTAAGATTTGGTCCGGGATAAAAACTTTCACTAATCGCCTTCGACGTCTCCATTCATGTATATGATCGGAAATATAAGTGGACGTCGACTGTTTTAATGAAGTTAGTAGCTCCGTGCCATTATCATATCTGACCGGCAACTGAAAATGAGTTAGGAACGAGGTAGCTAACTGACTAAAATTGTAAAAAGAGGCCCGTGGTAACTCAATGTACCACTTGGCCGCGAGACCAATGAGCGTACGCTGGAAAAGACGTAAGCGGATCGAATCATCCGAGATGGAATTTGAAGCACACCAGAGGTGGTAAGTCATCACATGATTTGACGGATCCTCTCCAGACTTACCCTCGAACTTGGGAATGTCACTGGGCAACTTATTTGGCATTGGCGGCCAGAACGGAAGATAATTTATTGGATCGTTCGTTAGGCGCGACAAGTCTGGTAAATCCAAAGTTGCGATAAATGGTAATTGCCGATTAGGATCCCTAAAACTCTGGGTCACAAGACCAGTCCCAGGAGGAGGATATCCAGGATAACTTGGAATAGGTATCGCATTCGGGATATTGTATCCTCCTGGAAAACCAGGATTAACCGGACCGTACTGGGGTTTTTGTGGTTGTTGATAAGTGTACCCAGGATATGGTTGATACTGGTAAACTGGTTGTTGGACAGCAGGCCCGTATTGGTACTGTCCCTGGTACGGTTGATAAATGAATTGTGGTTGACTAGTGACAACCGTACTTAAACCAGGCTGTCCTACAGGCATCTGAACCGTAGTTTGAATCGTGGATCCAGACAATGGTAAAGATGTCTGAGGAGTAGTTGCAGAGACAGTAGAAACTGGAGCTGTCGATACTCCAGAAGTAAGTGTGGTGGAAGGAACAGATGTTGTGGTAGTTGCAGCAGTCATTTGAGATGGAGTACTAGGTGCAATAGGCGACTGAGTAACTATCGAAGGTACAGAAGTTTGAACATTAGACTGGACTGGTTGCTGGGGTGGACCAGAAACTAAAGGTTGTCCAGTTTGGGATGACAACTGTATGCTTGGTTGCAACACCTGTTGAACTTGCGATGGATCCCACACTATGTTCATTCCGGGGTATTGACCCATGACAGGTTGAAGATATTGAGATCCATAACCGGATTGAGGGTAGGATTGAAAATTGAAAGGTACATTTCCCGTACCTTGAACATACGATTGACCTTGAGGTGGTTGATAACCTTGACTCGAGTACTGACCTTGGGGTAGATACCCTTGAGGTAAGTACTGGTACTGGGGTTGACCTTGAGGCATAAATTGACACTGAGGTTGACCTTGGGGTACATATTGAGGCTGGGGTTGACCTTGAGGAATGTACTGTACCACGGGTACATACTGTCCTTGAGGTTGCCCCCCAGACGCAATTTGTGTACCTTGAGGTTGCCCCCCAGGTGTTAATTGAGCCTGCCCCCCAGGCGGTAACTGGCCACCTTGAGGTTGAGAACCGGGAACTGAACCTAACATCATGTAAATTTCTCCTACACCCAATGGTTTATTACCATTGTTTCCAGCTAATAACCCATGTTCAATGGGTTGAGGAGATGCTCCCGCAAAAGTACCAGAAAGTGATTGATACCCAGAGGGAACAGAAGGACCGCCGTACAAGAAAGATTTAGGAGATTGAGTGAAAACGGACGACTGACCAGACATATTTACAGGAGTATAAATACCTCCGGGTGGATAAGGAGTACGAGGTGGAGAAAAAATTGACCCTGAGTTGTCCAAATAATTAGTTAACGAAAGATACCAAGTAGTACTTCTAGGAGGACTGTAAAAGATAGATTCACGCTCTCTTAGATCAATAGTAGGTTGATCTTCAAGGATAGAGACGCCTATTTCTTCTTCTGGAGCAAGTTCTTCAATAGCTATCAAACCAGCAGGAAGATTTTCGGTGATGAATCTTTCTACCCTAGGTGAATGAGGAGCACTAGAAGTTGGAGTAATAGGTTTAGATATTTCAGGTTCTTCGCCTATATCACTAGTAGATGAAAAACTACCAGCAAGCTCGGAAACTGCAACAGCTTCGGGATTATAACTTGTTTCTAGACTTTGGTAATGTGGATGGACTACCAACGAAGACTCTCCTTCTTCAGGTGAACCTACTTTACTGCCACTAGGAGTTACAAGGACCTTCAAACCTTCGTAATGACCCGGGACGTCTTCAGGAGATTCGCCCCGAAGTCTACGGGACTTCCTCAACAAATCGGCCACGGTAACAATCTCAGGAGACTTGCCCCGAAGTCTACGGGACTGTCTCGGTAATTCAGCCACAATTAAAAACTTTTAACTACTGCACACGCAAACAAAGTAAAATCTCAAAGAAAACTGCCTAAAGTCTCTAAAGAACCAAACAAATTCGAATCACACTCCTAAAGAATCTAGGGCGTCAAACCATACACAAACAGTAGCCTTCCGGACCGAAAACACTAGTTGGTGATGAAGCCCAACATCGCCGATTTCAGTACAGAAGTGGTGGGTGGAACAGTTACCCCGGCAACCTGCTTAATGAATAGACCGGCACAAGTTCCTCCACTTTAACCGTCTCAAGTGAAGTGAACCCCCCAGAAAATCCAAGTGAGTCTAGCCGACGTCTGCTCCAGGTACAGTGGGATCTTCCCTCCACCGTCACCTCGGTAGAATCCTAAAGATAATGGTCACTAAGGTTACCAACAGCAACAAATATACCTGGGGGAACAATCTACGACCCGATAGCATGCAAGGGCAGAGTAACAAGCTCAATCCCCTTGCCGGCTCCTTGACAATAATCCAAGGCTTACCGACAAGTGACCACAGGCTCCTCGACAATAATCCGAGGTTTACCGTTTGTAGTATGTGCGTATCTGGCGTCTTTCCCAGTGAAGGAGGATTGATCCCCTCACTGGTTCGGACACAATCTCGTGCTTCTCCTTTAAGAGGAGCTTTCCCAAGGTACAAATGAAACAGTTGGATTTATCCTACCACAAGATGAGCTACTTGTTTGGTTTTACTGTCTTGGAGAGTTAATTACTCTCCTACTCCAAGACACTAGCCTGATCTATATTGGTGTTTCAGAGCCCTAGTAAATAAAAGTTACTAAGTTTATTTTACTTTAAGCGTTAATTTTTATGGCTTTTCTTTAGGACAAAAGGTAGTGGAGATGAAAGTGATGGTGTGTAGACTCGACTCAAATCCACTAAAAAGATGCACTTAGGATGATTTATACTAATTTTCTTTTTCAATGAATTCCCTAGCTAAGAGAGTTGGAGAATGCAAGATTGATATAAAAACAACTTTCTTGGCAATGAAAATCAAAGAAACAAACTCTTTATCTTTTCCAAAGCATACAACACATGACCACTAATTACGTCACAAAAATTCCTTTTCTTTTCAAAGACTCAAATGCTACTAAAGCAAACTTTTCTTCAAAAGAGGTTTTTTTTGTATTTTTCCCTATATTAATAAAGAATGTAAAACTTACTTTAACAAAAATCAAAGTTAAAAAATCTATGGCAATCAAATCAACTCAATTTCACACAAAAGCAAATCCAAGAGAAATGCACCTAAAAGTAGATCTAATGAGGCAAAAGCCTACCAAGTATGATTCCAGGATGTTTTACTCAGTCAAAATTTAACTAAGGACTAGTTAAAGCAGAATAAAAAACCAGTCAAAAACAAAAATCAAAATCTTTTGTTCTTTTTCTTAAGAATAAAATTCAAAGTTTAATCAACAAACTTTTTCGAGATTCGGCAAAGAGAAAACACAAAGGTAGGTTTCTCACAAGGGTGGATTCTATGAAAGGCCCGACTCCTAAGAAGACTGAACAAAACCAGGGAGATCCAAGGTTTTACAACTTCTAAAGCCAAAATCACTACAAGACCAATGCAAAAATCAAACCCTAGGACAAAATCTCTATGAATTTCACTAAAACTCTTGACACTGATGAAACAAGCTTAGGTGAAGATTTATGACAGGTAACAAGTGGATCTGGGCAGAAAAACAAATTAAAAACAAAATCTAAAAGGCAAAAAAGAAGAAAATTGAAATTTTTTCAATTTTGACAGGGTACGCAGGCAACCTGTTTGCACAGGTGCATGTACACTCTGTGCACAAAGCTGCAGTGCGTACAGGTACGCACTGTGCTTAAATCAGAGGGTGCGTGCTGCTAGCAAAACCAAAGAAAACTAAAATCTAATTTAACCCTAAGCTACCCCACCCAAATACACAGTCAGACAGCTAAAAACCAGAAAACAAACGACTTTTCTCAGATCAAAGTTTCACACAAAGGAAAAATCATTCACATCAATGGAGTTCCCCAGTGGAGTCGCCATTTTTTCATGCGGAAAGAGTCAATTTTGCGGACAAAACCGACCTCCCTAGAAGCTACGGCTTTCTAGTGACAAACAAGACAGGTAAACACTACCTTTCTCTAAATATGCATTTAGAATACAAGTAATCAGGTGTTCATAACATACCTTTAGTCCAACGCTTTGTAGTAGCCCAGCCTCGCCGATCCGGATGAGCTCCTCCTTCTCTTCGAAACCTGCATTCACTAACAAGCCAAAAGATTACATAGCACCTGATAAACTTATAAAATAACACATATTCATCATATAGACCAAGGAGTATATGAAACAAATCATGAATAACAATCTGTTGAGAAAAATGAGTTTATTTGCATTAAGTGGAAACAAAAGAAACCATTACAACCTGAGCCTTGGTGTTGTGCAAGTCCCTCCTAGGGTCCAGCAAGAGTTTTCCTTTACTTTGATCAGCTCACCCACTTCCAAATAAGGCTAAGAAAGGATGGTAATCTCTCCTCTCAAGCTCTATAAGGGAGTCCTAATTCCAGCAGCATCTACCCTTAGGAATATTCAGCTTTCAACCTCCCCTCCTTCTGGCCCAATGCCTGTATTTATAGTGTTCTAGAGGAAGTTAATCAGGTCCACCATCAATGGGATAAGCCCCTCTTTGAATGGGATAGCTCCCCTCTTGATGGGATAAGTTCCTCTTTCATAGGGATACATGAACCATCTGGAGGTGCTCAATACACGTCAAACAAGCTTCTAGAATGCTCTAGAAATGACCACAAGTAACTTTTTTGAAGTGAAACTTGCGCCTTTTGACCTTTACAGGAGTACGCACCCACCCTTTTACAGACAGAGCGTACAAGTACGCAGGTATTGTGAACTTGAGGTGCGTACACGCAGGTAAGGCTAAGAGAAACTGCGTACCCAGAGATATATAGATTTTTAAAGACTTTCTCTCTTTCTTGGAGTTTGACATGAAGAGCAGAGGTATAAGACTTGCCAAAGAGGATAGTATGACAGTTGATGGAGCCATACTGACTGCAAATAGTCATGGTGACAAATTTTAGTGTAACACCTTACCCAAAGGGGTACCACCCAAGTTTCAGGTGGGCGACAAAGTTTGGTTACATTTGCAGAAAGAACGCCTTACCAGAACCCATCAGAAACTCAGACCACTTCGACATGGTCCTTACACCAGTAACAAGGCTACGAGCAACAATGCTTTGAAGCACAACATTCCTCCATTCCCTCGCTTGCACCGGGTGTTCAATGTGGATCGTCGCCGACCATGCTCCCCACCATTTCTGGACACACCAGAGATTGCAGAACAACTCACCAGAGACCTAGCTCAGCAGAAGCTTCCTCATCTCAAGGAGGAACCTCAACGCAATGGGGACCATTGCTTCCTAAGGGGGGAGGAATGATCCAGGTGGATGTTGGTGGCTACCCACCTATCCCATTTGGACCCCTACAACTATCTCTTTCAGTTCTTCAGTTTCCTTAATTATAGTGCAGTTTACTATTTTTAGCAGTTTTTCGGGTCCTAAACTTCTGGAGCCGTTTTGAGGCCCTAAACGACGTTTTTTGGGAAATCTACCACTAGTGATATTTTGGTCAAAAAATCATCTTTTCCGTCGTAGTCCTCAGAGAGATCTTTCCAACGTGCTATCATGTGCATCAAACGGAGATAATACAACCAATTCGTGACCTCGGGAAGTTGATGTACCAACTTACCCAAAAAACGGGGCCCACAATTTGGCGTTTCATCTTCCAGGGTTAGGTTTTGGAATGTGAAGGGTTTTCCATTGTTTCTAAACAATAAATAGGCCTTTGAGCCTCATTGTAACATAGTTTAGAATAGTTCATAGGCATGTAGCCACACATCTCTTCTCAGAGATAAGCTACCATCACCCTAGCTTGTTTATTTCCATTTCTGGTTGTAAGCATATTTCAGTGTTTTCCATTAATGAAATGAAGTATTATTTCCGCTGCATCTTTGTGTATATGGTTATCTCTATAATTTGTTGCATTCCTGTTTAAATCCGGATCGTGACAGGCGGGTTTTGTGCTCCAAAACCGGTAGAATATCGAAAGCGTTTTGGGTGGTAAGCGGAATTGTCAGAGGACCCAGCGATGCCATACAATGATTGACGCGTGTCTGGCGGATGAGAGTGAAAACCGCTCTCATCGTGGGCAACCATCTGAGGAAGTCAACCGTGCCATAAGAGCGATAAGCGTAGGATCTGGAGGCCCAAGA
The DNA here is from genome assembly GCA_031772625.1 of Pinus tabuliformis. Lineage (NCBI taxonomy): Eukaryota > Viridiplantae > Streptophyta > Pinopsida > Pinales > Pinaceae > Pinus > Pinus tabuliformis. Next base: position 124,675,691 of record CM062814.1, read on the forward strand.
TCTAACAGTGGAGATTGTGCCCAATGGAAAACTGGATTCGCTGGAGAAAATAAGCTTTAGCACATAAAGGTTGAACTCCGATTGGACCGCTAAGTTGGCGGATGAATCATTTCACAGAGTAACCTAAGTAATGAACTGTTTGAGGAAGAGCTAGCTCAGCTCATAAGGAGACAAGTGGCCACCTCTCTGTGAAGCGTTATAGTGATGATGACACAGAGCAGGGAATTCCAGCACAGAGGCAGGCGATTGGAAGAGCCGGGAGAGGAAATGAACAGTTGGGGGACGGAATGGTTCTAAGAGCCACGAATAGACAGAGAGTAAAGGAGAAAAAAAAGCAAACAACGAGAAGACACTGAATGCGTAGAGAGTCTAAGGAGTCACTCAGAGGTCGAGTGGAAAAGCCAGAGAGCTCAATTGACAACAGCATATTGTTGTTGGAGTCGCTTGGAGGTCGAGCGATTCACAAAGGCATGCAAAGGCCGAGCGAAAGAGCTTAGGAAAGCCATAGCAGAGAGCCAAAGCGGGCGCTGGAAGCGACAGCTGAGAGCCAGAACCAGAGCTAGGGCCATAGAGCTAGATCTAGAGTTAGAGCCACAGCAAGAGCAAGAGCCAGAGCCACAGCAAGAGCAAGAGCCAGAGCCAGAGCTAGAAAGCCAAAGATCTCCAAGAGCCAAGGGATAGGATGGTGTTCTGACCCCAGTGTTCCTATATAAAACATTGGAGTTAAGTGTAGGCACTTGTAAAAAAGCTATTGCCATAATCCCAGAGAGCCTAATCGAGTTGATTAGAGCTCAAGGAGATGTAGCCCAAGATATCAGGGTGAACTCCACATTATACTGTTTTCTTATGTTTTTGTTTTTATTGCTGCTTTAACTACTATTATATGCATTTATATATCAGTTTAAGTACCTTCCCATATCAGCACAAACCACAGATTTTAAAGTAAATAATTAGCTGAAATCAAATACAAGCATACACCCATATTGTCAAGCATTTCTTATTTCCGCATTGGTTAATCAAATAGACTTGGGAAAATTTAAAGCTTTGGAAGTGGGAGAGGTTCTTGTAAGTTAGACAAGAAGCCTAAGAGCCCCCTTTTCATATGGTTGAGGTAACGCCAATGCAATCATAAGCTCAATGAGAACATCACAAGTGTTAGACAATTCATATCTATATTCTACAACCAAAAGGCATTGAATGCAAAAACAACTTCAAGGTAAACCATTGGATACTTTTATGGTATTTAAGAGATTCCAAAATATCATCAGACAAATCCCTACAATCTACAACATTAAGTGACTTAAGCCTTTTGTAAACCCTAGACATGGCATCAATTGTAGAATCCAACCAATTGTTTATTAATGATAAGGTTGCATATTCAAGATAAGTATAATTATCCACAAACCCTATGAACCCTAAATTCAAAATTCATTATTGGGGTTGATTAGAGTTCCTTCATGTTTCACAATAAAAAGTTGGGTGATGTTTAACATGTTTGAAGTGGGAAAGGAGTGAAGGACAGAGTGTATGTGAATTGATTGTGAGCTTCTAGATAGCCAATGAGAGCATGTTGTTGAACCTTTTCCATGTCATTGATGCAAATAGCAAATATTGCTTCATTAACTACTAAGTTAAATTTTGAACAATAGTTCGAGTTTTTAATGGTAATCTTCATGGTTCTCTCAATTTTTTTTGCTAGAAAACAAATTTATAAAAAATGGCACTTGTTAGTTTTTCCCCATGAACTATGAGAGGTGGTGTTCACTCTTCCTTTCAGTGCATGGTTAAAGGTATTTATGGCTATTTTTATTTTTCCAAATAGACAAGGAGGAGCACCTACCTTTAGTAGTGGTGGAGGAAATCCTAAAAATGGTTGTGGTTAGATACATATGGAGATATTGAAGCTAGAGGTGCCTCCTTTTTACATTAAATCCTATTGTACATAGTACATACCACGAAAGACATGTGAAGGGAGAGCCCCTTTAAAAAAAATCCTTCAATGTGATCAAGTCTCCTATGTGACAAGCATCACCTCCATTGATTCTGGTGATAAAATCTTATATATACATTATGATTATATTAATCCAAAAAGTAAAAAGAGAAAGTTAATACATACAATAATGGAAGATATATATGGTATTTTTGTAAACATAGTTTTTTTAATAAATACTCATGAAAATAAAATTTATATAATCTTTTAATGTTAATATTAGTTATCATTTCATATTAAAACTACAAATATTGCAACATAATTGGAAAGCATTCAAGTCTTAGAGTTAAAAATCAATTATGTGATAACAAAAAAAAGTAATAATAAAAATAATGATAAATCCTCATTTATTAAATGCAAATAACATAACAAAGTTTATCACAATTTTTTATTAAAAATAAATAAATAAATAAATATATATAATCTTAAACATATACATAAAATTTATAATAAAAACACTCTAAAAATATAACACTCATTTGGTAACCTTTTGATATAATAATGTGAAATATTATATCTATATTCCATAAAATTCTTACAAATATATATTTATATAATTAAAATTATAAATGTATATAAATACTACTCTTGGGAAAAATTTAAAAGCATAATTTATATGGACTGGAAAAAAGCATTCTAATATTCATACAACAAAAGGCTTTTGTAGAGACTTAATTTCCAAGTATTAATAATAATTTATGTTTGTATGTTTATTTGTGAGAGTGAATGGCATCGGAAAATAAAACTCATATCCTGAAAAAAATCCAAATATATGAATGATGATCATATGTATAAAATAAATAATAACTAATTATTGACGAATGGTATTTTTTATTTCATTAATATATAATAATATTAAATATAGATTCATTTGATAATTACTAAATAAATCATAATAAAAATATGTAAATATAAAATTATAAATTAAAATATGAATTAACTTTTAATATATATTTCTTAATATTATTTAGAATAAATAATAACTTAATATTGACGATTGGTATTTTTTTTTTCATTAATATATAATAATATCAAATATAGATTAATTTGATAATTACTGAATAAATCATAATAAAAATATGTAAATATAAAATTATAAATTAAAATATGAATTAACTTTTAATATATATTTCTTAATATTATTTAAGTTCACAAGATAGCCATAATATCTCAGACAATAAACTACAACCACATATATATGTCAGATTTCGATTCTGCATATTGCTAATCTGACGACGTTAATATGATAGTCATTTACATAGAGCAATGCAATGGATGATCAATATGGAATAAAAAAGACTACGAAATTAAAGCTATAATGGACAGGTATCCTGAAACTAAAGGGGAAGCCCTTACTTATTGGTGTGGGACGAGTTTGATGGGCAGTCCATTGACAGGGTCAGGAATAGGGTCCACAATCACTTTCTCGCCCGGATTCACCAAACTCCACTTGAAAGTCTTCACAATATTACGGATAAAAACCAGTATTTCCATCCGTGCAAACTCATTTCCTGCGCACATTCGCGGGCCACCTCCAAACGGGACAAACGTGTAGGGAGGAGGGTCGTCTCCTTCAAATCTCGATGGATCGAATTTTTCAGGGTCGCTGAAATACTCGGATTTCTTGTGGGTTGAATTGACGGTCCAATACAACTGTTCATTATAGCCGATAATAGTAAGATAGTTAATCTCAGTAAAACTGTGAAACAAGGATTTGAGGCAGGGACTCACCTTCCATCCTTTAGGGATTGAGAATCCCTCGTATTTGAAGTCTTTGTCGGGAATTTCTGGTTATTCCAAACAGAATACAGTGGAAAAATCCTCTGTTTCCACTGTTCAGAATTTTCTGATAAGTTCCGAAACAACAAAAATATGAACAGAGAGTAATACTATGTTTTCTGATAATTCAAAAACTCAAAAACCGAGCATAAAATAATACTCCACTTTGCCTCAGGATCACAAACTGATCAAAATAACATTCTGGTTTTGACACAGGAAAATACTCTGTTTTTAACTCAGAAAAATAGAAAAATTCGTTTGCTGGAAACGGTGTTTCAGCAACACAGTTTTTTTTCAGTTGCTGAAACACCTGTTTCAGCAACGGTGTTTCAGCAACGTAAAAATTTTGACGTCAAGTATTTTTGAGTTACGAGCTGTTTCAGCAACTAAGAAAATTTTGACGAAATAACTTTTGGTGAAACAGAAACGCACAGAAAGGAATTTCTATTTATGAAAATAAACTAACTGATAAAACTAAGTCTTCCTCACATAGAGGGATTTCCACAACTGCTGTTATAAAACATCTTCCTCTTAACAGAGGGATTTACAGTCTATGCTAAAGAGCATCTTCCTCTCAACAGAGAGATTCACCAAACTATGCTGAAAAGCATCTTCCTCTTGACAGAGGGATTACATCAGGAACGCTTCAGTTCCACACAACAACTATCTCATAAAATTTCAGCACTGCTGTGCAAAATGGCTTCATTCATGTGAGCTCATGCTGCTGCACATTCTTTCTTAAAAACACAGAAATTACATTCCAGCGCTGCTGCGCTATATTGCTAAACTCTTAACACTGCTGTGTGCTGCGTTTCCATATTCACTAACAAAAAACTATACTCACGCTGCTGCGTGCTCTCCTCTGCTCTCTATCTTTCTCTTTATGTATTTTTCTACACTGCTATGTCTGCACATATATATAGTGCAGGAAAGGGTCATAACTTATCCATCAACCGCCTCAACTCTCTGACAGAGACTCTGCAGCAATCTGCCGCTCATAATGAACAAATCTGATCTTTTGTTGTATTTCTTGAGTCGGTTGTGCTGAAACCCAAGACTGATAAGTGTTGCGGCTGGTACTTTCCTTCTCGGCCATGCTTCTTCTTTAATGCTGTTTGGTGAGCTGTTATGGCGCAGAGCCCAGATCTGATCTTCCTCCTCCTTTGGGAACACAAACAAGCAAATGGTGAAAAGATGGTAATAGCGGTGATTTAACAGATCGGGGGAAAAATGTGGGGCGCCGGATAAAGACAAATGAATAAAGTAAAACAGTTGTTGCTGCTGCACAGCAGTTGGAATTAATATTCCAACATTCCCCTTTTAATTTCAACTGCTGGGCGTTCAATCATACCCAGACATTTCAATAAAAACTCAAAACTTTTCTGATCCAATGGTTTGGTCAGAATATCAGCAACCTGCTCCTTCTCTGTTGTCATGGGAGATTTAATTCCATATCTCTTCCTTATAAGAAGATCTTCATCAAAGAATGACTGTCAATACAGTTCAGCAATAATGATAAAAAAAAAATTACAGGCTCCCCTTTAGTGTATGCATTATCTTCTTTTGGCAGAATCTTCTCAAAAGAAACTTAGATCGGCTGGAGAGCTCAAGGGACTTTCGGACTGTGTTTTCTTCCTCCTCCATACTTGTGTAACTTTCTTCTTTTGCATGGGTTTAGCTTGTGTAAAGGCCCATGTCAAGTTACAGTCACGTGCCATATGCCCAATGTTATGACACTTGAAACATTCAACATTGTTCATGAATAAAAATTCATGATTTCTTCTTGCAAAATTGTTTCTTGGAGATTGTCGGAGACTGCAACATCTATCTCTATGAGCTGCTCTGCAGTCTTTTGCCATATGACCAAAGTTTGAACAAGCATAACAATAACCAAAAAATGAACTTTGGTACCTGGGAGATGGAGGTTTCCTTGATGTACTTCTGAAGCCTTGTTACCTTGAGATCCTTTGATGATAACCATTGTCTTTTGCCTCTTTGACATCAGCGACATTTCTTCTTGGAGCTGGTTTTATGCTTGGAGCAGGATTTCTTCTATTGCAGCTTTCATTTTTCTCCTTGCCTTTGCTGGAACTAGGAGCATCACCATCTCTTTCTGGCTTCTTCACATCTCCTTTGCTTAAGGCATCCTCATACTTGTTTGAGGGTTCACCTACATACCCAAGTCCTGATTTATCATATGGAGATCTGTGATAGCTGAGCATATCATCCAAGGCTTGAGAGCTCTTCATGATTTTGTTCATCCCTTCAACCTTTTTTCTAAGGAGGACAATCTCTTCTTCTAACTTTTCACATTCATCATTCTTCTTTGTAAGTTGTTTCTCAGTTTCTTCCTTGCTACAAGTAGCTTCAGCTGATACTATTTTAAGAGAGATAATATCTGTCTTCATTTTGGAGATTTCTTCATCTTTTGCTTGACTGCTCTCCATTCTCTTCTCAGCTTCTTGTGCCTGCTTCCTGGCTTCTTGTAATTCAGACTTAAGGGAGGAGACCTCTACCTTGTACTGTCCAATCTCTTCTACAAGTTTGTTCACTCTCTTGTGCCTTTGTTCAAGTTGATTTGACAAGATATCTTCCTGCTTCCTTGCTTTATTCAACTGATTTGTCATGGATATGACTTCTTCATGATGCTTCCTTTTGCTTTGATCAAGTTCCTTCTTAAGCTTGGCGAGCTCTTCATCTCTTTCTTGTACTTGAAGTTTGATGAGGTCAACCTTCTCATTTTCAGCTTCTATGATGGGTTCAGAATTTCCTTCTTGACTGATTGTCGTGGTCAGTGCTCCCTTTGCATGAAGGTCATGAAGTCTGTCCCATATATCCTTTGCTGATGAATATTTTCCTATATTCTTCTTTAAAGAATCAGGCAGCCCATCCAAAATTGTCTTTGCTGCTTTTGCATTGCACTCCTTGGATTCTCTATCCATCTTGCTGTCATCAATCACTGACTCCCAAATTTCAATCCCTTGAGACTGTAAGACAGTCCTCATTTTTATTTCCCACATATCAAAATTTCCATTAAGTCTTGAAGCCTCAAATAGAATGCTTTCAAGTTGATTGTCTTCTATTTTGGGAGTAGAGGGAGACACATTCTTAGCAGGATTGGTGACTTTCTTCTTTGACCTTGCCATTTGACTGAGTATTTTAAAATAACTGATTGTTTCTTCAACAGCAACACAAAAGAAATTCTTGAGAAATACCTTATATTTTTCTTGGCTGAGTCTTCACGCTGCTGGAGAAGTTGCTGCTGCAAGAAATCTTCCTTCAGCTTCTTTGACACTTCAAAGAGCCTGGACTAGCTCTGATACCATGTCGGGAATTTCTGGTTATTCCAAACAAAATACAGTGGAAAAATCCTCTGTTTCCACTGTTCAGAATTTTCTGATAAATTCCGAAACAACAAAAATATGAACAGAGAGTAATACTCTGTTTTCTGATAATTCAAAAACTCAAAAACCGAGCATAAAATAATACTCCACTTTGCCTCAGGATCACAAACTGATCAAAATAACATTCTGGTTTTGACACAGGAAAATACTCTGTTTTTAACTCAGAAAAACAGAAAAATTCGTTTGCTGGAAACGGTGTTTCAGCAACACAGTTTTTTTTCAGTTGCTGAAACACCTGTTTCAGCAACGTAAAAATTTTGACGTCAAGTATTTTTGAGTTACGAGTTGTTTCAGCAACTAAGAAAATTTTGACGAAATAACTTTTGGTGAAACAGAAACGCATAGAAAGGAATTTCTATTTATGAAAATAAACTAACTGATAAAACTAAGTCTTCCTCACATAGAGGGATTTCCACAACTGCTGTTATAAAACATCTTCCTCTTAACAGAGGGATTTACAATCTATGCTAAAGAGCATCTTCCTCTCAACAGAGGGATTCACCAAACTATGCTGAAAAGCATCTTCCTCTTGACAGAGGGATTACATCAGGAACGCTTCAGTTCCACACAACAACTATCTCATAAAATTTCAGCACTGCTGTGCAAAATGGCTTCATTCATGTGAGCTCATGCTGTTGCACATTCTTTCTTAAAAACACAGAAATTACATTCCAGCGTTGCTGCGCTATATTGCTAAACTCTTAACACTGCTGTGTGCTGCGTTTCCATATTCACTAACAAAAAACTATACTCACGTTGCTGCGTGCTCTCCTCTGCTCTCTATCTTTCTCTTTATGTATTTTTCTACACTGCTATGTCTGCACATATATATAGTGCAGGAAAGGGTCATAACTTATCCATCAACCGCCTCAACTTTCTGACAGAGACTCTGCAGCAATCTGCCGCTCATAATGAACAAATCTGATCTTTTGCTGTATTTCTTGAGTCGGTTGTGCTGAAACCCAAGACTGATAAGTGTTGCGGCTGGTACTTTTCTTCTCGGCCATGCTTCTTCTTTAATGCTGTTTGGTGAGTTGTTATGGCGCAGAGCCCAGATCTGATCTTCCTCCTCCTTTGGGAACACAAACAAGCGAACGGTGAAAAGATGGTAATAGCGGTGATTTAACAGATCGGGGGAAAAATGTGGGGCGCCGGATAAAGACAAATGAATAAAGTAAAACAGCTGTTGCTGCTGCACAGCAGTTGGAATTAATATTCCAACAGTCTTTGATAGCCTTGCGAAAACTTCCTTGAACGGCAGGGCACAGTCTAAGCGTTTCCTGAGCAACTCTCCACGAGTACTTCATCCTTTGGAGGTCCTCCCATTCTAGAACTTGCCCTGCCTCCTTTGAACCTGCTATATCCAGTTGCTCTGGAAATATCAAATGAAACTTATTAGTTTAAGAAATGTGCATCTCCAAAACGGTCTGTAATTTGGATACCAAATTATAGAACTGCTGTTAAAAGACAAAAAAAACTTAATTTGCACCCAGATCAGAAGGTAAGTCCTCTCGATCCTGCAGGGTGCCGGAATTTGGACATTATTAGAGATACCCATCTAGTTTTTCGTCAATACCCATCGAACATAACAAGGGTTCGTCGATAAATATCCCGAGAATCCCCCCCTACTTATCCCCTAACATAACTCCCCTAAATAAGTACTTCACTCCCAGATTAGAAAACAGAATAGATGCTACAGTAAATCGATCTCGAACTCTAATACTAGAGAATAATTGAATGATTGGGCGTACCTCTTAGCACTGAGGGTTCTCGGCCAAATATTTAAGCAGCACTGTCAAAGTAGAACTGCTGGTGTCATGACCTGCATATAATAGATCGAGGATATTGTCCAGAATCTCGCTGTCCGTGAGAGACTCACCGTGCTCGTCAACATTAGAGATCAGGAACGACAACAGATCTTGCTCTGGAGAAGCCTTTCCCACCTCTAATGCAATTCTCCTCTCATTAAGAATGTGATTGAGTTGTTGGCGAATGGCATTAGCTGCGTGCATGGCTTTGTTATATCGCGTACCGGGTAGATCTATGGGAATCTGCAGTACTCCTTTCACAAAAACCCTAAAATGTTGCCAAAGCTTGCCTTGTTCGTCAGGATTGTTTATGGTGGCAAACAAGTCACAAGCGAGAAAGAAAGTGTAACGTTTCAATAAAGGTAAAGCTGTCACCTCATCTTTAGCGATCCAGCACTCGGCCAGGTGATCTTTGGTCATTGAATCCACTCGCCCTACAAATTTCTGAAGGGCTTCCGGCCTCAGGAACGTCATTAGGATTCTCCTCAACCTCTTTGCATCGTCTCCGACTGCTGTAATTAAAGAATCTGGGAAGAGATTTCCAACGGAGGAAGGCCATGAATTGACCACCAGTTTGTTCTCGTTGGAGAACAAGAAGCGGTTGCCGTCGGGGCTGCAAAGCACCACAGTTGGGTGGCCAACAAGGGAAGTGGCGAACACGTTTCCATACTTGTGTGTTCGAGTTTTAAAGAAATCCTGGGGACTTCCCTTCCTCTGGCATCCTAGAAATTCTAATGTCTCGCCAATCACAGGCCATCCAAAGGTGCCGGGTGGGATTCCTTGTAAAGCCCTAGTTCTACGTTTATTGATAAAATAAAAGAAGGCGACGAGACCTATAAAAAATGCGAGAAATACAGTAAGGATGAACGGTGGCTTCTCGAGCTGTTGGGCCTTGTGCAGCAGAGTGGCAGCTTCGTTCCAAACCATGGTAAGTATAATATGACGGGTTCCAAATCTGGAACTGGGAAACAGATAAGCTCAAGGCCTGTAGATCAGATACAAACTATGGCTGTTAAGCGTGAAGGCCCGTACAAATATTTATCAATGGGGCAAGCAGATACAGAGCATCTTGGATGGGTTGGATGGGTGGCCGTAAGAAGAACCAATCCATTTGACTAGGTTTTTGTCAGGGATAATGATTTGCCGTACCACCACTCACATTCTATCGACCTTTTTTTGTGTTCGAGTGCAGATGTTTCATCTGAGTAGATTTCCCTGTTTCATAGGCATAGAGTTCCCTTATATTTTGTCATTCATAGCATAGTTGGTTGGAAATTCTGTAAAGTTTTTTGGGTATCATTTTGAAACTTTTTCTATTTGTAATTCCTCCCGTAAACACAAGCAAATTATATGCGTAATTATTTTTAATTAAATCTTCAAGTATAAATACATTATGATGAAAGATGAAGGTGACGGGTTATGTTTGTTTTAATAGAATTTAATATAATTAAGTTTTTTTTTAAATAAATAAATTGATGAATATTGTTTTTGTCTAGAGGCAAAATTATAATTTTCAGTAATTCACTATCGATTGTCCATCAAAATAACTGAAATATCAAAAGTATATATATATATCAAAATTTCTATAAGTATTGATTAAAATAAGTTATAATTTTGATCTTAGTTGAAATATAAAAAATATCTAGCTTATATATATATATATATATATATATATATATATATCTCAAAATTTTTATAAATATCGATCAAAATAAGTCACAACTTAGGCCCTTAGAGTTTTAGTGTTTGGAATCGATTTACAAATAATCCCACCCGTGTTCAATCAAAACTGCACAATCCATCATGTTCTATAAAAAAACCAATAATAAAATTGAAAATATTCTGCTCCAATGTTTTCTATGATCATCCAAGTACCATAGTCCTAGCTAGCTGAAAGATCAAAAATATCTAGCCTATATATATATATATATATATATATCAAAATTTCCACAAGTATCCATCAAAATAAGTCACAGCTTCGACCTCTAGAATTTTGGTGTTTGGAATCGATTTACAAATAGTCCCACCCATGTTCTATCAAAACTGCACAATCCATCATATTCTATAAAAAAAAAGCCAATAATAAAATTGAAAATGTTCTCCAATGTTTTCTATGATCATGCAAGTACCATAGTCCTAACTAGCTAAAATATCAAAAGTATCCAGCCTATATATATATATCAAAGTTTCCATAAATATCGATCAAAATAAGTCACACCTTCAACCTCTAGAATTTTGATAGTAGAAATCGATTTATAAATAATCCCACTCCTATTCTATAAAAACTACACAATCCATCATATTCTTAAAAAAAACAATAATAAAATTGAAAATGTTCTGCTCCAATGTTTTCTATGGTCATCCAAACACCGTAGTCCTCGTACGAGCCTTCTTTGAAAAGCTGATCGGACACTGTGCCATGCATAAAAGCTTGATTTCGGGGAGCCAACTGCTGGGTCCAGAAAACCACCTTGATTCTGTGGTGGCAGACCCAGCGAAATATAAATATCCTCAAAAGGGTCGACTGAATAATAGACAACATCCTCCTCCATACTAGCAGTTCAGAGTTGGGGATATCTTTGTCATCCCCGAGAAAACCGCTACAGAAGACCGCCAGCCACCAGATCTTCCAGTTATGGATATTGTTGCGGTGAGTTTTGCATACCACTAATATTAATTGATTTGTAAATCATTAATATATATTTTAATTATTAGGTCGAGTTCAAAAACATAAAATGTTAAAAAAAAATTAATTAAATACAAAAATCAGGCTAATAAAATTTCCAATAAGAATATATGATAGAGGGAGGGTGGAAAGACTTCAATTAGATATTAACATGGATATGGTTATGGTTTCTCGATAGAGGGTGGAAATGAAAAATATCAACGAAATAGAAGATGAGTTTTTCACAATTAAAATATAGTTGAGAAAATCTATCATGGATAAGGTTATGGTTTTTTGAAATATGATTATCATAATATAAGAAGGACAAATATTATGGCACTTGAATATGGTTATGGTTTTTTGAAATATGATTATCATAATATAAGAAGGACAAATATTATGGCACTTGAATATACTAAATATTTCTATGGAAAGAAATAAGTAAAATAAAAATGTTTTTTTGTTTAGAAATAATAAAATAAAAAATTATATTTAATAAAAAAAATAAAATATTTTCATTTTTCAATATTTATAAAATATAAATATAATAAATAGAAAATTATTTAAATTATAATTAAATAGATAATATTATAAATAAATAAAAACATTTAAAAATATGGTTAAATGTATATATTTAATATATTTTTTTTGAATAAAAATTATTATTATTATAAACATACTAGTCATTTTTGCGCATTGAATTACTTAATTTCATGTTATTGGAGTTGAAAAAGATGTTTGAATTACTTAATTTCATGCCACTGGAGTTAAAAAAGATGTTATTCCAGTTCAAAAAGATAATAATGAAGGAGGAGATTATGTAGTTTTCAATAAAATGGAGAAAAAAGTTATTAAAGGGTTTTATCTCTTCTTTGATGATGTGGGTTTGCCATTTTTATTTGATGGTGGGGTTTTGCCTTTCTTATTCATGAAAATGATATGAAGGATATTTGTTATAAAGTTAATAGTGTTTAGGGGAATATTGTGTATTTTTGAGTGAAGTAGTTTGTATAGTAATGTAGATGTCAAAGTAGAACATGTATTTACAAAGGAAAATGATATCCAATACTTGTTATTTTGTGGAATTTAAAGAATCTTTAACTTTGACCCTATGTAACATTGTTGTATCAATGGTGATCATTTGCTTCTGTTTAACAACTCTTTTTTTAGGAAAGAATAAAATGAATATAAGAAAGAAAAAATTGTAAAATAAATTAAATTAGTTATTTATTAAATTAATTTTTTAATTAAATAATAAAGTATAAAAATCAAAATAAATATAAGAAAAAAAATTTGTAAATTAAATTAAAATAGTTATTTATTAGATTTATCTTTTAAATTAAATAATAAAGTATATGAAGTCATTCATTTATTTAAAGTGAAGATTCATTTTTCCTTAAAAATGAATTGAAAATGATTGATAAAAAATAAAGCTTAAAATTTGAAAGAGGTGGTAGATTTGAAAATGTGAAAAGAAATATATATGTTATTTTTAAATAAGAATGTCTATCTAATAAAATATACATATACATTATATTATTATTATTATTATTATTATTGTAATAGAAAATATGTACATAGTTTTGTAAAATTATTATCTATAGTTGTCTACCTTAAATACTAGACTAAAAATAGTAAAGTAGAGAGTTAAGAACTTGTAAAATTAGAGGAGAGTATAATAGTCTCTCCCACCCCCTTAGGTTATCCTCATATGTGGAAGGTGTTACATTATAATTAACCTGACATTCGCAGTCTGTGGTGAAGATGGAGCTACAAAAGTGCTCAATTTTGAAATTCATTGAAACCCAAAAACATATGTCACTGTTGAGAAGGTAAATCCCCTCTACGGATAGAGGCGATCCCTACTAGCCCAATAGGGGTCTAGCAACAATCACACAATGCTGCCACGCATGTTCCTAGTTACAATTAAACAAGAAGTAAAGAGCACCTACTTGGATTCCTGCGCTGTCGTGTGACGAAGAGATGTTTCCTTCGCTCCTTCGCTTCAGCTGGTCACAGTCCTCCGCGATCCCCGCGAACGGACACCTGCACACACGAAGAGAAGGCAAACGCAAGCGTGAAATCTAGTAAAAGTAACTATATGCCAGTCAGAAAAGACATAATTCACATTTATCCATTGCATAAACAAACGAGAATGGAACAATAATAGCAGTCATCTATTATTAATCAGAATAGAGAAGAGTACAACCAAATGTCCTGACGTCGGTAAACTTCTCAGGAGGGATCAGTCAGCATGTATTCTCAAGCATTCACCTTTGAGGATGGTTCTCCCAAGACAAACTACTCTCTCTCTCTCACACAAATGTCACAAACAAACTTCCCAAAGCAATCAATCACTTCCACTCCTAACACACCACACCTATAGCAGCAATCTGAGCACTACAAGCTCTGTACAATCCAAGCTAAGTCTAGCTATTTTCTAACCAGCTGCTCATGGTAATGGTGGAAGTTTATATAGGAGAAGGAGTCTCCTAAAAAGGTGGAAGGATGAGCTTATCTTCAAGGGGAGTAGTTGCAAAGGGTCGAACAGACATGCCATAGAAGGGAGTCGACATTCACAAAGCTAACAACCAAGCCTGGAGAGATCTGGAAGGCTGGTTGTTTGAACAAATTCGCCCAAACTGGATCAGCGCGGATTATATGGAGACTGCCGCGCTGTCAGCACATGACAATAACTGAACAAGCCATGTCAGCGCGGAAGGACACGTGAAAGCCGCGCTGTGAGTCATCGCGGAAAAGTGATGTTCTTCCGCGATGGCAGCGCACGAAATAGACTGTGGGGCGCTGGTCATCGCGGTTATTTTAGGAACAGACGCGCTGATGCACAAAACTTTGGAAAAATGGGTTTTTAGCCAGTTCAGGGATCAAACACTTAGTGATTGTGACTTCTTGAACACAGCAGGGTGACTGACAGGAAGGCAGTGATAAATTACTGTGTAACAGATGCCCCCTAAAGCATGAAGACCGAGAGAGTGGGAGGGGTGAAATGCTTTACAACACACGCCGAACTGGAACACCACCAGGAAGTACCGAAAAATCTCTGACAATCATGTACACGCAGTCTAGGCATGGGCGCAGCCATCCAAAAGACATGCAAGACTGGTCTATGGTATGGAAGCAGCCACCCAGCTAAAGAGACCATAATAATGATAAGGTATGGTCGCAGCCATCCATGAAGACTCAGGTATGGGCGCAGCCATCCATCAATGAGCCATGTAATGATTATCCACAAAATCGCAACCTGGACCACAGTGAGCAAGGATCCAGGGTCTTGCGCTCCATCTCGACCCGAACAGAGTACAAGTCCACACATGTGAATACAGGGGTTGGAGTCGAACATGTATGAACATCGCCTGATTACCGGTCAATGATGAGAACCGTTAACAGACGCGAGAGGTACCACCAATAATGACAATGGCCCTCAAGGTACTATAGGTACAATCCGTAGCGTGTGAATCAATGAGCTGGTGTCGAACACCCACGGAATCATTCGATCGTAGGTCAATGATGTAAACCTCGCGTCGAACACGAGGAACCTGCCATTGAGGCATGCAGGCTCCAAGGCACCTGGAAGGAGTCTCTAAGTCACTTTCTCGGATAATGAGTTGAAGTCGACGAGAAGTGGCCTTGATCGAAGGTGGGCCATGATGATTCCCACATCAGCGACACGAGACAGAGGTATAATAATTTGTGATGAGATAGCGAACGAGGTTGCTTTGTGGCAGAGGACAACTTCTCTTGAACACATAACGGCACTGTAACGGATTTGGCAGTACTTGACATCAAACGAGCAGCGGGTAGGATGATGACGGCAATGAACAGATGAGGGGTCAAATAGGATGTCCCAAACCCATGGAGGCTAGTGAAAACGGGATGAGATGACCCCACCCAGACACGAAACAGCGGAGTGCCATGTTCAAAAGCGACGTACTGCCGAGACGACTGTAATCAAAGTTCCATTTTCCCCACCTTTGCAGGCAGGTACCCCGATTATTTTTGGGTGACAAGCTTGACGGGGATAGCATATGCTTGAAGAGTGTCATTTCGATGGTGTCCGATGTCATCAAGTGTTTAACGAGCCTGACAAAGGAAAAACTCGGCGTCTTTTCTTATTTAGAGAGTCTGAAAAGAATGCGGAAAAGGAGACTCCAGGGGGGTCCTTTTTCGTACAGTTGTGTCTCTCGAGCCTGAAAAAGTATAAAACTGTGCTCAAAAGAACCGCCCGGTCATTACAACCGAGGAGTACTTTTCATAAATAGTGTCGCCGACCGGAAAAAGTAAAAAAGTGGTCGAAGACACGTCGTTTTAGAGCCAATATCGAGTGCGAAACGACAAACACCCGGCGATCTTTTTGGTTTCACGGTCGGAAAAAGAGCTTAAAAACGACCGCCTTTCGTTCCCTTTAACGAGCTGAAAGGGAGCTCGGCCATCTTCTCTTGTTTAACGTCGGAAAAGAGCTTAGAGACGACACTTTGGGAATCACATGAATCGTGAATGGTCATGACCAAGCTGCGATACCTGTACCTGCACAAGGGCATTACCCGCATAAATCCATTCGATATGCGTAAAAAAAAACATGCTTGAAAAACAGAACCAAGGCTAGTTTTATGGCTAAAAATGGTAAAAACCCAAAAAATATGATAATTTAGGAATTTTACTATAAATAGAGGAAGGTAATAAGTCATTTTTACCATTTTACTATTTGGAGTGCGAAGAACGTGGAGAAACCAAAAAGTTGACGGAGCGATTTTCAGCCCATCCGGAGACCATTTCCAGATCTGCTTCCTCCAGGTAGGTTCCCATTCCGTTGCCCTGCATTCTGGTTTATTTGAGGAGTTTTTTAACGGTCGAATAGGCCCAATTGGGCACTTTTTATTTGCATGGGTGCGCCCTCGGTCAGCGCGGAAATTGCCCACGGGGTCGCGCTAATCGAAAAATAGTCAATGTAACCAACTTCGGGTCAGCGCGGAAAAGGCGTGTTCTTCCGCGCTGACCTCGCATTTTTTACAAAGAGCTGCCATTGTCAGCGCGGCTGTTTCTAAAACAGCCGCGCTGGCGCGGAAAAAATTTTGTTTTTGAAAATGAACGTGAATTTTTACCTGGAAGCACTTCTGATCGGTTTTATTATTCATGCAGGACACCATGGCCTTTCAATGGCAAGAGAGAGTTCACGATGTAGAGGATGTGGCTGCTTGGGGAGACGTAAATTGTTGCAACGCCATGCGGGCGTGCGGATTCATGAAATTCTTCCTTACGCCGCGTCTGAGGGCCCAACATGATCTGCTGGAGCTGCTGATCAGGGCATGGAACCCGGTGGACCAAAAATTCACCATCCGCGGTCACGACATCGAGTTTGATCATATGGATATCTTCTTTTTGACTGGGCTGTCGCGCCGAGGTGGGAGGCCCATCTTAGAGGGGCAGCGACCTAGCGGTGGTACCCTGGATGACTTGATGGCCGAGGTTTGCCCAGGGGCGGTAAAGACGCGGAGTGGGAAGTGCTCGATCCCCACAGTGAGAGACATAGTGCTGCGCACCATCCTGTTCATGGTGACCCGGGCAGCGGGTAGCATGGCGAACCATGAGGCGTCCAAGACTCATCTCCTACTAGCCCTCGAGTGCCTCGAGCCTACCGTGTTCGACTGGTGCACTGCAGTGTGCAACAATATGAAAAGGCAGTTGAGCAACTGCCGTCGCGGAGAGACGAAGCAGTTCGGGTATGGATCGATCCTGGTCCCGCTCATTCTAGAGCGAGTACCAGCCATGCGGCTGCAGTCTATGGCTGTGGATGCCCCCAGAGATCCTCGAGAGACGAGGGCCACTCGATGGGCTCGGATTATGCCACGTGGGGGTGGCGGCCGACCACATAGCTGGGGGGTATACTTCAGAGACTGGTTGGACCAACAGGAGATCTTCGTACAGGATTGGCCATATGCGGGGATGGATTTCCGCAATGATCCTGACTTGGTGCTGCCTCCGGGTGAATAGTGGGATGATGCAGGTATGACACTTTTTGTCTTTTTGAGTTTTGTATATTATTTTTTTTTTTTTTATTTATTTATTATGTACATGTCCTAATAAATGTCTTGTCATGCAGATGTGGGGCCTACTAGACCGATTGGCCTGGCTGTCACGGCACGGAGAGAGGGCCCAGGAGCCGGAGCTTTGGCCTTAGCCCCTCCAGGGGCCAACACACCAGAGGCTGTGGCTCGCAACCTTGAGGGGTTGCTGGAGGGGGTGCCGGATTTCCAGGGGGTTGAGGAGGTCCCTGTGGAGCATCAGATCCACACAGTGGGTGTGGAACCCAGAGTGCACCGCCTTCTGAGGCGGGTGGCACGAGCGGCCGTGTACTACAGAGAGCACCACCCAGCCGATTAGTCACCTAGGTTTTATTTCCACTGTTTATTTTGAGACATTATGACTCGGATGTACTGAGATTTTTGGACACGTACTTCTATTTTTGAGCGCCTCAGTGCGCCACACGATATATATATATATACATATCGGTTTTTGGATGAGTCGTTGTTACATGTGATGATGTGTTATCTTGTGTTATGCGTTTGTTCAGTACAATTTGTGATCTTATGTATGGATTTGCATGACACTTGACTCATGGATTTTATATGTTTAATGCAAGCTTAAAAACACACGTGCAAACTATGCTTGGAATGATTTATTTACATATGCTTATGGTCTTACTATGCTGTTCTTTCCTTCCTTGTATGATGTTTATCTGTTTCGCAAATGTCTGTCTAATACACGATTTGCCAATGCATCAGTCAACGTATTTAATCGTCTCGGAATATGCTGATAAGTAATGTAATCAAAACTTCGTTCTAACAATCTCACACGTAGGTATAACCTTAATATGCGCTGGTCTCTGACGGAATATCGCCTGTTTAATTGATGGACCACCAACTGGGAGTCCAGGTTCCCCACTAGCTCTCGGATGCCGAGGTCAACTGCTTCGGCAAGTAATTCTATTACAGCACGGTACTCGGCAACGTTGTTAGTGGTACGACCTAGGCACACACCCTGCAGGTTTATCAACTCCCCGTG
Organism: Pinus tabuliformis; assembly: GCA_031772625.1. Taxonomy (NCBI): domain Eukaryota; kingdom Viridiplantae; phylum Streptophyta; class Pinopsida; order Pinales; family Pinaceae; genus Pinus; species Pinus tabuliformis. The sequence goes on from CM062814.1 coordinate 124,694,417, forward strand.
AGGATCGTAGATCACCCACGCTGCCGAAGACAAATTACAAGTACTACGGCAGGCACCATCAGCGAAACCAACATAAGGAGTACGAGACATCTGCGCAGGAAAGAGAAAGCATAATAAGGGGCAAAAACACGCCTTCACACCAAAGCAAAAGAAACTCATGCAGTAAAAACTCAAAAACACACGTATATACAAAGTGACTGTGAGCAGTTATGCATAGTACTTCTTCAGATAGAGCCCATTTCGGGGCTTGTCAAGAGGATTCCCTTCATAATCAATCAACTCATATGCGCCCTTTTGTAAAACACGTTTCACGATGTAGGGGCCTAACCACATGGATTCGAGTTTTCCTGCCCCCAGCTTATCCTTAGCTTGATCGTAGAGCAGTACTAAATCTCCCTCAACAAAGGAACGAGGATGAATATTCTGATCGAAGTGAGCCTTGACTCTCTTCTTCTGCGCTTCAATAGCCAGAGAGGCCAAACGACGAGTCTCGTCTAACCGTTCTAGGTAAAGAAGTCATTCCTCCACCGAAGTGGTGTTGGGAAGCAACTCGACAGCTAATTTTAATGAAGGAATTTCACATTCGACGGGAAGGGTAGCCTCCAGTCCATAGACCAGTTGAAACGGGGTGAAACCGGTGGCATCCTTCACAGAAGTCCGGTAGGCCCACAAGGCTGGGAAAAGCATTAGATGCCAGTTCGACTTGTGCGTATTGACGGTGCGTTGAAGCATGGTGATCAAAACTTTGTTCACAGCTTCAACTTGCCCGTTAGATTGAGGATAGTAGGGTGACGAACTATCTTGACGCAAGCCTAACTGGTTCGTTAATTCTGTCATCATATGATTTCGGAAATGCTTTCCATGATCTGTAACGATAGCCTGAGGGACTCCGAAGCGAGTGATGATATGATTGAATAAAAACTGCGCCGCTGTGTGACCGTCTTCGTTTAATGTAGGCATTGCTTCGGCCCACTTGGTGAAATAATCCACGGCAACGATAATGTACCCATGCCCCCCGGCCGAACGAGGGTTACAGGACGTATAATCGATGCCCCATTTGGCAAATGGACCTACGGTTACAACAGGGTGCAGTGGTGCAACAGGTGCACGCATCTTCCGGTGGTAAACCTGGCATTCATGGCATGCGCGTACAGCAAGGATACAATCCTTGAATATAGAAGGCCAGAAATAACCAGCGCGGAGGATCTTTTGAGCGGTAGCGTATCCGGACATGTGGCCGCCACAAGCGCCGGAGTGGCAGTCATTCATGACTCGCTCAGCTTCCTCGAGAGTTAAGCATCGGCGAAGAAGGGAATCGACGCCGAGGCGGTACAGGGTGTCGCCTAAAATGCGATACGGTTGAGCCTGATGACGTATCCGTCGTCGGGCTTCCTTTGATGTATTGGGACGAAACGAAGACGTTTGTAAATATACAATGATGTCCCCGTACCATGGGTCGAGAGTGCTGATGAGAAAGAGTGTTTCATCCGGAATTTGCTCCTCTAAATGAGATGGTGCAGATTGAGATGGTAAGGAACATAGCAGTTCAGCAAAGACCAGTGATTTCTTGGACTTGGCGGCAGTAAATTCCAAGTCGAACTCTTGGAGGATTACGATCCACTTCGAGTATTTGCCCCCCAGCAACTGACGTGATAAAATATAGGTCATGGGGTTGCAGTCAGAGATCACGGTCGTTGTGCGCAACAGGATGTAATGACGGAAACGTTGGACGGCACATACAGCAGCCAATGCCAACTTTTCGACATATGCATAGCGAGTCTCTGTATCAAGGAGGTTGCGACTAAGATAGTATACAACGTGCTCTGAGCCATCGTCATCATCTTGCACTAAAACCATGCCGATGGTGGTATCAGCAGCGGCCAGATAAAGGGTGTAGTCACGGTGGTAATTTGGAGGTCTTAGGAGCGGAGCTGAGACCAGAAGGTCTTTAAGATGCTCAAAAGATTGCTGAGCGATAGCGTCCCAATGAAAGGGCGTGTCTCGCTTTAGTAATCGCGTGAAACCCTTGGCCACCTCGGCATAATTTGGGATGAATCGTCTGAGAAAATTGGCTTTTCCCTGCAAGCTTTGTAATTGCTGTAGAGTGGCAGGGGGAGGAAGATTCACAATGGCCTCGACTTTAAGGGGATCCAAACGGATGCCTTCTCGGGAGACGATAAACCCGAGTAGTCGGCCAGATTCCACGCAGAAGACACACTTATGCGGATTGAGTCGAATACGGTAGTGTCGACAGCGAAGGAAGATTTCGCGTAAATGAGATGGATGGTCTTGACGTTTAGCTGAATGAGCGGGTAGATCATCCAGGTAAGGTTGTACGATGTTTCAGATATCATGAAAAGCATACGACATCGCACGCTGGAAAGTGGCGCCGGCATTTTTAAGACCGAAAGGTAGCTTCTTGTAAGCGAAGGTGCCCCAAGGACAAATGAAAGCAGTCTTGTGCTGGTCTGCTGGGGCTATGTTGATCTGGTTGTAACCAGAAAAGCCGTCCATGAACGAATAAATTTCGCTTCCTGCGCAATCATCGATAAGCTGATCAATAAAAGGCGTAGGAAAGTTATCTTTTGGACAGGCGCGATTGATATCGCGATAGTCAACACAAACCCGAATAGTGCCCTGTTTTTTATTGACAGGAACTATATTAGATACCCATTCCGTGAGGGGAATGGCATAAATGAAACCAGCTCGAAAAATTTTTTCAACTTCGGCCTTGATGGCTGCAGCCTTTCGAGGGTGCACCGGGCGTAAACGCTGACGAACAGGCTTAGCCCCAGGATAGGTAGGGATTTCGTGCTCCACGATACTGGGGTCAATGCCGGGCATTTCTTCGTAAGACCATGCGAAAACATCACGAAATTCACGAAATAGATCTGTGTAGATTTGAATTTCCTCGGGAGTACATGTGACTCCAATATGAATATTTTCGACAACTCCTGTTTTGACAGAGATGTCGATAGCCAAAGTTTGTGTAATGTTACCCATGTTCCCTTCCGAGGACACTTGATATAACTGGATAGGTGTTTGGAGAGGGATATGTGGGAGACATGAAGCAAACTTTCCGAGACACGTGGCCATTTCCGAATGAGGAGGGAGGAACGAAGAGCGATGGTGGTGATCAAACCAAGGGAGCTCTTCGGGAGACATAGTCTCGATAATAGCCTCGTCGGATGGGAATGATTCTTTCAGGGGGTCCGAGGTGGCCTCCTCTCCCGACCAGGGGAAGGTTTGAGGTGAATCGGGAACGCTGCTCGGAATAGCAGGTCCGGAGGTTGAAGCCGATGCAGCAACTATTTCGATGTAGTTGAGCTCGGCTGGGCTCAACGGCATCATCTCGCCCCATGAGTCTTCTTGATTCACGGGAGGGAGAACCCATGGATCAGAATGCGTCATGATCATGTTAACGGAGGCGAGATTTGGAGGCGGGAGGGGAAAGACTCCCATCAAGGAGGGATCTTTAAATAATCCGGCACCCACACTCTCGAGCGATTTGAAGGTATGCTCCACGAATGGTACATTCCCTTCAGAAGAGGAGGCAAAAAAGGACAGCTGGTCCACCGTGACGATTTTTCCTTGATGGGGAAAGCGAACGACACGGAATAAAGAGGAAGCCACGGCCTGCATGGCATAAGTCCAGCTTCGTCCTAGAAGGAGGTTGTAAGTGAGATTAGCGTCAACGACTTCAACCTCAACTTCTACAGTTTTCCCTTCTAAAGAGATAGGTAAATGCGGGAGGATACCAAGTGGACGAGATTCTCTTCCATCGAACGCCTCTAGGGTGGTGGGAGACTGGCTCAGAGCAGGCGAACCAAGAGCCTTCCAACAAGCAACCGACATGATGCAGGTTGAGGCTCCTTCATCAATGACAGTACGGTGAATCGTCTTGCCTTTGATGAGAACTTGTATAAGGAAGGCCACCTGATGAGGTAATCTCTGCGTGAAACCTTCGAGGTCGAAAGAAATGAGATCCGAATCTGCCGGGTCGATGCCACCAATTGCTGATAGCAGGGACTTCCTCTGGGAGGGGCAGCTATGGAGGACTTCTAACGTGGACATAGCAGACGGAGCCTGAGCTAAGTCCTCGACAATGCTATAATGCTGTGCGGCACGAGCATTGGGGTTATAAGATGACTTCCTGAGTACACCTTTGGGAGGGGATCGGGGGATCGTCTCGGTGCTGGGCCGTTCAATGTGAAGAGGGCCAGAACTAGACGCGGGAGCGCTGGAGGGGACCTCCGGCTCCTTCCCGGCTGAAGAGGGATATTCTTTCGTTCGAGTCGTGACGTGGACGGGGATGGTTCCTGCCATGAATACTTGAGAACCGAACGAGGAAGAGGATTGAGAAGGGTCTGCCACCTGATGCGTCTGCTGGGATGGGAAAGGCTCTTTAAGCACGGCGGGGGACCCTGAAGCACCTTTTAAAAGCCGACTAACCTCGGACCGCCTAGGGCAGTCCTTGGTGTAGTGATCCTCCTCGCAAATGAGGCAGGGATACTTAGGCTTCCGCTTGGCTCCGTCCTCGGTGGGAGGTTTAGGAGAATTTTGCTTAGGTTGTCCGGATTTTTCTTTGGCCTTTCCTTTCTTTTTGCCTTTCGAGGATTTGTCTGCCGCGGTGGACTGAACGGCATTTACCTCGGAGGTATTCCCAGGAATAGATGGGCTCTGAGAAGCATTCTCGTTAGAGGCGTTTTGTTTCTGCTTCCCAGAGTTTGCGGTTGATTTCTTACTTGGTGAATTCACGGAGCCAATAACTCCATCCACAGACGGTTTCGGTGGAGCTTTGGTTTGTCCGTGCCTCGGGGCATCTGGCAAATAGTCATACAAAGTACCTGACTGAGAATATACTAAGTCAAGGTATTGAGCTCGCGCAATCGCTTGCTCTTCAGTTACACACGCCCCCATTGCAATATCTTTGGCAATTTTAGGAACAAAGGACGTGGTAAACCAGTCGGTCAGGAGTTGATCGGGAATCCAAAATTTAATCAAACGACGGCGCCTTCTCCATTCATGTATATGATCAGAGATGTGCATTGCCGTATCCTGTTTTAGAGACGTGAGCAAATGGGTCCCAGTCTCGTACCGAATGGGTAACTGAAAATGAGTAAGAAAGGCCATAGCCAACGAGTTAAAGTCTGAAAACATACCGCGATGAAGTTCGATGTACCATTTTGCGGCTGAACCAGTGAGGGTCCTCTGGAAGAGGCGCAGTCGGATAGAATCATCAAGCCATGAGTTAGATGAGCACCAAAGGTGATAGGTCATTACGTGGGCTTGAGGATCCTCTCCGGCTTTGCCGTCGAACTTTGGACAGTCACCTGGTATTTTGGTCGGAACCGGTGGCCACCATGAGTTATGCAAAATAGGATCGTTTGTTAACTTGGACACATCGGGTAGTTCCAACGTAGCCAAAAATGGTAGCTGCGGGTTGAAGGACATCTGTGGCTGAGGGTTCGAGGCGGTATTAGGGTTCCACCCAGATTGGGGTTGCCCCCACGAACTTTGTCCAGACGGACCTGGCCCAAAAGGGCCGGCCGCATAGGAATTTTGTCCCGATGGACCTGGTCCGAAAGGACCTGGCACATAGGGAGTTTGTCCGTAGGAGTTTTGTCCGTGTGCGGACGACTGTCCCTGTGTTTGCCCCCCAGCTCCCCATGAATTAGCAGCTTGCCCGCCAGGTTGACCATATTGATAATTTTGATAGGGAGTGACCTGTGGTCGCTGATAATTTTGGTAAGGAGTATACTGATTTTGCCCCTGGGGTTGCTGGTAGCCATGTGACTGCTGGGTCGCATACGGAGCCTGGTAGGCAGGCTGCGTTTGATATGGAGGTTGATAACCTGTTTGAGTCTGAGGCCCAGAGTATTGTCCTTGAACCGGTTGAGGTTGGACTACACGTCCCGAAGGTTGACTTGGTCGGATTCGAGATGGACCTGGTTGGCCAGCAGGATAGCCTTGCTGAACGCCAGGTTGTCCATGTGCCACCAAGGGCTGTCTTTGCGGAACGGGTGGTCGAATTGGTTGGATAGCTGGTTGACGCTGAGGCTGGCCAGCTTGTCCAGGTTGACGGTGAGGGTAGACCCCGGGTTGATTTGGCTGTATAGACGGTTGGCCCGTTTGTCCCCCACTGTAACCGGGTTGGGAAGAGGGTTGGGCTTGCTGTACGGCAGGCTGCCCTCTTGGGTATATAGGCTGGGCAGAGGGTTGCCCCCCTTGCCCAGAAGGATTTGCGTTTCGAGGGGTAGGTGGGCCCTGTTGAACATAGGGTTGTCCACCCTGGCCATAAGGATACCCTTGCTGGACGGCTGGTTGATTTGAGGGATTGTAAACTGAGCCAGTTTGTCCAGAGGGGTACCCTGGCTGGAAACCAGGCTGGTCTTGAAAAGACGGTTGCTCTGGCTGCCCAGTAGGTTGATTCTGATATGGGTATGGCGGACCTCCCATGTCCATAGGTTGTTCCTGGTAAGGTTGACCTTGTGGGTGCCCAGATTGTCCTGGGTCAGGCAGGCCATATAATGGTTGCCCTTGAGGGGGCTGCACGTAGAATGACGGGTCCTGATGGGGTGGTCCTATGGGCTGCCGAGGAGGGTCTCGGTTTCCAAAGTACTTAGTAGTGTGGTCATACCTGACATTCAAAGATTCCTCGTTCTCTTCGAAGGGGTGACGAGGGAGACCTGAGATTTCCTCAAGGAACTCACCATTTGCATCGAAGAAGAAAACAGGACCATCGTAATCTGGGTCTGTTATAGGTTCCCCATAAGCATCATACGGTCCTGATCCTGGAATGCCTCCAAGAAAAGAACCAGCTTGAGGAACTTCAGACGAGGGAATCGGTACAGCACTGACGACCGGAGTCGAACGTGCTACACAAACAGTAGGTTGAGCGGGAACTGAGGTGACGGGCGGGTTGAGTTCTGACGTGAGGGGTGGGAAAAGAGGCTGCGAAACAAAAGGGCCGATCGAGGCAGCGAGAGTAGGATCCCATATAGTGGTAGAAGTTGTTCTAGCATCATACCTATCCCTTAGCGATTGATATCGTGGAGGGAGGGGAGATGAAGACGGGATCGGGGTCTCAATGTCTGTGACCGCGGGTGTCTCGATGTCTGTGACTGCGGGTGTCTCACCCGTGCTGGAAGCTGCCCCCTCCATTGGAGATGACATACCTAAAGGGGTACGGGGGGTTTGGGGGGTATCCCAATCTTCTTCCCAGACGGGATTCCAATCCTCCAAGTAATCTGGGTTGCCTGGGGACCGTACGTTAATAGGCTGGATACTCGGAACAATGGGAAGAGTACCGCCTTCAACTGGTACCTCGGGAGCAACAGAGGATTGAGAACCTTGGTCACTTATACCGGGAGTTGATGGGTCAGCCAGGATGACCAGACCCCTTAGAACTCTTAAAGGAAACTATCGATAAAAGCCTACTCAAAACTATCGCACACAAGATCTAAAAAAAAAGGAGATGTTATCGTGGCCAAATTAATTTTTAAGACGCAGGGACCAAACTTGACCTTTTCATATTTCAGGAGTCGAGAAAAGGACAAAGATGACTCCAGTCTCCTTCGAATGTTTAATGAGCACGAAGTGACAAGACGCTCACAGGCACCTTTTCGTTTAGGGAGTCTGAAAAGGATCAAAAGTGACTGCTCTGGAACTCTAGGTAGAGGGTGTGCCAAACTCTTCGCAAAACCACATAATACTTTTTAGGGTACGGGTGGTCAATCTTCGTGAATGCTGTGTTCACTGCATTGCGAATTGTAGGGCGGCCGACTCGGCTTCCTATGGATAAAGGATAAAAGCCTAGTGGGGTCTCCCTATATACTCGAAGGTACGTGGGAGCGCAGTCCGTATTAGACCACTATCGAGTCACAGAAGGAGGAATCACCCAACCTAATGTGAAACAACAGTGACTATGTTTTAAGACGCCGGAACACGTCTCTAACCTAGACCTCTAAATATTTGCGTTTAGTTCCAATGCGTTTTTAGATTCATTTGGTTCATTTTATAGTTGATCTTGAGATTAAGTTTCGATTTCAAGCTCTATCGTATGTTCGCTCACAATTACTTAGATGCAATCTATATGCAAAAGAATTTCGTTTCGTTCGATGAATTCTAGCTATGAGAGGGCAAAGAATTTTTTAAACAAAACGAAAACAAACAAACAAGTAGCTAAATGCAACTAAAGCGAGGAAAGGAAACTTTTCTTTTGAAAATGGAAATCAATGAAATGTTCTTTTCCTTCTCGAATTTTAAAATAAGCTACTAATTCATTTTCTTTTAGTGACATAACACACCTAAAGGAATTTGGAGGAACTTGAACACCAAGTAAACTACTTAATGAGAGCACACGAAGTTCCCAAAACACTCAACCAAAGTCTCGAAATCAAAGGGAAACAAGGCAATGCACGAGCTATGTGATCTAAGCTCTGCAAAACAAGCAAGGATTGCAAGCAAGGAGGAAGCGGAAAAGATCACTTGGAAGCACAAAACAATACACTCTAACAATCACTGAAAAAATGCGAAAAGCGAGTCTAGAACGAGCTGGTCAATCAAGCAAACAGGGATCCTTGCGGGAGGCTTGACACACACACGGCCGCTAGATGTCCTAGGGTTCAGAGCGTGAAATCAAATAGAGAAAAGCAAACATCCGACGGACCAGAGTCGCAACCAGTCAATTAGAGACCCAAACACAACCCAGTAATCGCAAAAGTAAGGATGAAAACGTGAACCAAGCAGCTAGAAGGGAAGTTGTTTGCAAACTTAAAACCAAGCAAAACGAAACCCTATGGAGTTGAGCTTCGTAATCAAACAGTTCAAAGTTCAGAGAGTGAAAAACAAGTCATCAGACAAGCGTGGAGAAGAAGGGAAAGTCACAGCAAGAGGTTCAAGAGGTCGATTTGGACAAAAAGAGTTTTTCAGGCTCAGCGCGGGTAGCCTTCAGCAACTTCGCGCTGACAGGGGGAGGCCTTCAGCAACTTTGCGACGTCAGCGCGGAAAGTCAGGGAAAACGCGCGCTGCCCTAGGACAAACGAGGTCAGCGCGGATATAAGACACACAGACGCGATGACCGAAATCGCAAAGAAGAGGGGGCGCGATGTCAGCGCGGAAGAACACGAATAAAGCGCGCTGCCCTTGAAAACGAGGTCAGCGCGACTGTTAGACGTACAGGCGCGATGAAGAGAAAACCAAAAGAACAGGGCCGCGATGTCAGCGCGACTGTTCCGAAATAAAACGCGCTGGGAGTAAAAAACAAGGAAAGCCCAAAAAAAAAAAAAACTTCCCAAACCAAAGGCAGGAGCTTTTTAATAATAAAGACGTTTTCCAGAAACACCCAGAAGGTTCATAAGCCACAAAAGACAATCCCAAAAACCCACAAAGAGATCAATCAAAGCCAAACACAAAAGTGGACTCAAAAGACAAAAAGGCTGGTCCCCAGCGGAGTCGCCAAATTGTTGAGAAGGTAAATCCCCTCTACGGATAGAGGCGATCCCTACTAGCCCAATAGGGGTCTAGCAACAATCACACAATGCTGCCACGCATGTTCCTAGTTACAATTAAACAAGAAGTAAAGAGCACCTACTTGGATTCCTGCGCTGTCGTGTGACGAAGAGATGTTTCCTTCGCTCCTTCGCTTCAGCTGGTCACAGTCCTCCGCGATCCCCGCGAACGGACACCTGCACACACGAAGAGAAGGCAAACGCAAGCGTGAAATCTAGTAAAAGTAACTATATGCCAGTCAGAAAAGACATAATTCACATTTATCCATTGCATAAACAAACGAGAATGGAACAATAATAGCAGTCATCTATTATTAATCAGAATAGAGAAGAGTACAACCAAATGTCCTGACGTCGGTAAACTTCTCAGGAGGGATCAGTCAGCATGTATTCTCAAGCATTCACCTTTGAGGATGGTTCTCCCAAGACAAACTACTCTCTCTCTCTCACACAAATGTCACAAACAAACTTCCCAAAGCAATCAATCACTTCCACTCCTAACACACCACACCTATAGCAGCAATCTGAGCACTACAAGCTCTGTACAATCCAAGCTAAGTCTAACTATTTTCTAACCAGCTGCTCATGGTAATGGTGGAAGTTTATATAGGAGAAGGAGTCTCCTAAAAAGGTGGAAGGATGAGCTTATCTTCAAGGGGAGTAGTTGCAAAGGGTCGAACAGACATGCCATAGAAGGGAGTCGACATTCACAAAGCTAACAACCAAGCCTGGAGAGATCTGGAAGGCTGGTTGTTTGAACAAATTCGCCCAAACTGGATCAGCGCGGATTATATGGAGACTGCCGCACTGTCAGCACATGACAATAACTGAACAAGCCATGTCAGCGCGGAAGGACACGTGAAAGCCGCGCTGTGAGTCATCGCGGAAAAGTGATGTTCTTCCGCGATGGCAGCGCACGAAATAGACTGTGGGGCGCTGGTCATCGCGGTTATTTTAGGAACAGACGCGCTGATGCACAAAACTTTGGAAAAATGGGTTTTTAGCCAGTTCAGGGATCAAACACTTAGTGATTGTGACTTCTTGAACACAGCAGGGTGACTGACAGGAAGGCAGTGATAAATTACTGTGTAACAGTCACCATCACATTCATATTATTGAGAAAACACTTGTCATGTCAACAAGAGGCTACCACATGGCACACTCATGCGCCTTCAAGTCCCTGCCACATTCTCAATGGTCCAGTGTGGCACCCATATGGCCACATTAGATTGTCGTGGTGCCTACCAACTTATTTTTTACCAACGGGTCTTGCAAGGCGCTCCCTACCATGTATTTCCATTTTTCTCTATTATATTTGGTTTTAGGGTCGATTTTAGATGTATACCAAAATTTTTTCCTTGGCACACTCCTCAAACTTTGAATTCACTCTATATTCGACACAAATCTAGCACTGGTCCCATATCCATCCCTTTACAAATAATCCATCACGTAGCGTCAACCCCAGATACACTACACTCTTCACTGAAATATGAGTTCTTTCACAATTGGCTTCAAGCCTACAACACCCATAACAGGCCCTGCTCTAGATAAAATTTATCCAGATTGTTTTAAATCCAGATTCAAGCATTGACCATCCCAATGGGCCCAACCCCTAATGCACTTAAAAAATATAGATGCAGGCCTTTCTCGAAAATGCACTTGTGATATCTGGTTGGACACTGGATCCCAAATACATCCACCAACTGTGAGGAAAATCCACCTCTCTCAGAATAAAGATGAAACTAATACTTGAGACTTAATAAGGTTATCAAACCTTAGATACATAGCTTGATCCAAGCCCATCCAACCGCCAAATTTTCCTGAATTTCCATCAATAGCTTGTACAGAATGTAATTTCCATCAAAATTCTATGAAGAAAACTTTTTCCTTATAATTCCATGACTTCTAAGAATAAGACTAATCTGATTATTGACCTTTAAGGAACTAGGTCATTTCCATGGTAGATATAAGGCACTAACATGTCATCTTATATCAAATGTGGTGCAAAGAGGGGAAAAGACTCCAAGGACTAGATTTAATAGAACATTATAGACCATGCTACTCAATGAGTCTCTAGATATTACAACAATAAGTAGGTGGGCATGTTCATAGACCAACCATGCTACTTTTAAACTCATTTACTCATAGTTCTATCAAACTCATTTTTTAACACACAACACATAATTCATTCTATTCATAGGAAAAATTGTCTATAAGCTTACTTCATGGTAGTGAACCATCAAATCTAATGATTGAAATGTTGGTAATAATGTTTACTAAGTGACCTCATGTAGTTAGTCTCTACCATAGAAATTCCACCACAATTCATGATCCTTCTTAACAATTACATAATGTTAAGAGTTCATATAAAACAAGAGCATATAAAACAATTTATTGACCAAGGGCATGTAATATTTGTATTAACCAATCAAGTTAATCATTTACACTCACATTCAAATATATTCAAGTCATTGCACTTATATGAATGGTTGGAGATGGTTGTAAAGTGAAGGAGGAATTTCAACTCTCCACCCAACCATAGGCCAACTACACCATAGTCTTTGTTGTAGACAATTACTGTAATTAAAGAACTTCGGAAGAGATTCCCCATGGAGGTGGGTCGTGAATTGACGACCAGTTTTTTATTGTTTGCGAACAAGAAGCGATTGCCTTGGGGACTATAGAATACCATTATCGCGTGCCCAACACGAGAATTGGTGAACACATTTCCATACGTCTATGTTCGATAGTCAAAGAAATATTGAGGACTTCCCCTCCTCTATCATCCTATAAATTCTAATGTCTCGCCAATCACATGCCATCCAAATGTGTTGGGTGGGATTCCTTGTAGATCCCTAGTTCCACGGTTGGTGATTAGATGAAAGAAGGTGACAAGTCTGACGAAAGATCCGAGAAATACAATGAAGATGAACGGTGGCTTCTCGAGATGTTGGGCCTTGTGTAGCAATGTCATAGATGTGCTCCAAACCATGGTAAGTTTAATATGGCAAGCTCCAAATATGGAAATAAGCTCAAGGCTTGTAGATCAAATACAAACTATGGTTGTTAGGTGTGAAGGCTCATACAAATATATATCAATGGGGGAGGCAGATACAAAATATCTTGGATGAGTGACCTATATGAAGAACTAATCCATTTCAGTGGGGTTTTTTGGGATAATGAATTGCCCTACCACCACTCACATTCTATTAAATTTTTGTGTTCGAGTCCATATGCTTCATTAGAGTAGATTTCCCTATTTCATGGGCATAGAGTTCCCTTATATTTTGTCATTCATCTTAATCTATGTCCAAAATAGCATAAAGTTTGTTTGAAAATTCTCTAAAGTTCTTCACATTGTTGAGATATTAATCTAACTTTCTGCTAGGTGTCATGATATTTAATTCCATTGTCTGCTAGGTGTCATAGTCAGTTTTGATTCCCTTGAGTTTAGTCGAGTTTAGTAGTAGCTTCTCCAAACATTTATTGTTACTTGTTTCGTTGTCTCCTATGTAGTTTTATTTAACTGATTTTGAATGATGAGAAGAGTAGTTAGCTCCATTCCAGTTTTCAAGTTCCCTCTCTCTCTATTTCCACCTCTTCTTTTTTTGTTAATCTCAACTTGTACAAGTAGTGGCACGTACAATGCCTAGTCTCACTCTCTTAAATTCAAATACATTTTTTCCCAAAGGCTTTGTGAAAATATATGCAAGTCGATCTTTAGAACCACAAAAAGCAAGTAATATGTCTCCATCATTGACAAGCTCATGGATGAAATGAAAACATGTGTCAATGTGCTTTCTTTTTTTGTGAAAGACATGATTTTTTGATAAAGAAATTCCAGAATTGTTATCATAGTAAGTCAGAGTTGGCTCGTTCTGAACGTCTGAAAGATCTTCCAATAGTCTTATGAGCCACACTGCTTGACAAGTTGTTGAAAAGGCAGCTACATACTTTGCCTCTGCTAAAGATATTGAAATAATTGGTTATTTCTTGGATGCCCATGAAATAAGATTGGCTCCAAGATGAAAAACATACCTTGAGGTGTTGTTGATGGTACTAGATGTTGCCAACATACACGTGATCTCCTTGATATAAGGTCCCAACAAGACCTTACACCGTTTGGTGTATGAGTCCCATTCGAAATATGACCCAACTACCATTTACTTAAAGATATGACTTGGCTTTAGCTTTCAGCATGAGAGAGGAGTGCAATGGTATTTTCGAATGAGCAAGCTAGTGTGCCTTTTGTATTTTCAATTTTCGATCTATCCAGGTTATTCTACTGCGAGGCAGGGAAAATTTTAACAATGGAAATTTATTTTAAAGTTTAGAAACTTTGGCGAATAATACTAGTCTGTAATATGAAAATTGTAAAACGTCTAATGCTTGTTCTTTTTAAATATTTATATTTTTAATTATTTTACATTAGTCTATACAAAATTTTGGTGATTTTCAAGGTAAGTACTTTTATCCTATAAAATTTGGGTGAATTATTTTTAGAAAAAATGGAAATGGGCAAATCTTTTTTTTGGAAAAACCATCGAAAATTAGCCCACCTGTGAATATTAGCCCCTACAATTTTCCCTGTTGTAGGGGGGAAATGATGTGATCCTCTCAAGAGAGAAGTAATAGTACTACTCTAATGGATACACATGCGAGACAGAAAGGTTCGTCTGAAATCAAGCGAAATAGTTCACAAGGATGTGACGATCATTATAATCATAACAACACATTTCCAACAAGGAGCATTGAAGTAACTGAACTAGTTTAATTAATCCAGTACTTAATGAAACAAAACATGAACCATAAACATTTAAAGTATAGTCTTAGAAAATTTCACAATTCATGTGTGAAAACGTGTTGGGTTCAAAAGGCTTCAATATTAAGTAAAAGTCCCAAGATACATAAATGCAATGAACACCACTAGCTCCAATAGTGGAGCCTTAGAGCCACAACTTGCTCCCCAAAAGTACTAAATATATCTCTCTAATGCCTTATGGGAGAATCCAAGGTTAAAATTCCTTTAAATGAGGAATAACAATCTATTTATAGCTTGAGGGATGACCTTTCACATCCTCATGACTCTTGACTTTCTAACTTCTATGACTGTTGGACTTCTACAACCTTTGTAATTCCAACTGACTTTTGGAATTACATATGACTTTTGATATTACATGTCTTTTGGACTTTTGTGACTCTTTATTTCATACATGACTCTTTAGCCTCAACTCATTTGTCCTTTAAAATGACTACAATAATACATCATGACCTCCACATCATCATATGATGAAACTAGACATGTCACTATCTTGGATGACTGGGACTGACAGTGACTGATGACTTGGAATGTCTCCAGTGGTGACATAGTTTCCAATGTACTTGCTCTTTGCTTATATTCTGATCATGGCACTTCAACCCTCCAAAGGGTCTTCAATCTTGGAGTCTTTGGGGTTCTTTGATCATCAAGTTTCAAGCGTGTCCTTGTATCTTTTAGTTCTTACTTTATGTATCCTATTTACCTGATCTTCCTCATATATTCTTGCCATGAGGTCCCTGGAACACCTATTTCTGCAATCACTCATGAAAATCAGCAAGTAGCCTAAAAATATCCTATTCTACCATGTTTTGTGCAACATTTCATGTTTATGCCTTTTTGGTGTGCTCAAAAGGGTCAAAAGTGCCTCGGGGTGCATGGGCACATTTTGAAAGGCTGAAGGATTGAAGAGGAGGAGCTTCAAGGCTTTGAAAAGTGGTCGTACACTTAAGACAGAGGGGGAAGTCACAGGGCGCACTCCCAAAGGCTGAAGGATGAGGCTTTGTGCCTTTAGGGTGTGCTCATGCTCTTAAGAGTCCTCAAGAAGGGCACAAGGCACACTCTTGGAGACTGAAGGTTGTGGCTTTATGCCTTCGAAGTGTGCCAGTGTGCTCAAGTGGTTCAGGAGGTCGTAGTGTACATAGAACAAGGTTGAAGGATTGAGCTTTGGGTCTTCAGGGTGCACTTCTTCGAGTCGAAGGAGTACGCTTAAGGAAGACTTTCCCATTTTAGAGGGCACATTTCAGAACAAGGAAGGAGATTCATGCTTTGGGAGTGTGCCCAACTCTCAAGGATGGCATAAGGCATGCTTCCAAACAATGAAGGATCTCCCATCAAGGCTTCAGAGTGCACTTGTGTGCTCTTGGACTTAATGGGATTGCTTTGCAACCAAATTTTTTCTAAGTCTAGGTGATAAGGAAAATGGGTGAATAGGATGAGTTTAGACACAAAACCAAGCGCACACACACTAACTCATTGATAAAACTTAAAAAAGATTAAACAACAATGAATATACATCAAAGCACCACTTTCTACATGCTCCCCAAGTATTACAAGTGAAGTGTGTGCAACTCCAACCCAAAAGTGTTGTTTTATGACAATAAAGATGTTACGACCATGAGATGCACCAAAATATGCTCTCAATGCAACAATATTCTAGACCATTCAAGAAAACCTAAACATATAGAGCAACATGAAATGACACTTAACGACTGAAGCGACACTTGGTACAACAATGAAGTAGGATCCAAAATTCGAATGTAGTGAAATTTTGGAGGGTGTTGTAGCAGCGACAACACTTGGCAACATGATGGGCAGATTTCATCTTATCTATTCAGGAATAGCTTTCCACTGAGGGTCATACCTTCAGAAAGTATTGATTTCCTTGAGTTCCCATTTCGACCCGTTTTTATACACATCATCTTACTTTTCTCTACTTGGTCGAAACACATATAGAAGATATACTATATCAAAATTGTTTCGATATAGGGAGAGGGTAAAGTGCATGATAAGATTCTGATTTTCAGAGTGTGATTTTTCATCTTTGGTGTTGCTCTGCTACCATTAGGCCTAGACAGTACCCCAACGAAGTCACTTTAGTTCAAAAAAAAATTCTTTTCTTCTAGTGAACCTGGATAGTACCCCGACGAAGTCGCTTGCTCCACCTCCCTGCGCAAGAAGCCTTTCTCTTATTTCACCCTTTAATTATTTATTTTAATAGAAATGTGTATTGGCACTTACTCTTTTCAACGAGAGAAAGAGGGATCCCGACTTATTGAGAGAAGAGGAGGTTTCCCCTTTAGAGAAGTATATTTATACGTTTGATTTTAGTTTCCTCGCATTAAATTTTCCCCTTATCCCTTCTTTACTAGATCAGACAAGCATTAACACACAAATAGACTTATACCAAGTGGATTATTTCAGATATAAGTATAAGCACTAATCTAATAGGTTCCCCCAAGGTTATCTTGTTGGACGAATCGTATTTTCCATCTGAACTTAGCTCAACCTATGGAATTTCCCAAACAAAGAAGGAGAATAACATAAATTCAAGTGTTGTAGTTATCACACTTCTCTTTAATTGTACTAAAAATCCTCTTGAGCCATGCACTTTACACAAGGGTATTATTTATGTACACATACAGACCAACAAGACATAACACAACATGACTACATAATAAATAGGCAAACAAAAACAAAAGGAAATAAGAAAAATAATTGTATAGGAAGCACAACTTGTAGCTGTTATTGGAAATAATTTTTTAAATCTCAGCCATTTATGGGAAGGGGGTCAATCCTCCCATATAATTATTTTAGCTTAAAGGAATTATGGTCACGCTTTTCAGCAACAATAGGTGGTCCAATCCATAAAGGCTTGATATTTGTGTGTTTACTTTTGTCTTCATCGGGTTTGTCCCATTTCAAAATTCGGTCTCCCACATCAAATATCTTAGCCTCTACCGATTTTATGTCAAACTAGTGCTTCACACAATCCTGATGTATTGCAAAAAATTCTTTGGATTTACACCTTTCTTCCTCAAGTTTAAGTAGTGTATCTATCCTGCTCTGAACCAGGAGGCAAGGTTTTCATTTTGACTCTTGAGGGAGTTACAAGGCCATAGGATATAGGTTCGGAGGCAAGATAACTTATTTACCGTAAACCAGGAAGTAGGGTGAGGTTTTCAGGGAATATTTTGGGTTAGCATGGTCATCCCATAGAGCATTGGTCAAAGCCTTGTGCTAGTTCCTTTGTTTAGAGAAAATGGTCTTATTTATTATACGAATACGATTTTTATTTGTTGATTCAACCAGACCATTTCCCTAGGGATAATAATTTAGTGAATTCTTCAAAACAATCCCATTCTCTAATGCAAATTCATAAAGTTTTAACGATGAAAAAAATGTTGCATTTTCAAATACAAGTAACGTAGGATCGCCAAACCTGGTTATGATCTTATGTTGTAGAAAGTGGATAACTTCCTAATCATTTACTTCTCTAAGAGGAACTGCTTCCGACCACTAGGTAAAGTAATATGTTTTTGTTAGTATATATTGGTGTTGCTTTGATGAATGAGGGACAATTTATCCAATCACATCAAGGCCCCATTGTTGGAATCATCTGGCCTCTGATCATGGTCAACATATCTCTGACATGCTTGGCACTTGTAGACATAAGCGTGAACATCCTTAAATAGAGTGGGCCAATAATAACCAACCCTAGTAACCTCATGTGTTTTGGTGTCACTCGCGTAATGGTCACCTGCTGGATAATCTTGTAAAACTCTTCAAACCTTCTTTGTATCTTACGGCTCAAGGCACCTCAACAGGACACAATTGTGGTTCTTTAAAAAAATAACACCATGAACCAATTGGTAAGATGAGGATTTTAAATGAATTTCCCTTTTTTTCTTATTCGATAAGAGTGAGGGAAAGGTGCCATACTCCAAAAATTGCAGTAGATCTGCATACCAAGGCACTTTAGATGTGGACTAAGGAACACTTTCAATATTGTACATCTCGATTTCCTACTCCCACCTTGACAGATCTTGTTTGCGAGCATCTCTTGCTTTGGTGGCTAGATTACAAAGGCCATGATCCTTTATGGTATGAACTTATTTGAATTCCAAGTCATACTCTTGAAGAAAGGTCATCCAGTTAGCCCTCTTGCTTGGAATGAAAAATATTTTGACTGCTGGATGAGATACAAATGTAATCATGTGGTATTTCAATATGTAGGCCCTGAAATACTTAACTTCCTTGTATACTGCATATGCCTTTCTATCAATGGCAGGATAATTTAATTAAGGCCCTTTTAGACCAGCACTCATAAATGAAATCGGTCGCTCATTTCCTTCGTTATCTTTCTAAGTTAACACAACCACAATTTAGAAATTTGAAGCGAACGTATAGAGCAGAAAACCTTGCAATAATCTAGAGTGAAAAGTGTAGGTGCATCGACAATAACCTGCTTTATCTGAGTGAAAGTGTCTTTCTTCTGTTTGTCCCATTTGTATACTACATCTTTCTTAATCATTTCTTGTATAGGTTTCACTATCTAAGCACAAATAGAGATGAATTTCCTCAGGAAATTAATTTTCCCTGAGAAATATGGCATGGCTTTCTTATTCACTGGGAACGAAATATGTGTAATAGCCTTGACCCTCTCAGGATCAATGTTGATTTAACTATTTGCTATGATGTGCCACAATAAAACCCCTTCGAACACACTAAAGACACTCTTCTTGGGATTAAGAGAAATCCCATACTTTGGGCAACACTCATATATCTACTTTAGATGACGTACGCGATGTGATCGTTTCTTGGAAAACATGGTAACATCATCTAAATATACAACAATTATTTGACCTATAAGGCCACAAAAGGTGATGTCCATTTCTCTTTGGAAAGTTGCACCAACATTTATTAGTCCAAATGGCATCCTCTTGAAAGCGAACATTCACTGTTTAGTCTGGAAGGTAGTCTTTAATTGGTTAGGTTCCACAACTAGAACTTGATTATAACTTGGAAATCCATCTAGTAGTCAAACATTTCAGACCTAGATACTATCTGAAGTATTTTCCCCATGGATGGCACTTGATAGTTATGTTTATCAGAAGTTCGTTTGAGATTCTAAAAATTGACACATAGACGTATTTTATCTGACTTCTTTCTTATTAGGACCAAGTTAGAAGCCCATGTGGAATCTCTAACTTTAAATATGATCTAGGCATCCATCAACTTTCTCAATTCCTTCTAAATAAGGGGTTCCAGTGTTGGATAAACTTTTTTTAGTTTATGCTGGAACATTTTCACCCTTTCTTTTATAAGAATTACGTGTTGGACGATACAAGTGTCATAATTGCTTAAATCATTGTATGTCCATGCGAACACGTCTCGATACTACTTGAATAAGAAAATAAATGCTTGTCATTCTTGTGGATAACAATAAATACTTAGGTTCACATACTTCGGATCTTGTGGCATTCCCAGGTTGACTTGTTCAGATGCTAGCTTTGAACTATGAGTCATAGTGTTGGTTGGTCCTCTAAACTAGTTTTGTTCATCATATAATTTCTCTAGAGACACCACACCTTTTGGCATAGAATTTCCTCTCGTTGGATTGGATGCTTCCTGAAGAGCCTAATCGTGCTCATACTCCTCTATGGCAGCATCTTTAAATATATCATCATTAGCCATAAAGTGTAGTATCTTTTGGTCGTCATTAAAAATGCATAAAATAGTAACATTGTCTGGCATAGATGGTTTATATAAAATTTTAGTACAAAAACAAATTTTCAATGGCGACATCCTAGTAGATTCATTTGCTAATGCATCTGCTGCCGCATTTCTAACTCTAGGAACAAAGACAATATTGAAAGCTTTAACATGATTTATCAAATGCCATACTTCCTGCTAGTAGTTTTTAAGATGTGGTGAAACACAATGTATAGTATCTCATACTTGACAAGTGACCACTTTTGAGTCATTGATTACCTTTGGAGACTCTACATACATGTTTATAGCTTTCTTCAATCCGAGTACAAGCACTTCATATTCTTCAATGTCATTGGTGCACTCAAACTCCAAACGACATGTAAGGATATGCTTCTTATTACTTGGTTCTGTAAGAACACATCCTACTATGGAACCATCCTATGTATTTGAACCATCAAAACATAAAGACCAAATATTATGAGCTACTAAGCTACTTCCTATACAACTATTATTACTATTATGACTACTATGTACATCTATATTACATTTTTCATTTGCACCAACTGAAGAACAAAAATTGGGTTCCAACTATGTATCTGGTGGAGTGGGTGATGGTTGTGCCTAACAACACCTAAGGTCGTTTCGAGAAACAAATTCCCAAAAACAAAATCAACAAAAGGGAGAGTCTTGTTGTGTCCCTCAAGTGGTGTCACGGTGTGCTTCATGTACAGCTTAGTGTTCACTTGAATCTGATTATTCCCGCTCTTATATGAAAGCCACAAATGTGACCAGTCTGTTGTGAAATATCCCTGTAATTTGGTAGACCAGACTCTACGAAGTAATACACCATTGCTTTTGGTATGTAAACAATTACAATATTTATACATTCGTGAATCATTCATCCTTCGATAATCTGATAAACACATTCCTTAGCTCCAATAGTTAGGATAAGAGTCTTTTCCAGCTAGACGATTTGTGCATTGATTTTCTCCCATTTTGTATTTATTTTTCTTTGCTATTGATAAAGGAATTACATGTACAGATTCACTCGAGTCTACAAAACAATTGTGGACATTATAATTAAAAATTTCAAACATTAATAGAAATAGAGGGCAGAGAGTGTTAGCTTCTAATGTTAAAGCATTTACTATATATTCAATGTGATCAGAAAGATTACCTAACACATTTAACAATGTAAACTTTGAAACAGGAACTGATACGATTACCTGTTTTGTTGAGGTAGCAAAACAGTCAATTGATTTTGAAAAGTGGTGATGGAGAATACACTTCTTTTTTTGGAGCATATTTTTGACACTTTAATTTTTTTAATGTATTAAGTGTGGATATTTTTTTTTAAATGTTAATTTTTTGACACTTTAAAATTTTTATGTCCAATTTTTTTTTTTAAATCATGATTACTTAACAAATTTTCTAGTTGTCTTTTTTTTTTTTTTTTTTAAATGTTGATTACTTAAAAAAAACAAAAAAACAAAACAAAAACAAAAAAACAAAACAAAAACAAAACAAAAACAAAACAAAAAAAAAAACAAAAAAAAAAAAAAACAAAACAAAAAATTATTATCTCGTAAACCATAAAAAAATTTGGAAAAAAAAAAACAAAGTTTAAAAAAAACTATAAAATAAAGTAAAAATTAAATTAAATTAAAACAGCATTAACAAAAACTAAAAAAAAATAAAAACAAACTAGCTTAAAAAAATAAAAATAGAAAATTAACAAAAATAAACAACAATAAAATAAAAAACTATTAAAATTTAAGATTAAAAACATTTAAAAAAACTAAAAAAACCAAATTATACTCAAATTTAAAAAAAAAAAAAAAGCAACAACAACAACAACAACTCATCAGCTTGGGTGTCCCCATAATTCTCTCCTGGAGCATAGTAATCAGATTTCTCTAGACAATGTGAGATTATATTCACCCGCATGGAAAAGTCTGAAACATCATCATCTTCCAAATTTCTCAATTTATGGCCATGTTCAAATGAGATACCTGAGCTTGGTGATGAAATTGATGCTTCAACATCAATCTCCTCTATGGAATCAAACATTAATGTACGAGGAATGTGTTTTTCAGACGATGTATCATTCAACTCCATTGCGTCAATTATCTGCAAAGAAATCAATCAGAATGTATTTCGTTGGAAAAGGTATCATGCATGTAATATTTTCCAAGATATCGTAACGGATCAAAATTCATAGAAAGTCACTGATCTTCCCAACATTAAAAATTATACTTACCTTTGGGTGAGGAGTTATTTCCTTAGAAAAGCCAACTGAGGATTCATTTTTGGACTCAATGGTATCAGATTCATTTCGTAGCAAGTTGTATTTTCCACTTGCAAAAGGATTAGGTAAAATGATAGAGTTAGGTGTATTTACAAATGTGAAGGCCAGAAGTTTTCTTGGAGAGGGTGTATACCCATTTAGATGGCATGGGCTTTGAAGGTTTGAAACAAGTTTAAGGGTATCTCCTTCAACCCTTTGCAAAAGGAACCACACTTGGTGGTGGAGAAATGACTCACATGTCCTAGGTGTCTACACATAATCAGGAAGCTAGCGACATTCAGTATTAGGTGTAAGATTTTCTGGCTTACCATCCTTATCAAGAGCAAGGCCAGAAATAGGGGAATCATTTGTGAGGTCCAGAAGGGGTTG
Organism: Pinus tabuliformis; assembly: GCA_031772625.1. Taxonomy (NCBI): domain Eukaryota; kingdom Viridiplantae; phylum Streptophyta; class Pinopsida; order Pinales; family Pinaceae; genus Pinus; species Pinus tabuliformis. Next base: position 124,717,137 of record CM062814.1, read on the forward strand.
ACGTGTATTGCCACTTGTCCTTCTTCCTTTTCCTGAACAAACAAGAAAATAAACTTGTTGAGAAAAATTGAAGCACTTAGAAAAAACCTTCACCTAAAGTCAACCATCAAATTTGAAGACATTTCCCAAAGAACATGCATGATAGAATTTTGGAGCCAAAAGTGTAAAACCTAGATTGAATTGTTTGATGCTAATTACTATGCAGATTTGTGACAAATTACCTTGCTTTACAACATTGTTAACAAAACTAAATGTTGAAGATCTTGAATGTTATCTTTCATAAGGAGGAGTTTCCATTGGTTGGATTTCTCAGTGAAGAAAAGTTGCATACCAAAAATATAAAACTTTAGAAATATCCATAGATTTTCATATGCATTAGATAACAAACAACCTTCGATTTCCATTGCATTTGGAGTGAAGGTACTATGATATAAAATATGGTTAGAAAACCCAGAATTAAAAGCATGCATGAGTCAAGATGAAGCTAAACTCACCATGTTATCCTGAGCTAAGTGGTGCTAGACCATACTTATGCAGAGCATCCCACAAAAATGCAGTAAAAACATAAGAAATATTGAAGAAATGAATGGATGGGCGAGAAAAGGATTTCGATGGGAGGTGGAAAACGAACTATTTCTCTCTCTTTCTCTCCCATAATTATATTATAAAATAAAATAAACCGCACCCCTGAACAGGGGAGGTTGAAACCCTTTCCAACCTTCTACTCCTTGCAAGCCATCATTATTGTTATAGACAAAGTGAGTGTGTCTCCCAACAAATGGAGGAATTCCTTACAATTGAACATCATCATCATGCATTGAAACCCTACTTAATTCCTCACAAAGATCTACACATTCTTGATTTTCAATAAGCTCATTTTCTTCATCATCTTCATTAAACTCATTTTCAGAAAATTCATTAACATGGGTGTCCCCATCATTCTCTCCTGGAGCAAGGTCATCAACTTGCTCTAGACAAGGTGATCTTATATTCACATGCATGGACCACTCTAAAACTTCATCATCTTCCAAATTTCTCAATTTATCGTCATCTTCAGATGGCATAACTAAGTTTGGTGTTGCAATTGATGCTTCAACATCAATGTCCTCCGTGGAATCAAACATTAATGTACAAGGAAGGGGTTTTTCAAGAAATGTAGCATTCAACTCAGATTCCTTAACACATACACCACCAATAAGAACAAAAACACCTTTGGACTTTCTTTTTGGGAATGATTCCTTATGTTGTTTGCCTAAAATGAATTCTTCACATAATTTGTTTGGTTTTTCAATAACTGGAAAACTCTTTACCATGCATTTCATGTGTAATAAGTTTAGACCTTCAAAGTTAAGATGTCCAAATCTTAGATGCCATAGCCAATTTTCATCTTTTATTTATGCTTGAAAGGTTGTTTGTGTCATTGCTTCAATTTATTTTCCATCTTCTTGTGGGTTCATTGAGAGTTGTGCTTGAACAACCTCTTCCTACAAATATGGTTTTATCCTCAAGGAAAACATTCTATTTCTTTTCATTTTGACCTTTGCTATCAGTTGTTTATTTGGAAATTTATCTAGAATTTAGCAGATGTGCATTCTTTAAGATGTCCAATATTTATTAGATTGCATTTTAAACCCAAAACAAAATACACATTTGAAATATACTTTTTCTCCCCTTTCTTGGTTAGAATATTGACATTTCCTTTATCCATGAATAACACTTTGTTATTATTCCCTAATGTGACTTCTGATTTTAAACTCTCATCCAAATTGAAAAACATTTATGTGTTCCTTGTCATGTGACTGCTTCAACACGAATATAAAAACTATACATTTTTTTACTTATCTTGAGCTACATTGCAATCTAAAAACATATTGTCTTGGTTTTGATTTTCCTTCGCAAAATTTTCATTTGGTTTACTAAAGATCATATTTTTTCTTTCTACATTCATTTTAATAATGCCTATACTTCTTGCAATAATGGCATTGTACTTGATATTTTTCATACCTTTTACCTTGTGTTTGATTTTGGCTTGAACTTTGACTTGGAATTTGAGTGATGCCTCTTCTACTTGAGCTTGGAGAGTTGCTTCTTCCACCTTTATATGGACTTCTTCCTCTAACTCTGGAATTTGATCTTCCTCTACCTCTACCTTGACGAACTAAGGCTTGTGTCTTCATACCATGTTCCAATGAAGGATTTGTTGTCCTGTTCAACCTATTTTCATGATAAATAAGTGATGCATGGAACTCATCCAATGAAAACTATGAGAGATCCTTTGTCTCCTCTATAGCCACACACTATAGAATCAAACCTTGTTGTTAATCTTCTTAGAATCTTTTCAACCACTCTTCTCTCTTAAAGTGTCTCAACGTGAGATCTGATTTGACTTTTAAATCCAATAATTTGTGTAAAATATGATTCTATCATCTCAAAATCCTTCACATACACTTTTTCAAAATTACTTCTCATCATTTGCAACTTTGATGTCGTCACCTTTTCCATGCCTTGATATTCTATATGGAGAATGTAACATGCTTGCTTGATCTTTTGGTTGTTGCAATCCTTGGAAAAATACTCTCATGCACTATTTGAAATATGTAGAAGAGGGTTTTAGAGTCCTTCTTCTTGTTATCTCTCAACAAATATCTCTCTACTTGTGTAAATGCATTGCATGTCGTTGTATTAGTTGGTTCTTGGAACCCATTCTCTACAAGATCCCATATATCTTGAAAACAAAACAATGTCTTCATTTTGATTGCCCAATAATCATAGTTCTCCCCATTAAACTGAGGAATTTGTGAATTTTTTAAGCTTGTTCCTGAAGTTTCCATTAGTCGCTAATAAAACTTTGACTCCTTGTCTAGTGCTAATAAGCCTCATACGATAATTCCTGGCTTTCATATCCTTAGCTCTGATAATTTGTTCCGATAAACATGATACCGTGTGAAAGAAAAGGAAGAGGAGTATGTAAAGCACAAAATAGAGTAATGCAAAGATTGAAATAAAATAAATTCCACGACATAGAAAAGTATTGTATGTATCAAAAAACAAAAAATCTCCATAACTAAGCTCACAACAATTTATGTATTATATTTAATTATGCTCCAATTACTAATAGGATAATTATATTTTTAAGTGCACAACAACAAGCACATTCACTTTTTTATATGCCATGACAAGAAACACAACTATTAAACTATTTAATTTGTCCTAGGACTGTGCAATTCACATATTTACTTGTGCGCAACACAAATGCATAAAAAGTACACATTGTGAAATTAACCTATATTTAATGACGATACCAAACACAAATATTTTCAATTATTTTGATTTACTGATGCTTACTATGTGTTAAAAATATCTTGCAGAGATGAAAACATGTATGCTAGTCAAAATTTTAATTAATTTCTTCTTGCTTCAGCCATAAAAAAAATTCCTACTAGATTTCTTTTATAATTCAAAGATGACATAGCTATATTCATTAAATTGGATAATCAAAATTATTTGTAATGCCAAATTCTTATTTTGTTGGATATAATAACAATACACCACCTACCCTAACATTCAAAACCATGCATGGACAAAATTACATCATAAATAAAATGCAATCATATATCATCTTAAAATAGAACTACAAATCATCTTAAAATTTTCCTCAGAACTAGGCTAATGTCACTTTAAATGCAAACAAATTGGAATGAAAAAGTTATTTGAATTGTTTCTCCAAAGGGTTTAGTCTATCCCTCAAAGTTGCTAGAGATGCATAATCTTTAAAATGGTTTTCTCATGTCCTCATCACAATATTCATATTGTAGAACTACAAATCATCTTAAACTTTTCATGAAAACTAGTGACTTCCACTTTAAATGAAAAAAATTGAAATGAAAAAGTTTTTTGAATGGTTTTTTCAAAGGGTCTAGTGTGTCCTTGAAAGTGGCTGAGATGCATCAATTTCAAAATGGTTTTCCAACATTTTCATCAGTGATCAAATTTGAAGGTTTGGTCTTAATTTCAATTAGAAGGGCATATATTCATGTCGTGCTTCCATAATGAAAATCTTAAAAAAAATGCATTTCCATTGAAAACAATATATTATCTTTACATTTCTTTTTCAGAAAGAAAAAACCAACAATATTTGTGTTAATAAAATGTTGTTACATATAAGATAATTTTCAAAATATACCCCATTTTTGGTTAGAGATCTAAAATATCAAAATTAACTAACAAATTTCACCTCCCATAATATTACGTGTCTCTTATGAGTCTAAAATAGGGATCGAAGTTAAACATATAGACATCACTAAATCTCAATGAGAATGTACATATTTTCTGTAGATAATTGTACACGGGATAAACATATTCATTGCCTCATTGGTTCATTATTTGATGCATAAGTCCAGTTAGGTTTAAGAGTTAAAAATATGTGTTTTGTGATTCAATGGTTATCAATTCAAATCTAGAAATATAATATGTACAACTCTGTAAACTTTAACAACCAAATAAAATATTCTTTATGAATTGTAATATTCAAATTGTTTATGAAGTGAAAAAATCTTATTATAATGAGTTCACAACCCTTTATAAAAAAGAGTATAAGGTAATTTGTTACATATAAACTAGAGTATAAGGTATTAGTTATACTTTGTTACATGGGAAATATATGTGTACACTATGTGGAAAGCTATCAAGATATTTTACAAAACCTAATTGAATAATCTGCTAGCATAGTTCAACAAATATTCCCAAAAGATATTTAGTTTCGTAAGAGGATCTATTCATATAGTTTTGATAAACGGATGATATTGATGATATTACAAATACATGTACCCTAGATAATCCAAGACAAATATTCCCTGGGAGAATGGTTTGGTAACATGATATATTCACATTGCATGGCAACGAGATGTATTTATTAAAGGATATATGTGTTGACATACTAAAATAGCCTAAAAAATCTAAAAGACCTATACATTAGTTCAAACTAATGGTTCCATAACAACCCCAAACCTATGTAAAGTCACATAGGATTTGCTTTGATATCATTTTCAAAATTCAAGACATGTCAAAGTCAGATATGGTTTTCTTTGGTACCATTTCAAAAAAAAGACTCGTAGAGGCTAACCATCTTGCCCTCATTCGGAATTTTTCTTGCTCCATTTAAAATGTGGTCATGATGAATTTTCCACATCTACAACTATGATAATGGATTGGAATTTCTACAATTTTTTAGTGGTACAAAGTGAAGTAAATATCATTCATAGAAAATAAACAGTGATATAGAAACACATCGCACTGAGAGGGGTTGAGAAAATAGGAACTCATAGAAAGCCCCCAATTTTGAAGAATTGTCAGGGATCCTAATGTAGGAGGAGGAAAGGCGGATGACCCTAAAACCCCAGAGTTTAGATATTTCTCTAATGGAAAAGAAGAATCCCTTCAGAGGGAAGGAAAATGCAAGACATAAGGGAGGAAGTACACCACAGAGAAAATCACCTCAAGATATGCCCTAAAAAGGAAGTGATTCAAGACCCAAATGTTTTTATTATGGTAGAGCATTCTACCGAGGCAGTGTCCTAGTGAAACTCCTCACCTGTGAGCTGCCTAGTTTGATTAATAAATTTGGTTCTTCAATTCTTAACATGGTATCAGATCTTTAGGACTGAGTGAGGGAATGCGAGAATGCTTGGGTGACTAAGAGTGCCTGGTGGCTGTAGTGTGGCCTTAGCTGCAGTGGTGGAGAATATTTTCACTATTTAATCAACACATATTGTGGCTCAAGGAACACTCTATTCTTTGTTGACCAATTCCCTTCCTCCATAGAAAAAGTGTTGTTCATTGTTTACTCTAAAGGATTCGACAAGTGCGCCTGATAAGCATGGATCTGTCTTTCGAAAATGCATTTCTTCGTTTGACCACATTTCTGGAGTTTGATCCAAAGTTCTGCCTGTGTGGGGGTCAAATCTGCATGGAGGTGTGTTGTTGTGGGAACTAGATCGACTGGTAAGTTGCATGATCCATGGAGATCGTTGGCAAATATGGTGCAATGGATGTTGCTTGAGAGGTGTGATCTGTTGTTGAGGTGCTGCGTACTGAAAGCCAAGTGTGACGGGAAGTGAAGTTGTGTGCTAATGCTGCTTTGAAGGATGACATGTGTTGTTGGCATGATATTGATCTATGGAGGTCATAATTGGATTCCCAGATCTGTTGCTCGATGAAATCATGGGGGCTTCACTCAATGAACCTTGAACCTATCACGTGTGTTCATGGCATATTAAACAATACCATTACTTTGACTTCATATTAGAAAATATCTCGAAAAATAACATTATTTAGCCCCCTACCAATACAAACCAAATACATCTTCCTAATTAAAAAAACCCCTACTTCCACTAGATATTTTAGGTATCCATTTTTTCATTAACATTTTTTATACTCCTTTATATTTTTTCATTATGTTTGAGCTCCATTTTTTATACCTTCCAATATAAAAACCCCTTTCCCCCTATATATCCCCCAATATATTATGTCATTTTTATCTCAATATATATCCCCCAATATGAACCCATGTAGTATGGTATTTCTGCCTAAGTGAAGCCCCCGTGGATGAAACCACTATGCGTGCTAGGATGCATCGTGGTCAGTAGTGGTCAATCGATAAGCGTGGAAGCTATTGGGAGGTCGAGAAAAGGAGCTTGCGTGTGGTGTGGTGAGCGGATCTGATAGTGAATTTTGCCTTGGTTGGCAGCTAGGATTGTGGTGTAAGTTGCGGAGGTGTTGTGCCTTGTTCGTGGTGGCAACTTCATGGAGGTTTCCGCTGGAGCGAGGGATCTGCTGTTGAGAGTCCCGTTGTCACAATCGATACCACTAATCGGGATTAGTGGCACTGTGTGGCGTGGAGGACTTCTTTAAAAATGTAACGGATCTGAATGGGTTTGATAATTTGGAACATTATCATTGCTTCTCCTATGACCACAAGATGCAACAGTCGTGTATTTTAAAAGTACGAAATCTTTTGAATAGTGGTTTGGCCATACTAAGAGTAGGCTATTGTCTGCCATTTTTTGGCATGAATCGAAGGTGGCACTTGTTGGATATATAAGGCACATTTACAACAAAGGTGTGCAATTATCCGACGAATATTTCAAGCACGGTTGAATGGTTAAAAGATTGTAAAGTGTTCTTGAGATGCTAGCGGATGTTGTCGCTTCATGCTAGTTTGTAACATGGTATGTGATCGCTTTTTTCGATCTAAGAATTTATTTTTTTTTAAGTCTTTTTTTTAATGCGGGGGAGGGTACATTCAAAAAGGAGTCATTCTTTTAAAGAAAGGAGAGTTTTTTTTTTTTTTTAAAGAACAAAGGGAGTTTTTTTTTTTTTTTCATCTAATTGGAGAAGTTGTTTTTTATTAAGAGAGAGAACCCATTTGTTTTTAGATTGCTCCTTGGATCCAGAGATAGATCTGTATTTTGAAGTGCTAGAGGTCGAAATTTTTATTTCTTGAGGGAGGCCTGTCAAGATGAATAACCAAATGGTAGAGGCATATATGAATGAGAGCAATAGACTCAATGGATCCAATTACTCCAATTAGAAATTTCAGCTGTAGACCGTGTTAGAGGGACAAAACGCGTAGGTGATTGCAACCGGTGGAGTTGAAACCAACCCTAGCTATAGGCAGAACAACAGCAACACTCCAGGACTGGGAAAAAGGGAGAATAAAGCGAACGAGATGCTTAAATTATTTGTGAAAGATTGCATTATTCCTCATATCATAGAATGTAAATCTGCAACAGATATCTAGACAACTCTGAAAGACTTGTATGAGATAAAGACCATAAATCACCTTATGTTTCTAAAGAGTGAGATTATTTCCATTAAAATGGAGGAGAATGAATCAGTAGTAGTGTTCATCTCTCGCATCAAGGAGCTCAAAAATAAGTTCGACGACATTGGTGAAACAGTGTCAGACACTGATTTGGTCACGATTACCATGAATGGTATGACTGACGACTATCAGATGTTTATCACTGGCTAGAATGAAAGAGAGAAAGCCCCCAAGTTTGAAGAATTGACAAGGATCCTAATGCAGGAGGAGGAAAGGTGGATGACCCTGAAACCCCAGAGTTCAAATCTTGCTCTAATGGGAAAGAAGAAGCCCTTCAGAGGGAAGGCAAATGCAGGACAAAAAAGCGGAATTACACCATAGAGAAAATCACCTCAACATATGCCCTCAAACATAAGTGAGTCAGGACCCAAATGTTTTTATTGTGGTAGAGCGTTTTTCCGAGGCAGTCTCCTCGTGAAGCTCCTCACTTGCAAGCTCCCTAGTTTGATTAATAAATTTGGTTGTTCAATTCTTAACACTCATTACTCATACATGACCATTTATTTTGAATTCATTATACAATGCAAAAGCAGAGTTTTTACGTCATCGCAACCATTTATCATGTAGCCATGCCTCTAGATTTTATCATTTAATGTCAAGCATTTCAGCTACCTCTAATAACTTATGTTGTTATTGAATGGAACGTGGAAGAACTACTATGAGGAGCCTTTTTATCAACAACAATATTTACAATGGTCAAAATGATTAAAGATCACAAAGCATATATGTATCAATGTGTCCAGAGTTGTCTTGTCCATGTCTTAGAAGATGTTTGCACTGCATAGTTATTATGGTATTCAACACTCACTCGAAATTTTGCAAATCCATTGATAACATACCTCTGTTGTATGAGAAAATTGGAATTCGTTGTGAAAATCTCAATAGTGACTCCTTATGATGTTTCTAAAAGAGATCAATTATGGTTTCTAATCACTATTCAAAATTAATTTGGGGATGACTCCATGGTCTCTCCTCTTTATAACTGAAGTGGCTAAGTGGGAAAGAACTGTGCCTTTTTGCATTACCAAATAACAAATCTAGGTAGTACCAAGAGTAAAAGTGTAGTTTTGGACATCAAGAAGAAAGATACCAAAGAGAAAAATCGGCAACCATTAAAATAGCGAGGTGATTAGAAAACTTTGAAGACACTTTATGTGAACATCACAAGTCAGTTTTTTAATCATCATCTCGCCTAAGAAATTCCACTTCTTACCTTTATTCCTGAAAACCCAACCCTAATCCACCTAATTATTCACTAAACCATAACCCTTACCTAATCTAAAGCAAATTGATAAAAAATTAAATGTAACTAAAATCACAGAAAATAGCTTTGGCACATTTGTGCAGGAAAATACTAAAATTTCTAGTTTTTTCCCATACCTACCTACGTAAAAAAATATAATAATATTGAAAATAAAACCGGGTGGTGGTTGAATGGCCTTCCACAACCATAGGTATGGACAGTATCCCAAAAATTTACCTGGTTGCAATCACTATATCTACCAGGGGCCTAAGTAGTCCCGGTGGATCTTTCATAAAACCAAAACCCCATACAGATACCAAAAACAGAAAAGGAATCTCTAGATGTAAACCAAAGCCCAAGATGACACAAAAACAAAACCCTGTAAAAATAGCAGAAACAGAAGAGAAATCTCTAGATAGAAACCAAAGTAAATGAATCTTCAAAGCTAAATTGGTGGGCAATGGCTTTAGATATAAAGGCACAGTGTTGTGCTATGTAACGGATTGGGACGATTGACACGTTTGCGGGTTTTAGCAAAGTTGTGGACTGCTGGCAATGCAAATTGCAACTTGCAACAACCTCCATTGTGTTATATACATTGTTGCAACAACCTCTTATAACCTGCGTACAACCTCTAGGGATAATAGATATCGGGCCCGGGAATTTTCAGAAATGTACAGCGAACCGAAAACTTTTTGTCGGACATTTTATAATATTTTTTTTTTTAAGAAATCTAAGTTTAAATTTTTTTTACCACATAATTTTCCCTTAGCACTTCACTTCTCTGATGTGCTAGATGCATCTTGACAGGCGTGACATGTTCAATTTTGAACATTGGGACTCCTCATTGTAATGTTTGTATCATAATTTGAGAGAAATGAAACGTAATTCGACATAAATGTGTTTCAATCACTGTAGAGATCTTCAGATATGAACGTTCCAACTAATTATAAAGATATAATCAGTATAAATTTTACATTTTACACGTTGGAAGAATTATAAATTATAAAGCTCTAATTAATTATAAATATATAATCATTATAAATTCTACATTTTAATATTTATTATGAATTGGAAATTTTACAGATTGCAATTGAATTTGGATGAATAAAATTTAATATTTTTCTTAAACTATATATATAACTCTCTAATTAATTATAAAGATATAATCATTATAAATTCTACATTTGAATATTTACTATAAATTAGACATTTTACAAATTGCAATTGAATTTTGTAACATCCCTTGTGAAAAGTTAATGTTAGTAAATAGTGAAAGTAATTATTGAACAAAGACTTTAGTTGAGAAATATATATATTCCTGTTATTAATTTTATGTGAATGAAAAACAGTTGTGTTGGTACTATTTGAATTGAGTTATGATTAATCATGGTTAGTAACTGAGGAATCAGTTATAGTGGAACCCTAACTACCTTGAGGTAGTTGAGACCCCAGAGGAAAAAGGGGGAAATGCCATGTCTGGTTAGGATCAGATGGCAGAGGAAAAAGAAAACATTCATGTTATGTCTGGTTAGGATCAGATGGCATAAGAGGAAAGAATTTCCTGTGTACGCTATGTCTGGTTAGGATCAGATAGCGTTTACTGGCAAGACTAGTGTAATTGCGATCGAGTAGGACCTGCAAGTGCTTCTGGGTGGAAGGTCAGAGAAGGACTCTTCCTACGGACGGGTGGACTAGCAAGCATTCAAGTAGGTTTGCAGAGAAGCAGGTATGGCCTACTATGAGACTATTTATTTACTGAAGTTGTCTCTTATACTGTACTGTGCTAAACTAATACACTGTTCTGTGATAAGAAATGGTAACAGTAGGGATTAGTTGACTATTATTCTTAACTGAGAATGAAAAGAAAATCAAACAGTATTTGTTGTAATATAGACAGAGACCGAAAACGCATTTGTATTTGAAGCGATAACAGACATCAACCCTTGCATTTATCTAGAAGTAACATTAAGATACAAATCAGAATAAACAAGTCCTTATTATCTGAGTGATGGTTAGAAATATGGAAGGGGTGGTGCCGTAGACCCTCTGTGTTATTTTACAAGTCAAGCAAACAAAATATATGTTCTGTACAGCAAGAATCGAGTGAAATAGAACATGCATTCTTGAATAGAAACTGATAATACGCATTCACATAAGGCGGACTGGTAAGTCTCGCAACAAGATGAGAACAGATAAACGATAACGTTGTTTACATAAAATAAAGAAACATAAATGCAGACCAAACCCCGACCTGGATAGCCGTAACCGGAGAGCGGTAAGAACCTCATAAGGTATGAATCGAACCCTGTAACTTTTGCATTCACGGGTTACATATTCCAAACAAAACGTATTTTGACTATTATATAAATAAACCATATGCGCGACAAGGATAGTGTGATATCTGTGGTATATGCATTCCTCAGTCCGATTCTTAAGTAAACCCTCAGCTACAAAGTTGGACGGAAATGAGTACAAGCCCGCAAGGTATCACAATCGAACACATCAAACCAAAATACATCATATAACAGAAAGATCATAACCGTAACACAATAACATATCAGTAGTGAACCTCATAACATTAATACGATATCAGAACGGTAATGGAACTTCATAACTATGTAATAATTATTCTGCGTAGAAAAACTCTGCATATTAAACTTGGAACAGAAGATGAAATCCGCCCGAGAGGACTGTAAACAGGAGAATGTGAACAACTGAACTTGAAAGGTTAACCTCATTGTATACAGGAAAGTATTAAACAGTCTATAACAGAGTCAAAACTATAAGTTCGTTCACAAACATTTGTCCGTAGACAAAACGAGCCGAATGGCTTAAGATTAAAATAAACATTTCAAATAACCCCTGGACTAATCAAACGAAGCTCAGATTGTTGTGCTTCCCGACAATGGGGTCCTGCCTGAGCAGGCAAGAGGCCGTCTTATTGCCAGAGAGAGAACCCTAGTTGTGCGGGAGCCGAATCGAAATGGATAATGACTGACATTCCTACTCAAGGGTGTTGGGTCCCTATAATACTAGTGATTACCCCATTACTATTGTAGTTATACCCCTTATTTATATTGTTGTGCCCCTATTACCCCCATATTGTTATTTCTGTGCCCCATAGAATCCCTCTATTGTTATTTTTGTGGCTTTATATTATTATTGTTAGGTCGGCTGGATTATATTGTGACTCCTTAGACTCCTATATATAGAAAGGAGGTTTTGTCATTTGTATCATCCAAGAATTGTTCATTTATGTAATGTAAAGGAGGTTGCCCCCTCGAAGAGGCTGAATTCTAAGGCGTGGATCTCTCTTTTCTATCTTTTTGTGAGCTGGTTTCATAACATTTGGTATCAGAGCTTTGGATTCTAGGGTTTCGCTGCTCCAAACAGGTCATCGTGGCATTTTCGCTATAACTTTTTTTCTGTGACGTTTCAGAAGTCGCAAAAAAAACCCATTTGAGAAGAATTGGCGCTGAACCTTGGGTCCGAATTTCAGAGCTTTTCTCGTGATATTTTCGGAGATATGATCTGAGGAAGTTGGTCTTTTTGCAGACTCCTGAATTACATTCAAAACAGGTGACCTGGGGAAAATCGTCATAACTCTCTCTCTGAGGATCGGATTGAAATTTCGTAAAAAGGTACAGAAAGAGGACGGACTGTAGTTTCTTGTGTGTGTGTTTCAGATTCAAAGGTTGAAACAGTGACTCGTGGCACGTCGTACAAGTTCGCTCTACTGAACCAGTCTAAAAGCAAGTCACTGTGGGAGATTTCACATAACTCTTCCTTGGAGAATCCAATTTGGCTCAGACTTGTGGCATTGGAAAGAGGACGTAGAGGGCTACTACAGGTAGCAATTTCAGAATTAGATGATCCGAAATTACAGAGATACATCAGATTCAATATCAGGCTTCTATAAAGTGAAAAAAGGTGTGTAGTTTTTTTTTAATTTTTGTGTAAGCTTGGTTTAACGGATTCAAAGGGCATAGTAAACATTATTATCGGTAACTGATGCCCCGAGGAAAGAAAATGCAAACACCTAGTAAGGAACCTGAAAGCTCTAGCATGACTCATGAAGAAGAGGAAGAAATGCTACATGATATATCAAAATTACAAGAACAAGTGCAACAAATGTCACGCTCACAAAAGCTAACAGAAGCTAAGATAAGTGGCGTGGAATCTAAGATAAATGGCGTGGAATCTAAGATAAAGGGAATGGAAGCTAAGATGGATGGCATGGAAGCTAAGATTGACGCTAAATTTGATGGCATGGATGATAAGATGGATGAATTGAAGAAGTTGCTACAAGAAAGGGTCACTAATGGTGAAAAGGTAGTAAAGGAAACTCATGATGAGAACAAAAGAAATGTTAATCATGATTCCATAGACTCTAATGTTGGATCGAAGACTCACCATGTTCCAAAAATCGATATGAGGAAGTTTGATGGCAAGGATCCCGCCACATGGATATTACAGATGGAGCAATTCTTCGATCTCAATAATGTGCAAAACACACAAAAGGTACGTATGGCAACTTTATATTTGGAACCAAATCAGTTTGTATGGTATCAATGGCTTTGTTCTCGTAAACAATTTATCACTTGGGCAATTTTTACGGAAGAATTGATAGCACATTATGAGGATACAAAAAGCAACACTTTTTTTAGCCAATTGATAAGTCTCAAACAAAAGGGTTCAATAATGGAGCACATTGAGGAGTTCCAAAAATTGAACATAAGGGTAAAAGATATTCCAGAGGAGCATAGGATTGATGTGTTCATAGGGTCTTTAAAGGATAATATCCAACATGATGTGCGCCTTTGGGAACCTGATTCATTAGAGAAGGCATTCAGGTTAGCAAGAAAAATGGAAAGCAAAATTATGGCAACTAGGAAGCATACCACTCACAACTATAAAGACGGAAGTGTTGTTGCCCATAGTCTTCCACAACCTACAAGGTTGACACCACAACAATTGGAAGAAAAAAGAGCAAAAGGGCTTTGTTACAATTGTGATAGCAAATACACAAAAGGTCATAAGTGTGCTGAGAAGAAATTATTCTACATAGATTGTGAAGAGGAAGAAGAAAAGGAGCAAGAAAGGTCAAAAGAAGAGGATATATTCCAGGAACAAAGCCTAGATGAAGAACAAATAAATCCGACCATATCTTGTAATGCATTGGCGGGAATTACCACTCCTCAAACCATCAAGATAGAAGGACAAATCAAGAAGAAAAAGGTAATAGTGTTGATTGATTCAGGAAGCACCCACAATTTTATTCATTGTAGGGTAGCAAAAGAATTGAATTGCTTCCTATATCCAGCACCAGAGTGTCAAGTGATGATTGCAAATGGAGGAACAATAAATTGTTCTGGAAAGTGCCATAATATCAAGCTATCCATGGGAGAATATGTATTGACTAGCCCAATGCTTTCCATTCCAATGGGAGGTGCTGATGTTGTACTAGGAGTCCAATGGCTACAATCCTTGGGTACAATAGCTTTTAATTTTCAAGAACTTTTCATGAAATTTTCTGTGGAAGGAAAGGAAGTTGAATTAAGGGGTATTGCAGGGAAACCAGGAAAGATAATCAGCTCTAATGGCATGACAAAGCTTCTAAAAAAGGAGCAAAGAGGTGTAATTGCACAATTATGTTCGCTAGATGTTTCCACATTGGAATCATCTATTTCTCCAGATCTCCAAAAAGTCCTGGACAATCATTCCAAGGTATTTGAGACTCCCAAAGGTCTCCCACCTATGCGTGATCATGATCATGCTATTCATCTGATTCCAGGAAGTGTTCCTCCAAACATCAGGCCGTACAGATATCCCTATGTCCAAAAAAGTGAAATTGAACGTATGGTTGCAGAAATGCTAGAGGCTGGTATAATTCAACCGAGTCAAAGTTCTTTCTCAGCTCCAGTAGTATTGGTGCACAAGAAGGATGGATCATGGCGCATGTGTCCGGATTATAGGGAGCTCAACAAGCTCACTATTAAAGATAAGTTCCCCATTCCTGTCATTGATGAATTACTGGATGAATTGCATGGATCAATTTACTTCACCAAGTTGGATCTTCGTTCGGGATATCATCAAATCAGAATGAAGATTGAAGACATTCCGAAAACGACATTTAGAACTCATGAGGGTCATTATGAATTTTTGGTCATGCCTTTTGGCCTTACCAATGCACCTTCAACATTTCAAGGTTTGATGAATTCAATTTTCAAACCATTCCTTAGAAAATTTGTGTTAGTATTTTTTGATGATATACTAATCTACAGCAAGTCTTGGAAGGATCATGTTGAACATGTTGACAGGGTGCTACAACTATTGGAGGAGAAACAATTATATGCAAAAAGATCCAAATGTTTCTTTGGAGTCCAGGAGGTGGAATATTTGGGTCATATTGTATCTCATGAAGGAGTTAAGGTAGACCCTAGCAAAATTAAAGCCATTAAGGAATGGAAAATCCCCACATCCATAAAGCATCTGCGAGGATTTCTTGGGTTGACAGGGTATTATCGCAAGTTTGTTAAGAATTATGGGAGAATAGCAGCACCTCTAACAACATTATTGAAGAAAGATTCATTTTCATGGACTCCGGAAGCAACAAAGGCCTTTGAACATCTTAAAGAGGCAATGTGCCAAGCACCGGTCTTAGCTACACCGGACTTCACAAAAACCTTTATTGTGGAATGTGATGCTTCAGGAAATGGAATTGGTGCTGTTCTAATGCAAGATGAAAGACCCATTGCTTTTGAAAGTCGTCCAATCAAGGGAAAGTTTTTAAGCAAAGCTATTTATGAGAAGGAAATGTTGGCAATACTCCATGCACTTAAGAAATGGCGACCCTACCTAATGGGAAGACACTTCAAGGTAAAAACGGATCATGATAGCCTTAAATACTTTTTAGAACAAA
Organism: Pinus tabuliformis; assembly: GCA_031772625.1. Classification (NCBI taxonomy): domain Eukaryota; kingdom Viridiplantae; phylum Streptophyta; class Pinopsida; order Pinales; family Pinaceae; genus Pinus; species Pinus tabuliformis. The sequence goes on from CM062814.1 coordinate 124,733,187, forward strand.
GATTATCCTCTGAAGAGCAACAAAAGTGGGTCACAAAGATGTTGGGTTATGACTTTGAAATCATCTACAAAAAAGGGAAGCAAAATGTGGTGGCAGATGCACTCTCAAGAAAGGATGAGGATGTGGAAGCATTGTTGTGTGCCATTTCTATTATCCAACCAGATTGGATAAACGAAGCAAGGGAGGAATGGAAGAATGACGAAGAAGTGTGGGCACTTATTCGAAAGCTACAACAAGATTCCAGTACTTCTGATACATTTAGCTGGCAAAATGATTCGTTATGGTACAAAGATCGCTTATACCTCTGTAAGAATTCCCAGCTAAAACAAAAGATTCTTATGGAATTGCACACTTCTCCCTTAGGAGGGCACTCAGGATTTTTAAAAACTTACCACAGGGTTAAGAAGGAATTTTTTTGGGATGGCCTTAAATCAGATATTCAAAAGTTTGTGGCGGAATGTTTGGTTTGCCAACAAAATAAAGTTGAAACAATTAAGACACCGGGTCTATTACAACCTTTATCCATTCCAAGCCAACGTTGGGAGGAGGTTTCAATGGATTTTATCACAGGTTTACCCAAGTCTGAGGGAAAGAGTGTCATCATGGTGGTAGTTGACAGACTTACCAAGTATGCACACTTTTGTGCATTATCACATCCATTTAAAGCCAGTACAGTTTCTACTGCATTTATGGAAACAGTTCAAAAGCTACATGGAAACCCAAAGATTATTGTAAGTGACAGAGATCCCATTTTCACTGGAAATTTTTGGACAGAATTATTTTCTTGTCTTGGTACTCAGTTAGCTCATAGCTCATCTTATCATCCTCAATCTGATGGGCAAACTGAGATAGTAAACAAATGTTTGGAAGGATATCTTCGTTGCTTTGTATCTGATAAACAGACACAATGGGTCAAATGGTTGCCTCTGGCTGAATGGTGGTATAACACTTCCTTCCATACAGCAACAAAAATGACCCCATTTATGGCACTTTATGGGTATCAACCACCATCCATCACATCATATTTAAGAGAAAATTCTAAGGTTCAGGCAGTGGAACATCACATCGAACATCAACAACAAGTCCTCCAACTCTTAAAGGATAACCTCGTGTTGGCACAAAATAGAATGAAACAACAGGCAGATCAACATCGCAGTGAAAGAAGTTTTGATGTAGGTGATTGGGTATTCCTACGGCTACAACCATATAAGCAAATGTCCCTAAAGCAAGCTAAGAAGGATAATAAATTATCACCAAAGTATTATGGTCCGTACAAGGTGTTGCAAAAGATTGGTACTATGGCATACAAATTGGAGCTTCCTGCAGCTTCTCGATTGCACCCAGTTTTCCATGTTTCATGTTTAAAGAAGGTTATAGGTGACAAGCTCCCAATTCAAACAATATTGCCAGAACTTGACGAGGAAGGAAAAATTATATTGGAACCGGAAGCAGTCACAGAAACAAGAACTCGACAGCTACGAAATCGATCAATTTCAGAGTATCTTATCAAGTGGAAGAACTTATCCGCTGAAGATTCCACATGGGAGGATGAGAATTTTATGCAGAAGTATCCAGAACTACTCAAGCGTTGAGGACAACACTTTTTTGAAGGAGAGGGGCATGTTGGGTCCCTATAATACTAGTGATTACCCCATTACTATTGTAGTTATACCCCTTATTTATATTGTTGTGCCCCTATTACCCCCATATTGTTATTTCTGTGCCCCATAGAATCCCTCTATTGTTATTTTTGTGGCTTTATATTATTATTGTTAGGTCGGCTGGATTATATTGTGACTCCCTAGACTCCTATATATAGAAAGGAGGTTTTGTCATTTGTATCATCCAAGAATTGTTCATTTATGTAATGTAAAGGAGGTTGCCCCCTCGAAGAGGCTGAATTCTAAGGCGTGGATCTCTCTTTTCTATCTTTTTGTGAGCTGGTTTCATAACAAAGGGAAGCAGGATTTAGACTTCGATTCGAATGAAGAGAATGTGAAATAACCAACAGTATTATACATACCTGGTTAAGGACGGCTGACAGCATGTAGAAAGCTACCCTTGCCCTCAATATTCAACGACAGCCTTTACCTGAACCAGCAACTAATAATTAATTAGACCCGAGAACGAAATGCAGAATGGAGCAAATGTAAAATAAAAACTAACAATGTAGAATATTAGCTAGAAATCGTTGCAGATGAAAGAACTGTAACAGCTTAGAAATAAAGGGAGACTTAGTGTATTACCAACTAGCAAATATTGAAGTGTTGTAAACCTTAATTGAACGCATACCTGAACCATCTCGTAGTCATAACAGTAGCTGGAAAATGTATGAGATTTACACAGGGTTAGAGAGCTACAGCAGTTCGTCGCTTGACCAAATGAATAATAGAGTCCGATAGAGAGGGAATGGGTTTATAAACTTTCCATACCTCTTACCGTTTCGTGGCAAGTTTTCCTCCGTTGATCTTCCATAAGCCTTAGTTACCGTCCGATAGCCGGTGGAGTTGGGCGCGAAATCAACGTTCACCGAGGTGCCAGGCCGTAACACATCGAGCTCCGGGAGCACATGGCCAAGTGCCATCGCACTGTCTACCTCGCCAAATGGACGACGCAGGTTTGAATAGCTGGTACCCAATGCAGAGGCCGGACGAATGTATTGAATGCAGGTAAGTTCGGGATATGGAAATCCGAACGGTAGCTGTTGCTATTTAATGATAATTGAACTCTGTGCAATGTATATGTTCCGAAGGCTTCATAGTGGCGGAAACATTTTAAAGGGTTTATGTAAATGAACGCCATGCATATATATATAACCATATAACCTTAGTCAACGAATATCACACTGGTTAACATTGTTTGCATGCAGACTATATACATGCCACATATGTATGGAATCAACTTTAATTTGTGCCGCTACTTTATTACATATAGAGGTTGAAGAATCCACTGCTTTGTGTTATAAGTTTATTTCTGTGTTTAATATCAAGTAATGTAACTACCATGTTTTATTAAGGTAAAGATTACCATGTAACATTAAAAAAAATTTACTTAGTATGGGAGAGTGTGACAAATTGGTATCAGAGCCAAGGTTACAACTCTGTGACCTTTGGGAAAATTTCAAAATTACAGTAGCATGAATATAAATGGTATCATGATAAAAGTTCAGAATACGCCAAGATGAATTATGTCTGTTTAATGAGTTATTCTGTAGCAGGTAGTAGCAGAATGAGGAGAGCAAATAGTGCTCCTTATGGAAATCCGGAACCACCGGATAACATGGAACAACCTCAGGGAAATTCTGAGTTTTGGGTACAATTGGGAGCAGCAGGTCGCAATGCTGACTCGACATTGTTGAGGACAGTGCAGGAGCTAAAGGACGAAATGGCTCGGCTGCGTGCGGATAACGAGAGATTAAATGTTGAACATGAGAGGATTCTGAAAAGTCTATCTGATAAGCAACATCAACAACAGTCACATCCGAGACCTGAACCTGAACAGCCAAGAATAACAGATGAACAGAGCCATCATACTGAACCAGAAGAAGACAGGGCAGAGACGCGAGGAGAAAAGTCTGTCAATGCCTCCGAATATCAAACCCCAAAAAGACCCCGGATGGAACTACAAGGGGAATTTCGGAAAATTAAACCACCTCATTTCGATGGGGAATCTGAAGAGGCTGCGGAGGCATGGCTGATTAATATGAATAAGTATTTTCAAGTGTATGAATATGATCATCATCTTAAGGCAAGGCTGGCCATATTCCAGCTGCAGGCCAAAGCCACGCTATGGTGGGAGGAGGTCAAGATGGTGCGGGGAGTGAGTGATCAAGATGTGACATGGGAAACGTTTCAAAGATATTTCAAGGAGAAGTATCTAACAGAACGCTTTTATGATGAAAAAGCGCGGGAATTTCATGATCTGCGGCTGGGACAGCAGACCATTGACGAGTTCGTAACTAAATTCACTTCCCTGCTTCGTTATGTACCCTATATTCGTGAAGAGAAGGCTAAGGTACAAAGATTTGTTAGCAGCTTACCTCTGACAATGCGAGAAAGGATAGAGTTCGATAATCCGAAGACCATGGATGAAGCAATTCGGAAGGCAAGACTGTGTTATCAGCAGAACAAATCAAAAGGAGAAAATTCTGGTAAGCGATGGACAGATAAGCGGGGCAGTAAAATGCCTATGGGAAGTAAGGGAGCATGCAGCAGTTTTCAAAAAGGATTCCCGAAAGGAGCCAACACTAAGAATCCAACGAAGAATCAGAACAGATTCAAGCCTCCTGCAGAATCCAGATACAGTGAACAGCAAGTTAGATTGGACAATGAAGGTTCAGCTCGGCCACCTGTTCAGTGTTGGGGTTGTGGCGGACCCCATTACATTAGAAACTGCCCTCATCGGAAGGAAAACGATCAGCTATCCCAGATTTATGAAGCTTCAACAGTAGGAGATGTGGCTCGATCCATGCCCAGAATAAATGCAGCACTGGAAGATCGACAAGCTGATTATCAGCCAACAATGATAGAGTTTGAAGGTAAGATCTTTGATCGAACTGTTTCTGTTTTAGTAGATCCAGGAGCTACTTTAAGCTACATAAGCCCCAAAGTTGTGGAAAGTTGTGGTTTGCAAACTTCTAAATTTAAAAGTCCTTGGCTAGTACAGCTGGCCACTGGTACCAAAAGACGAGTACTAACCAAGGTCAGCAACTGTCCATTAAGGTTAGCGGGCCAAACAATAACAACTGAATTAAATGTACTCCCTCTTGGTTCCTATGACGTGCTGATAGGTATGGACTGGTTGGAACGACGGTGGTCTGTAATTAATTGTAAAACAAAAACAGTCTCTTACCGAGATGAGCTGGGTGTGGGAAAAGAGATTCAAGGCATCCAGAAACCAGTGCAGATTCGGCCGATCACAGCCTCACAGCTGGTTAAGTGTATCCGTAATAAGTGTCAGATTTATGCAGTACAAGTGGGGTTTGCAGATTCTGTGGATAAGGTTGCAACTGTTAAAGATATACCAGTAGTGCAAGATTTTGCAGACGTATTCCCTGAAGAAATCCCAGGGCTGCCACCCAAAAGGGATTTGGACTTCACCATTGAGCTGATACCCGGAGCAGCCCCAGTGTCCCGAGCACCCTATCGGATGAGTGTGCCGGAGTTAACTGAGTTAAAAATGCAACTGCAAGAGTTGCTGGAAAAGAAGTACATCCGCCCCAGTGTTTCTCCTTGGGGAGCCCCTGTGCTATTTGTGAGGAAAAAGGATGGGACTTTGCGGATGTGCATAGATTATAGACAGCTGAATAAACTGACAGTTAAGAACAAATATCCACTACCCCGCATTGACGAGCTGTTTGATCAGGTGAAGGGGGCGACCATCTTCTCAAAGATCGATTTAAGATCAGGTTACCATCAAATCAGAATCAAAGATGAGGACATAGCCAAGACAGCTTTTCGTACTCGTTACGGACATTACGAGTTTGTGGTACTGCCTTTTGGATTAACTAATGCACCTGCAACATTCATGTGTTTGATGAATAGTGTATTTCATCAATACTTAGAAAAATTTGTATTGATCTTCATTGATGATATACTTATCTACTCCCGGAATAAGAAAGAGCATGAGGAACATTTAAGGATAGTGTTACAGACTTTACGGGAACATCAGTTATATGGAAAGTTCAGCAAATGTGATTTTTACAAAGAACAAATCCAGTACTTGGGTCACATTATTACAAAGGAAGGTATAGCTGTAGACCCCGAAAAGATTAAAACTATAACGGAATGGCCTACACCCAAAGACGTAGCAGATATTCGATCCTTCATGGGGCTGGCTGGATATTACCGGCGGTTTGTAGAAGGTTTTTCTAAAGTTGCCTACCCCATTACCTCCTTGCAAAAGAAGGGAAAAGTGTTTAAATGGACAGCGGACTGTCAGCGGAGTTTCGAACAGCTCAAGCATTTGCTTACCACAGCACCTGTGTTGTGTGTGGCAGATCCCGAAAAGGAGTATGTAGTTTGTACAGATGCCAGTAAGGAGGGCGTGGGTGGAGTGCTAATGCAGGAAGGTAAAGTAATTGCCTATGAATCCAGGAAGTTGAAGGAGCATGAGCAGAAATATTCTGCTTATGATCTGGAATTAACCGCTGTGATCCATGCTTTGAAGATGTGGCGCCATTACCTAGTGGGGAGGAAATTTTTGCTAATGACGGATCACCACAACTTGACTAGTTACTTTAGTCAACCCACGTTAAATGCAAGACAAGAAAGATGGGTGGACTTTTTGGGAAATTTCGATTTCGAAATTAAACACCTAAAGGGAAAGGAGAACAGAGTAGCTGATGCACTAAGCCGAAAAGTGCATTGCATTTATGAGATTGGTATCAGTCAAGGATGGTCCACTCTTGACAAAGATATTGAGGAGGCTGTGGCGAAAGATCAGATTTATTTGCAAAAGAAGCATTTAGTGCAGAACTCAGATACCCGTTCTATACAACAAGGTTACACCTTGAATACAGCCGGCATTTTGTGCTATCGGAAAAAGATTTATATACCCAATCAGAGCAGTATTAAAGAAAAGATTCTGGATGAAAATCATAGAAGTCCTTATGCAGGACATCCTGGTTACCAGAAATTAATCACCTCACTAAGGAAGGAGTATTACTGGCCAGGCATGAAGAAGGATGTTGTAGAATACCTGGCACGCTGTTTGGAGTGTCAACAGGTGAAGGCTGAACATCAGCATCCTGCGGGACTATTACAGCCAATACCCATACCAGAATGGAAATGGGAGACCATAACCATGGACTTTATTACAGGTTTGCCGAGGTCCAAAAATAATAATGATTCTATAATGGTGGTAGTGGATAAACTCAGCAAGTCAGCTCACTTTATACCGGTTCAATCCACTTATCGTGCAGCCCAAATCGCAAACATTTTTATGCAAAATATATTTAAACTTCATGGGCTGCCGAAGGTAATAATATCTGATCGTGATGTTAAATTTACCTCAGCCTTTTGGAGGACCTTGTTTGAGGGTCTAGGAACACAATTGAGCTTCAGCACCGCATATCATCCGCAAACTGACGGACAGACTGAGCGAGTGAATCAAGTGTTGGAGGACATGCTGCGGTCTTATGTGATGCAGCAACCTACGCGATGGGAGGAGTATCTACATCTAGTGGAATTCGCCTATAACAATGGCTATCATTCATCCTTGAAGATGAGCCCATTCGAAGTACTCTACGGCCGGAAATGCCGCACACCCTCCAGTTGGGGTGGACCGGAGGATAAATTTTTGCTGGGTCGTGAGATGTTGGAAGAGATGGAGGTCATGGTGAAAAAAGTTCGAGCTAATCTAAAGATGGCACAGGACAGGCAGAAGAATTTTGCAGATTGGAAGAGAACATTTAAAGAGTATCAAGTGGGTGAACATGTGTACATCAGAATTCGAGCTAGGAAAAGTACCCTCCAATGGAATGCCTGTGCCAAATTGGCACCGCGTTTTTGTGGACCATTCCAAATTCTGGCACGAGTAGGGCCGGTAGCTTACCAGCTCGCCCTACCTAGCCATATTCGGGTCCATAATGTCTTCCATGTATCAGTTTTAAAGAGATATGTTTATGACCCTAGGCATATAATAAGTTGGCAAGATATTCAGGTAAGTGAAGACTGTTAAATAATGTAACTGAATTAGAATACTAATAAGCAGCTGACCTGATTGTTATGTATTTCAGGTGGAACCGGAAGGAGAGTTCCTGGTCGAACCAGTGAGCATATTAGATCGGAGAAAGGTCGAGCTGCGGAAAAAGGTCATCAGCCAGGTTAAAGTGCGGTGGCAGCACTTTGGGCCTGAAGAGGCCACCTGGGAAGATGAACAAATGATGAGGGACACTTATCCCAGACTGTTTTTGGATGAACAGCAACATCGGGACGATGTAGACTTTCAGGAGGGGGAGATGTAACATCCCTTGTGAAAAGTTAATGTTAGTAAATAGTGAAAGTAATTATTGAACAAAGACTTTATTTGAGAAATATATATATTCCTGTTATTAATTTTATGTGAATGAAAAACAGTTGTGTTGGTACTATTTGAATTGAGTTATGATTAATCATGGTTAGTAACTGAGGAATCAGTTACAGTGGAACCCTAACTACCTTGAGGTAGTTGAGACCCCAGAGGAAAAAGGGGGAAATGCCATGTCTGGTTAGGATCAGATGGCAGAGGAAAAAGAAAACATTCATGCTATGTCTGGTTAGGATCAGATGGCATAAGAGGAAAGAATTTCCTGTGTACGCTATGTCTGGTTAGGATCAGATAGCGTTTACTGGCAAGACCAGTGTAATTGCGGTCGAGTAGGACCTGCAAGTGCTTGGGGGTGGAAGGTCAGAGAAGGACTCTTCCTACGGACGGGTGGACTAGCAAGCATTCAAGTAGGTTTGCAGAGAAGCAGGTATGGCCTACTATGAGACTATTTATTTACTGAAGTTGTCTCTTATACTGTACTGTGCTAAACTAATACACTGTTCTGTGATAAGAAATGGTAACAGTAGGGATTAGTTGACTATTATTCTTAACTGAGAATGAAAAGAAAATCAAATAGTATTTGTTGTAATATAGACAGAGACCGAAAACGCATTTGTATTTGAAGCGATAACAGACATCAACCCTTGCATTTATCTAGAAGTAACATTAAGATACAAATCAGAATAAACAAGTCTTTATTATCTGAGTGATGGTTAGAAATATGGAAGGGGTGGTGCTGTAGACCCTCTGTGTTATTTTACAAGTCAAGCAAACAAAATATACGTTCTGTACAGCAAGAATCGAGTGAAATAGAACATGCATTCTTGAATAGAAACTGATAATACGCATTCACATAAGGCGGACTGGTAAGTCTCGCAACAAGATGAAAACAGATAGACGATAACGTTGTTTACATAAAATAAACAAACATAAATGCAGACCAAACCCAGACCTGGATAGCCGTAACCGGAGAGCGGTAAGAACCTCATAAGGTATGAATCGAACCCTGTAACTTTTGCATGCACGGGTTACATATTCCAAACAAAACGTATTTTGACTATTATATAAATAAACCATATGCGCGACAAGGATAGTATGATATCTGTGGTATATGCATTCCTCAGTCTGATTCTTAAGTAAACCCTCAGCTACAAAGTTGGACGGAAATGAGTACAAGCCCGCAAGGTATCACAATCGAACACATCAAACCAAAATACATCATATAACAGAAAGATCATAACCGTAACACAATAACATATCAGTAGTGAACCTCATAACATTAATACGATATCAGAACGGTAATGGAACTTCATAACTGTGTAATAATTATTCTGTGTAGAAAAACTCTGCATATTAAACTTGGAACAGAAGATGAAATCCACCCGAGAGGACTGTAAACAGGAGAATGTGAACAATTGAACTTGAAAGGTTAACCTCATTTTATACAGGAAAATATTAAACAGTTTATAACAGAGTCAAAACTATAAGTTCGTTCACAAACATTTGTCCGTAGACAAAACGAGCCGAATGGCTTAAGATTAAAATAAACATTTCAAATAACCCCTGGACTAATCAAACGAAGCTCAGATTGCTGTGCTTCCCGACAATGGGGTCCTGCCTGAGCAGGCAAGAAGCCGTCTTATTGCCAGAGAGAGAACCCTGGTTGTGCGGGAGCCGAATCGAAATGGATAATGACTGACATCCCTGCTCAAGGGAAGCAGGATTCAGACTTCGATTCGAATGAAGAGAATGTGAAATAACCAACAGTATTATACATACCTGGTTAAGGACGGCCGGCAGCATGTAGAAAGCTACCCTTGGCCTCAATATTCGACGACAGCCTTTACCTGAACCAGCAACTAATAATCAATTAGACCCGAGAACGAAATGCAGAATGGAGCAGATGTAAAATAAAAACTAACACTGTAGAATATTAGCTGGAAATCGTTGCAGATGAAAGAACTGTAACAGCTTAGAAATAAAGGGAGACTTAGTGTATTACCAGCTAGCAAATATTGAAGTGTTGTAAACCTTAATTGAACGCATACCTGAACCATCTCGTAGTCATAACAGCAGCTGGAAAATTTATGAGATTTACACAGGGTTACAGAGCTACAGCAGTTCGTCGCTTGAGCAAATGAATAATAGAGTCCGATGGAGAGGGAATGGGTTTATAAACTTTCCATACCTCTTACCGTTTCGTGGCAAGTTTTCCTCCGTTGATCTGCCATAAGCCTTAGTTACCGTCCGATAGCCGGTGGAGTTGGGCGCGAAATCAACGTTCACCGAGGTGCCAGGCCGTAACACATTGAGCTCCGGGAGCACATGGCCAAGCGCCATCGCACCGTCTACCTCGCCAAATGGACGACGCAGGTTTGAACAGCTGGTACCCAATGCAGAGGCCGGACGAATGTATTGAATGCAGGTAAGTTCGGGATATGGAAATCCGAACGGTAGCTGTTGCTATTTAATGATAATTGAACTCTGTGCAATGTATATGTTCCGAAGGCTTCATAGTGGCGGAAACATTTTAAAGGGTTTATGTAAATGAACGCCATGCATATATATATAACCATATAACCTTAGTCAACGAATATCACACTGGTTAACATTGTTTGCATGCAGACTATATACATGCCACATATGTATGGAATCAACTTTAATTTGTGCCGCTACTTTATTACATATAGAGGTTGAAGAATCCGCTGCTTTATGTTATAAGTTTATTTCTGTGTTTAATATCAAGTAATGTAACTACCATGTTGAGTAATCTTTAACCCTCTTTAAGTTTTTCCGGGGCTCTGATGGCGGAAGTGAAGAAAATAATGGTGGCCGTGGACGACAGTGAACTCAGTCATTCTGCTCAGCAATGGGCTTTAAACGAAACGATTTTGGTTCAACAGAAGCAGGCTTCTCAAGCAATCCTTTCTCGTGCTAAAGAGATATGTGCTCAGGAAAATGATATGGACAGCGAGAAAGCCGGGAAGACAATGAAAGGGAAAGCCTGTATTAACTTTTCTGAAAACCTGCCTACCCATTCGAGCTGCGCGACAGGATTCAGTCAGCGCGTTGATGTAGATTTACGGCTCAGGGCGAGGGAAGATGGGAATCTGGCGACTTCCGAGGGGTGCCTGGGCATCTTGAATATGCTCATTTGGAGATTCGTTGCCAAATGGGGGCAAATGAAGGTTGCATACAAAGTGTTTGAGAAAAGTCCTGAACGAGATGCTATTGATTGGAATGAGTCGCTTTCTGGTTCTATGAAGAATGGGAGAGAGGACGACGCATTGGGACTGTTCTGGGCAATGCCTGAGAGAAATGTGGTCTCATGCACTGCCATGTTTACAGGACATGCGCAGAATTGTTGTATGGACAGGGCACTTCTGGCTGGAAGCAAGCAGCAATTCTGCTCCTCATTTTCGCCAGATTTGCTTGCAGAGGTTCCTCTATTGATTCAGCCAGATCTGTTGGAAGAATCTCAGGAATTTCAAATCCAAGTCAAACTACTGGGCAAGACAAGGATGCTTTGTGTTCGAACAACAGATCTAGTCCAGGATCTTCTGCAAAAACTGGAAAGCCGGATGGGGATCCCCTCCTCCTTCCTCAGATTGTTATATGAGGGTAAGCAACTAATGAGCCCCCTTCCTCTCTCTTTTTACAGCATTCATAAGGACGCCTCTATCGAGGCTTCTTTTCGCTTAAGAGGTGGTTCCTTTGGGCAGACCTCCTCTGCCCCTTCTTTCTCTTACAAAGATGCAGCTAGCAAAGACGCTGCGCAACCACAGTCCGCTTCGAAAGCAGCCCACCCAAACGCGGCTCCAAAGCCTTTTGTGGTAGACAAATCAGAGGAAATTCCTTCCATCAATTTCTCTCACGCCGAAATTGAAAATCGTTTACAGATTTTTGAAGAATCAGCACTCATCTGCAGATTTAATGGGCTTTGGCCTCGCACAGCAGATCTATACCAATGGATCCACTCCACTTGGACCAAAAAAAGCAAGATTTACTTATGTTCAAAAGGGTTCTTCATTGTGGTTTTTGACTCAAGTGAAGATTACCAGAAGGCCTTAATGGGAGGCCCTTGGTTCTGGGGTGCGGCTGGGCTCTTTCTCACTCCCTGGTTTCCAGAATTTGACCCTTCCACAGCAGTCATCACCAAGCTTCCGATTTGGGTCAGGCTCCCGAATCTTCCAGCTCATCTATGGCATGTATCTGTTTTCATTTCCATTGGAGAGACTTTAGGACGGTACCTGGCTGTAGACAACTCAAGAAAGGAAAATGGTAGTTTCACCTACGGCAGACTTTGTGCAGAAATACATATCAGTAAAGGACTACCGGATCAGATTAATCTCAAGATTGGAGATTTCCACTGGACTCAAACCTTGGATTATGAGAACACAGCCTTCAGATGCCGCCATTGCCATCAAACGGGGCACCTCCAGAATACATGTCCTCAGTTCCTCCAAAAAAAGAAGAATCTAAATCGCAAACCCAAAGCCAAGCGCTGGAATCCTTGTGAGCCTCCCCGCTCAATGGGCAGTCTAGATTTCTCTAGTTCGGATGAGGAGGAAACTGAAGTTGTTTTGCAGAAGGATGAGGCTACGGTAGCAGATGTGCAGAATGATGTGATTTCGATAGATACTCCCTCGGGAGCTCCAGCAGTCTCCTCTGACCCTTAGTTTTCTCAGAAACGTACTCATTGTTCTTCTTCCTCAGATTCTGATAAGGAAATTCAGCCGCCAGTCCAGAATAGTCTACAGATTGTCTTGGCTTAGCCAAACTCCACTGGGTGGGTCAAAGTAAACAAGAAAAAAGGCAAAAAATGTCGTGTGGCTGGAAATGATTCCTCGGGGTAGTTCTCTGAGTTGAGTTCTTTCTTTTTGTTCTCCTTTGTCTTCTGAGTCCTTTCTTGGATTGTCTCTTAGCGCGAGGTGGTAGCCTATCCCCTGTGGCTCCCTTGCTTTTCTGCTTCGCTTGCTTGCAAGCTTGATTGTACTATACTTTTCTTTTTAATAGAATTAGTCTTTATTCAGAAAAAAAATGTAACTACCATGTTTTATTAAGGTAAAGATTACCATGTAACATTAAAAAAAATTTACTTAGTATGGGAGAGTGTGACAAATTTGGATGAAGAAAACTTAATATTTTTTTCTATATATATATATTAAAATTAAATAAACAAATAACAATATTTCTCTCCATCACTTTAATATATTTTTTTAATTATACTAAAATTAAAAAAAAAATATATATAACCTCTGAATTTAAGCTTATGTGATCCATATTACATTAAGAAGAGTCTTTTCAGTACAAATCACATAGAAGAAAATTTTGTCCACCCGTTTCGAACCAAGTAGAAATCACATAGAAGAAAATTTTGTCCACGTTCGAACCAGCTAGAAATCACATAGAAGAAAATTTTGTCCACGTGTTTCGAACCAGGTAGCATGGTTCATCATGAGGATCAGATGAAGATGCAAATCATGGCACAAGCTTAAATATAGGGCGATGTAGAGACCAAAAGATCATATAAGGGCTAGTTTATGAAAATTAATATTTTAATAATGATAATATTCCTATAACTACTAGTTTAAAAATAATAATATTATAATTTATTATAATAATTAAGATTAAAATAATAATAATAATAATAAACAAATAGATAAATAAATCTCTCCCTTTTATTGCTTTGTTTTACTTTTAGTCTCATTTAATTATTATTTTTCTTATAAGATTTTGACTCATTAATCAAGTATGGACTCTTATATATAAGCTTTATTCTCTATCTTTGGTTGACTTGGAATGTTTGTTTCTTATTATTGCTTATGTTTTTCACTTTTTCTTTTTATATATATAACTTTTTTAATAATTTATTATAAATTATAATATTATTATTCTTAAACTAATTATTATATGAATATTATTTTATCTTAATAATTATTATTAAAATATTCATTTTCATGGTTAAAAATAAATAAATAAATAATAATAATAATTTTATTTTATTTTATTAATTTGGTGATATCAAGCCAGTCATATTTAACTTTATCAACGATGGTGATATGCAAATGCGGGACTCTCTTAAGCCATTGGATCAATGATATCTATTATTTTGTTGTAATTAATTATATTGATAACAATTATTTTGTGAGATTCTTGTTGATGTCATGTCATTGTTGAGATTCATCATCCTCAACATATGTCGCGAATCTTAATACTGCCCCATTAAACTCTTCCCAACTCTAATAGGGCAGGAACTCAGACGCGAACGAACACACAAGTGGAGAACAATATGTATCCATATCTGCACTTGTGCTCAGACAGGAACCTATTCATATTCGCGACCCAAAACTCCATTCTTCTGAACTACAAGAACAACGTGGTGGACGTGTCCGACGATACCGGGCATCGACCCTAGAAACTACCCTTCCACGGGGTCTTGCATCATGTTTCCCTTCTCCACCTCCTTTCAGAAAATCGAAGTGCTTGTCGGTGGTGGATGCTCGTTGACTTGTTAATTTCTGGTAATATACCTCATGACTTCGGTGGGATTCTTTTGACCACTCGTTATTTTTTAACCAGTATTTTTGTTACGATTTCCCACTTATGCTCTCTTTCATGATTTTTTGGGACGAGTGTATAAACAATTCTCCCAATTTTACTGTAACTTGAAATATCCTCTGTACTTTGGCGTCAACCCTATTTGAAAGTTGTGGGAATTATTCGGAGTTGGTAAGAAAAAACATCTCTTTCTTCTCCTTTCTTATCACAATGACAAGCAAAGGCTGAGGACGGAAAAGGAAATTCATGGAGGATGCAGATTAACCGACGCAAAATGAGAGAGAGAATACAGATAAATAGAGCATCCATGCTTACATTGTGGGTGGTGGTGGCAGAAAGAGAGGGCTATTCATATGAAGAAGGGATTAGCTTTGGGAAGGCCATTGCTAGAATGCTAGCGCATTCCAAAGGACGGAGACTCGTTGTCTATGAGGATAAGGACAGGAAGTGAAAGATGAAACAACTGCAGAAAAAAAAACTAAAAGTTGATGCCTTCGGCACGAAGATGGCTCGACAGACCACCAAAGAAGGGAGTCGCCTTACTCTACAAAATAGTAATCTTATACCTCCGGCTTTTCTAGAATCGTACCTTCGCAAATCATTTGGGCCTTACCATTATCAAGCCAAAGGTATGAGTTTTACTCCTCTTTTCTGCTTTGTTTGATAAGTAAATTAATGCATGTCCAGTGATTATAAGGGGAGGGAATGATATTTTGGGTTTAATTTGTTCCCCTATTTGGCTTCATCATTTGCGGTTTATCTATTTTGTGATGGCTATGCGTAGTTTCAACAGTTTAAATAAGATAGCATAAGCTTCAACCCAGAATGTAATGGTTTTTTTTTTTAACTCTACTCGTTTAATGCGGTCTCAACCTCTATGTATTATCAAATTGGATTTGGCCTCGCCTTTTGTCGGGCTATGGAAACTAATAAAATGTGGATGCTTGGAACAAAGGAAATGAAGGCTCTCGCCAAGTCTTACCCTCGAGAGAAGCTAGGGTCATAGGCTTATTCCTTGTATGAGAAAATAAGGCCCCACGGGCATGAAAGGTCGGGGAGCTAAAGGTTATTTTGATTTAAAACTGTTAGGTCAGCAGCCGCAGATAATGTCTCCTTGTAAATGGGGAAACTTTCCATATATATTGTACGACGTTTCCTTGTACAAAAACAAAAGAGGACTCTTTATCATGAAGAGATCATAAGAGTATTTGGTTTAGCAGAATAACATTTTTCCAAGATGATATCATAGATCAGCATTTGTGGAGGCACCAACTAGCATGACCTAATGCCAAAAGTTAACTATATTTGGATGCAGAACTATGGCCATGTTCATTGGATGACATCTGGTTAGGTAACTTACTTTTAATGTGAATATGCAGTTAGTGGAAATGAAATATTTTGTCACAATAAAGCGCTGAGGTAAGGTCCTAGTCTTACCTTCATTGTAGAGAAATGTTCTAAAAGGTCTTATTTGACCAATATTTGTTCCAAGTATGGTCTTGAATGTTTGAGTAGAATAATAATGAAACAAATCTATATGGTTAGTAGACACCATACATGATAGCGTAACATTTAATTTTTTCACATTGGTCATGTTAAAGGTTTACGTTTTATCAATAATTACATTTTTGTTAGGTATGAAAGTATTTTTTTGCAAACATGGCACTTAAAGATCATTCTGAATAAGATGAGTAGTGAGCTTTTCCAATTTCTATCGTTAACAATTGTGCATTCTCAAAAGTAGAAGGTACACACATGAATTTAGACAGTGACAATAGTTAGATATGCAACTCAAATGAGCAATGCTCTTTATGCAAACAATTGAAGATATAAAGACAAAGAAACTATGAATAGTAGAATTATTAGTGTGTATATATCATTACATTTGAATGGTGTGAATTATTGAATTTTATTACTTGAATTGGACTACTCATATCCTTGTTGTTTTGATATGATTCACAGTGTTTTGATATAATAATAATTAATGGACCTCAATGGGTGCCACTTTGATGTGATTGCTAATGCGCAAGAAACCACCAGTTCCATTGGCTCTGTCTTGAAGTGACAGACACTTCATTGGAATGCCTTGAGAGGTCATCAAATATTTCAGACCTCCACACTTCCATGAATTTGATTGTGCTAGTGACCTATTTATATTCTGAAAATAATTGTTGTCAATATTTCTATGGAAAACTGTGGAATATGCTAGAAGAGACTAAGCCAGTTGGTACAAGGAGAAAAGTTTTAACATGACAATTCCACTCCAAAGGGTCTATTTGAGCCATTCAATTTTTTAACATATAGAATTGTGCAATCAGATTAGGAAGAATCTCCATCCCTATATATTTCCCTCTCCCCTGCATTTTGAATCCATCAATTTTTTTTTCTTGCGTTTTGCGAAGCGCTGCAGAGTATTTATCCATATTCTTTGAATCCCAGAGTTCTTCAATTCGAAACAAATAACGTTCATGTCAGATCAAGACATCCATATCCCCACCTTTCGTAAGTCTTTGGACCTCCTCTTTGTTGATTTAACTATCGATTATTATATTTTCTAAATTTTGGGTTTATTGCCTCGTTCTTAAGATGTGTATTAGTTTCCCTAAGTTTAGAGGTGCTTGAGGTTATTCAACAATCAAGATGTGCAAACCAGGCCTCCTCTTAGGAAGGGTTAGGGTTTTCTTTCCCTTTGGGGAAACGATATGATGTCCTTTTATTTTCATCACCCGGGGAGATTTGTTGGTTCCTTTTGCGAAGGACGATTTCAAGACTTCTTTGGGTCACTAATATTGATATGGTTGAAATTGTAAATGTTAAGATTCATGATGAAATTCTTGTAAGTGGATGGTACATACCTCCCATACCTCCCCATCTAAGGTAACATGGGTTCGTAATAAGCACCAGGTTATGTTTGACTTCTCAGCTTCACCATCCCAATATTAGAATTATCACTGATGCCTTATCTTTATCTCGGTATGGATATAGTAAATTTCATTATGTGTGGTCCTTTTTGGCGATCTTTCCTTTTTCAGATACGATGAAATGCCCCATAAATTTTATTCTATTTATAATCTTTTGTTTAAAAATTATGAATATAGATAAAATTAGGGTTTATTTTCCTGTCACATCTAACTTCATTATAAGGGCTTATATGTTGTAATGAATTCATGGGATTTGATTACTTTTAGTATTATATGACACCTTTTTGGCCCATAAGAGTGGAATATCTCTAAATTTTTGTTTGAAATGCTTGGAGAAGCATGACTGACTTCCTTCACATCTTTCATGGAAAGCATGGTAGGTAGATATTCCATGAAATTTGATGGGGGTTTCAACCTAGTCTTGTTCCTTTGAATTACACTATAGAGGTGGTGTAGTTTGCTGAGAAAATTGAGGCTTGGTTGAGATTAATTTTCTATTAACCTCATTAGCTTTGCATTTTGTTGCGGATATTTTCCTTTGTATTTTTTGATCATGTTTGTCTGCACAAATGAGTTATTCCATAGTTTGAAAACTATGTTTTTTGTATGACTGGATTTGGCTAGTTAGATGAGATATCTCCCTTCAATTTTTCGAATTTATTTGAACTTTGTTCTTTAAGGCCCATTTTATTATCAAATGTGAAACGATCCACATTCAATGAGTCATCTCTTGCTTGAGGTCTGGAACCTTGTTATGCTAAAATTTATTTTGGGTTCCAGATTTAATGTTGATTGTGAAAAAGGAAATCCTTAGGATAATTATATAATATTTTACAGTTAAAAGCTCATTGGCACTCACTTAATGAAATGTTGAAGCCTTATTCCATTTTCCCTGTCACAAACCCATTCAAGGATTTGGAAGCGGAAGATGTTGGATTGGGTACAAAGGATTATGTACATGTTCGTATAAAACAGAGGAATGGAAGAAAGTGACTGACTAGAATTCAAGGGATTCAAAAGGATTACAATTATAATAATATTGTTAAAGATTTCAAGAAAGAGTTATGTTGCAATGGTACAATTGTGCAGGATCTAGAGTTGGGGCAGGTATTGCACATGTCGTCTTATGATCCATTTCAATTAAGGATTTTGGAAGATATTTCTGGTTTTGTTCTTCATACAAGTTTACTTGTTTTTTAGGTTATCCAGCTTCAAGGTGATCAAAGGAAGAACGTTTCTCAGTTATTTATCAATGTAATTTCCTAACCATATATAATTGCAACTTCTTTTATAGTTTAAAACATGGTTGTTGTGTGTTTTAAAAGAGTATTACCATTTTTTTTAATTGATAATTGTTTCTTATGGGTTTGTTTGGTGAAGAAAGACAAGATCAAGATTCATGGATTTGAAAATACCTATTTGTTGAAGACGTAGATTAGTTAAAAATGTATTAATTTGTTGTTTTTAGGTTTTGGTTTCTACTTTTAATAGTACATATGTATTGTTACTACTATGTTGGTGATCACCTGATGTATAGGTGGCAGATAAATTATTTTCCTTGTTTTCTTATAGATTTTAATGTTGTAAGAAATGTTCTCGCCTGAGTCAAATCGAGTAACATATATTGTCCATAAACCTCTATACTCTTCAAATTATAAATATGAGAAAATTGGGCAATTTTTTTTTCCAATAATTTCTTCTTTAGTGATATTTGATTTGTGTGACATGACATTACTGTTTGCATGAAAAATTTTATCGCCTCATGTATTGGTGGCGGATATTTTTTTCCATGTTTTGTCGGTATTTTAATGTTGTAAGGAATGTTTTGTCCTAACTCAAATTGGGTAAACATATTGTTTGTACAACAGTGTTCTCTTCAAATTATAAATGTCAAAAAAATTGTGAAATTGTGCTTCCATTTTTTTTCTTTACATGATATTTCATTTTTAGTTTGTGGGATGATATGGATGACATCAAAATATCAAGAAAATGAAGATATCACTTAAGTGCACAAAATGAAGTAGAATGATATGGATTGTAAATTATCTTAAAATATAGAAGGATTATTTTTCAATCCATCCATCTTAATCAGATGGATAATTAAGACTTTTTTTTGCCTTGGGCATTGCATGATATTAAATTCAACTCATTAGGATGGATTTTATTACTATAGTTTCTTTGGCTCACTGTTAGGTGAATTTTGACTTGGTTAAGGGTAATTGTAACTAGTAAATAAGCATGTGGTATTTGGTGTGATCAAACCTATTTTTAATTGCAAGATGGTTCATGCCGATTGTATTTTTGAATGATTTGGCTACATTGCTATGCATGATGTCAAAGCTAAACATGCATATATTGTTCGCACGGCTTGTATTTTTGAACAATTTGGTTAGATTTGTTATACATGATATCAAATCCAAACATGCCTCGAATATCACTATACATGATGTCAAAGCCAAACATGATTGGACTCTCTAGTGAGGGGGTGAGAACTCATCGTGTTAAATTTATAATGCAAGGACAAACTTTTCCTGGGATAAAATGATGCATCGAAATTTCTTTACTAGAAAAGGTTTTGGAAAAAAATGATGAATTAGAATTTCATAGTAGGATTTCCTCCTTGCGGATGGAAAAGTGTAGTTATAAGCACATAAATTCAATCCTTCGTCATGATATATGTTGGATCAGCTTACTTTCAAAGATGCATGTATTTACATGTGAGACATGCCACGTGAGAATCCAATTCAGATTCCCTGGTGCATGTGGTGTTTTTTGAGGGAGAGTTGAGATTCGAGAGCATGTTGTATTTGTGCTTGGTTGTGAACTTGAAAGTAGGTAATGCAATTGTGTATTTATATTCTATAAGCAAGGAGTGATGAAAATTCAAGAGAACATGTTCAATATATATGTCGTTGGCAAATGATAGCATTGTGTGGTGTAAGATTATGTATGTGGATCAAGCTTATTAGAGATGGTGTAGTGATGAAAGCTCAAGAGAACATGTTCAATATATGTATGTTCAAGTGATACCATTGTGTGGTGTAGGTTGACAGCTATCAGGAACCATGTTCTCCTGCTTCTACATGTGGACCAAGCTTATCATAGATGTTGGAGTGTTGTACTTTGTATTCTAGATATAGAAAACTTGATGAAGTATTGAATAACATAGAGATGAAAATGAATACATTGTTGTGATTGGAAGTTTACAATTTTTCTATATATGTATCTATGGTATAGTGACCCCAAAAGTATTTTCCTTGTGATGCATTAAAGAATTACATATTAAGCTTGCATTTAACCATGAAATTACAAGTGCATAAAATAAGAGGAAGAGAAGATTAGCAAGTCACGCATAGAAGACATAGGATTGATATCGGAGTTCATCCAGAAGGGACTACATCTTTGGGCTCTACTCGAATTATTTGGGAGGCACTGTTTTCCTTAGATGGAAAAATAATGAAAGTACATCAAAAATCAAAATGACGACCTTATACCTCCAAGATTGAAGAAGCCCAAAAATTACAGACCTCTAATGGATAAATGGATAACATCGTTGAGTTCATGGCGTTGAGAAATGCTAAAACCATATAAAATTTTTGGAAAACCGACAAAATGAAAATCTGCCCCCTGGAGAAATTGCTCAGATCATTGTTCCGGCCCCCTCTCTGCACGGCTCAGGGTTCCACCTGCATAGAAATTCGTGCCCTCTCATGGCCTCCTCCTAGCGCACTATGCAAAAGGACTGATATATTTCTTGGTAGGCAGATTACCCAATGAGGGTTGTTGGGCGCAATGACTAATTAAAAATTTCGTTGAGGAGGGGTCGGGTGGTCAAACCCCGCCCCTCCCATTTTTCATACATGTTTGTTTTTAAACTCTGGGACATATTGAAAAAAAAATCACGCGCTGGATTAGGCCATTGCTTATTAAATACATTCATGGGGTCGCCCGCTTGGGGGCTGGCCATGTGGGCCAGCCGGGTTCGATCCCCGCCAGCACCCTTAAAAAAATATTTCGGAAATATTTTGGGTTCCGTTTATGTTTTTTTGGGTGGTGGTTCCACTGTGGGTGGTAGATCCACCGGGGCCCGCACCCCCTTAACATGGGATATGGTGGTTATGGGGGCCGATGGGGTCATGGTCACTGACCTCTTAATGTTTTATGGAGGTTGACCAGAGGGTTCGGCAGGGTCATGGCTGCCAACCCAAAAATAAAATTCGTTTTATATTTTAATATGTGCAGTTGGGAAGGGAGGTGGTAGGGGTCATGGCCCGCCACCTCATAATATATATTTTTGTTTTATAATAAATCCATGTTCCTTTATGAAAAATCGGAAAATTGACCGAAGGAGACAATTTAAAGAGGCCACAAACTCACCCAGAATTTGGTCTAGGTTGGTCAGAATCCGGTGGTCGGATTTTGTCCAAATTGTTGCCTCCTTAAGCCTGCCTAATCAGCCAAGTCAACCCTAAACTATGGTTGCTCCTATTTTTCGCATACGGACTCAGTTTGACGAACCGTTTGCACCACCACGATCACGACGACGAGATCTTCAACATGAATCCAAACACTTTTAATTTTTACCCTTCCTAAGTGCTCTTGGACTTCTGCATGTGTTTGGATCAATCCTCCCCACTGAGGAGCTTTGGGACCCCAAAAGCATTTACACTTAGCACACTGTTTGTATCCTTTTCAATCCACACTTTTAATCACCTGCATGTGAAACTAGTACATTCTTTGCAATCTTGCACACCATACATGACTTAACAACCCTTCCTTGCCAAGAGTTTATAGCACACACTCCTTGGCCAAGGATTACATAAAAAGTAATCAATACCTCAACTACTAATAAAGAAAGGCCAAAATATCATCATTTCATTTTGAAGTGATAGGAAACACACCATCACTTTTACATTTACTTGCAACGTATGATTTACAATGGTGGTCATAACAAGATACTACCTTAAAAAAACAAACTTAATAAATTAGACCACTGTGAATGGGTTGGATTCATTTGTTGAACATGTTCACCTTTCGCCTCCTCTGACGATGTTTCCGGAGCATGGAGCATCAGACACGTGGTTTTTTGGTGTCCCTCTTTGTTGCAAGGACTACAACGATTATTTTTCCTCCAAACTTTCGGGGCTTCCTTGGGGCGCTTTCCCTCGGTATTCCTCTGATAAGTGTTCATCGATCCCTCACTATCGCTGGAATGTGAGGAAGGAGTTTCATCGTCTGTCGTTGGCTAGTTACTAGCTGTATTGGAGCTTTCTCTCATCTCCTTTCTAGCGCATCTGAGTCTTGCACGATGGGCCATTTCCTTGACTTCGATGGGGTTTACGATGCCTTGGCCTTTGATGTCGAGGCCCTTTCCCTGACACCCCATTTTCATCAATAGTTTGGATCCAATCCCTGTAGTATGTTTTTCAAAAGCAGTGAATTCATCATCATGAAAATCATATGAAATCAAAGAATCATTTTTTACCTCCAAAGATCGATGTTGCAGGTTTTCCAAGGCCTCATCCTTGGCTTACAACTGGCGTAGTAATATTTGTTTTTCTTCCCTTACCTCCTCTAGAAGCCTCCTTAGCCCAGCATTCTCTTCTTGGATGCGGTGGTTGATTTTCTCAAGTTCTTGGAGTCCTATTGTGGGAAGTTCCCTTTTCGTTATGTCTGTTGAAATCCTTGACTCATTGCTGGAATCAGACCCCAAATCTATGGGTCCTTCTGCCACGATCCCAAGGGCTACAAACATCATTTCATTGTTGGAATCGGACCCCAAGTCAATGGGCCTACTTCATGCAAATCCCGCATATGTGACCTTCTCATCTTTCTCTGACTCGGAATCTTGGTTTTGCTGCATGATGGTGATGGCCTTATGCTTCCCCTTTCTGTCATTCCTTTCAGGTCTCAGCTCAGGGTGCAGCTTCCAGCAATTTTCTTCATTGTATGTGTGCTAATGCTGCTTTGAAGGACGACATGTGTTGTTGGCATGATATTGATCTATGGAGGTCATAGTTGGATTCCTAGATCTGTTGCTCGATGAAATCATGGGGGCTTCACTCAATGAACCTTGAACCTATCACGTGTGTTCATGGAATATTAAACAATACCATTACTTTGACTTCATATTAGAAAATGTCTCGAAAAATAACATTATTTAGCCCCCTACCAATACAAACCAAATACATCTTCCTAATTAAAAAAACCCCTACTTCCACTAGATATTTTAGGTATCCATTTTTTCATTAACATTTTTTATACTCCTTTATATTTTTTCATTATGTTTGAGCTCCATTTTTTATACCTTCCAATATAAAAACCCCTTTCCCCCTATATATCCCCCAATATATTATGTCATTTTTATCTCAACATATATCGCCAAATATGAACCCATGTAGTATGGTATTTCTGCCCAAGTGAAGCCCCCGTGGATGAAACCACTGTGCATGCTGGGGTGCATCGTGGTGGGTAGTGGTCAATCGATGAGCGTGGAAGCTATTGGGAGGTCGAGCAAAGGAGCTTGCGTGTGGTGTGGTGAGCGGATCTGCTAGTGAATTCTGCCTTGGTTGGAAGCTAGGATTGTGGTGTAAGTTGCAGAGGTGTTGTGCCTTGTTCGTGGTGGCAACTTCATGGAGGTTTCCGCTGGAGCGAGGGATCTATTGTTGAGAGTCCCGTTGTCACAATCGATACCACTAATCGGGATTAGTGGCACTGTGTGGCGTGGAGGACTGCTTTAAAAATGTAACGGATCTGAATGGGTTTGATAATTTGGAACATTATCATTGCTTCTCCTATGACCACAAGATGCAACAGTCGTGTATTTTAAAAGTACGAAATCTTTTGAATAGTGGTTTGGCCATACTAAGAGTAGGCTATTGTCTTCCATTTTTTGGCATGAATCGAAGGTGGCAATTGTTGGATATATAAGGCACATTTACAACAAAGGTGTGCAATTATCCGACGAATATTTCAAGCATGGTTGAATGGTTAAAAGATTGTAAAGTGTTCTTGAGATGCTAGCGGATGTTGTCGCTTCATGCTAGTTTGTAACATGGTATGTGATCGCTTTTTTTGATCTAAGAATTTTTTTTTTTAGGTATTTTTTTTAATGCGGGGGAGGGTACATTCAAAAAGGAGTCATTCTTTTAAATAAAGGAGAGTTTTTTTTTTTTTTTTTTAAAGAACAAAGGGGGTTTTGTTTTTTTTTTTTTTCATCTAATCGGAGAAGTTGTTTTTTATTAAGAGAGAGCACCCATTTGTTTTTAGATTGCTCCTTGGATCCAGAGATAGATCCGTCTTTTGAAGTGCTAGAGGTCGAAATTTTTATTTCTTGAGGGAGGCCTGTCAAGATGAATAACCAAATGGCAGAGGCATATATGAATGAGAGCAATAGATTCAATGGATCCAATTACTCCAATTAGAAATTTCAGCTGTAGACCGTGTTAGAGGGACAAAACGCGTAGGTGGTTGCAACCGGTGGAGTTGAGACCGACCCTAGCTATAGGCGGAACAACAACAACACTCCAGGACTCGGAAAAAAGGGAGAATAAAGCGAAGGAGATGCTTAAATTATTTGTGAAAGATTGCATTATTCCTCATATCATAGAATGTAAATCTGCAACAGATATCTGGACAACTCTGAAAGACTTGTATGAGATAAAGAACATAAACCACCTGATGTTTCTAAAGAGTGAGATTATCTCCATTAAAATGGAGGAGAATGAATCAGTAGTAGTGTTCATCTCTCGCATAAAGGAGCTCAAAAATAAGTTGGACAACATTGGTGAAACAGTGTCAGACACTGATTTGGTCACGATTACCATGAATGGTATGACTGACGACTATCAGATGTTTATCACTGGCTCGAATGAAAGAGAGAAAGCCCCCAAGTTTGAAGAATTGACAAGGATCCTAATGCAGGAGGAGGAAAGGGAGATGACCCTGAAACCCCAGAGTTCAAATCTTGCTCTAATGGGAAAGAAGAAGCCCTTCAGAGGGAAGGCAAATGTAGGACAAAAAAGCGGAATTACACCATAGAGAAAATCACCTCAACATATGCCCTCAAACATAAGTGAGTTAGGACCCAAATGTTTTTATTGTGGTAGAGCGTTTTTCCGAGGCAGTCTCCTGGTGAAGCTCCTCACTTGCGAGTTGCCCAGTTTGATTAATAAATTTGGTTGTTCAATTCTTAACACTCATTACTCATACATGACCATTTATTTTGAATTCATTATACAATGCAAAAGCAGAGTTTTTACTTCATCGCAACCATTTATCATGCAGCCATGTCTCTAGATTTTATCATTTAATGTCAAGCATTTCAGCTACCTCTAATAACTTATGTTGTTATTGAATGGAACGTGGAAGAACTACTATGAGGAGCCTTTTTATCAACAACAATATTTACAATGGTCAAAATGATTAAAGATCACAAAGCATATATGTATCAATGTGTCCAGAGTTGTCTTTTCCATGTCTTAGAAGATGTTTGCACTACATAGTTATTATGGTATTCAACACTCACTCGAAATTTTGCAAATCCATGGATAACATACCTCTGTTGTATGAGAAAATTGGAATTCGTTGTGAAAATCTCAATAGTGACTCCTTATGATGTTTCTAAAAGAGATCAATTATGGTTTCCAATCACTATTCAAAACTAATTTGGGGATGACTCCATGGTCTCTCCTCTTTATAACTGAAATGGCTAAGTGGGAAAGAACTGTGCCTTTTTGCATTACCAAATAACAAATCTAGGTAGTACCAAGAGTAAAAGTGTAGTTTTGGACATCAAAAAGAAAGATACCAAAGAGAAAAATCGGCAACCATTAAAATAGCGAGGTGATTAGAAAACTTTGAAGACACTTTATGTGAACATCACAAGTCAGTTTTTTAATCATCATCTCGCCTAGGAAATTCCACTTCTTACCTTTATTCCTGAAAACCCAACCCTAATCCAACTAATTATTCACTAAACCATAATCGTTACCTAATCTAAAGCAAATTGATAAAAAATTAAATGTAACTGAAATCACAGAAAATAGTTTTGGCACATTTGTGCAGGAAAATACTAAAATTTCTAGTTTTTTCCCATACCTACGTAAAAAAATATAATAATATTGAAAATAAAACCGGGTCGTGGTTGAATGGCCTTCCACAACCATAGGTATCGACAGTATCCCAAAAATTTACCTGGTTGCAATAACTATATCTACCAGGGGCCTTTGTAGTCCCGGTGGATCTTTCATAAAACCAAAACCCCATACAGATACCAAAAACAGAAAAGGAATCTCTAGATATAAACCAAAGCCCAAGATGACACAAAAACAAAACCCTGTAAAAATAGCAGAAACAGAAGAGAAATCTCTAGATAGAAACCAAAGTAAATGAATCTTCAAAGCTAAATTGGTGGGCAATGGCTTTAGATATAAAGGCATAGTGTTGTGCTATGTAACGGATTGGGACGGTTGACACGTTTGCGGGTTTTAGCAAAGTTGTGGACTGCTGGCAATGCAATTGCAACTTGCAACAACCTCCATTGCGTTATATACATTGTTGCAACAACCTCTTATAGCCTGCGTACAACCTCTAGGGATAATAGATATCGGGCCCGGGAATTTTCAGAAATGTACAGCGAACCGAAATTTTTTTGTCGGACATTTTATAATATTTTTTTTTTTTTTTAAAGAAATCTAAGTTTAAATCTTTTTTTACCACATAATTTTCCCTTAGCACTTCACTTCTCTGATGTGCTAGATGCATCTTGACAGGCGTGACATGTTCAATTTTGAACATTGGGACTCCTCATTGTAATGTTTGTATCATAATTTGAGAGAAATGAAACGTAATTCGACATATATGTGTTTCAATCACTGTAGAGATCTTCAGATATGAACGTTCCAACTAATTATAAAGATATAATCAGTATAAATTTTACATTTTACACGTTGGAAGAATTATAAATTATAAAGCTCTAATTAATTATAAAGATATAATCATTATAAATTCTACATTTTAATATTTATTATCAATTGGAAATTTTACAGATTGCAATTGAATTTGGATGAATAAAACTTAATATTTTTCTTAAACTATATATATATATATAACTCTCTAATTAATTATAAAGATATAATCATTATAAATTCTACATTTTAATATTTACTCTAAATTAGACATTTTACAAATTGAAATTGAATTTGGAGGAAGAAAACTTAATATTTTTCTTAATATCTATATATATATATATATATATATATCAAAATTAAATAAACAAAATAACAATATTTCTCTCCATCACTTTAATATATTTTTTTAATTATACTAAAATTAAAAAAAACAAATATATAACTTTTGAATTCAAGCTTATCTGATTCATATTACATTTAGAAGAGTCTTTTCGGTACAAATCATATAGAAGAAAATTTTGTCCACCCGTTTCGAACCAAGTAGAAATCACATAGAAGAAAATTTTGTCCAGGTTCGAACCAGCTATAAATCACATAGAAGAAAATTTTGTCCATGTGTTTCGAACCAGCTAGCGTGGTTCATCATGAGGATCAGATGAAGATGCAGATCATGGGACAAGCTTAAATATAGGGCGATGTAGAGACCAAAAGATCATATAAGGGCTAGTTTACGAAAATTATTATTTTAATAATGATAATATTCCTATCACTGCTAGTTTAAGAATAATAATATTATAATAATTAAGATTAAAATAATAATAATAATAATAAATAAATAAATAAATCTCTCCCTTTTGATTGCTTTGTTTTAGTTTTAGTCTCATTTAATTATTATTTTTCTTATAAGATTTTGACTCATCTATATGTATATATATATAAACTTTATTCTCTATCTTTAGTTAACTTGGAATGTTTGTTTCTTATTATTGCTTATGTTTTTCAATTATTTTTCTTTTTATATATAATTTTTTTAATAATTTCATTTAAATTATAATATTATCATTCTTAAACTAATTATTATATGAATATTATTTTATCTTAATAATTATTATTAAAATATTAATTTTCATAAATTATGCCTTAAAAATAAATAAATAAATAATAATAATAATTTTTTTTTTTTTATTTTGTTTTAATTTGTCTTTTTTCATTATTAATTTTGTTATATCAAGCCAGTCATATTTAACTTTATCAACGATGGTGATATGCAAATGCGAGACTCTTATTCCATTGGATCAAGGATAACTATTATTTTGTTGTAATTAATTATATTGATAATAATTATTTTATGAGATTCTTGTTGATGTCAGGGCATTGTTGAGATTCATCATCCTCAACATATGTCGCGAATCTTAATACTGCCCCATTAAACTCTTCCCAACTCTAATAGGGCAGGAACTCAGACGCGAACCAACACACAAGTGGAGAACAATACGTATCCATATCTGCACTTGTGCTCAGACAGGAACCTATTCATATTCGCGACCCGAAACTCCATTCTTCTGAACTACAAGAACAACGTGGTGGACGTATACGACGATACCGGGCATCGACCCTAGAAACTACCCTTCCACGGGGTCTTGCATCATGTTTCCCTTCTCCACCTCCTTTCAGAATGTCGAAGTGCTTGTCTGTGGTGGATGCTCGTTGACCTGTTAATTTCTGGTAATATACCTCATGACTTCGGTGGGATTCTTTTGACCACTCGTTATTTTTTAACCAATATTTTTGTTACGATTTCCCACTTATGCTCTCTTTCATGATTTTTTGGGACGAGTGTATAAACAATTCTCCCAATTTGACTACAATTTGAAATATCCTCTGTACTTTGGCGTCAACCCTATTTGAAAGTTGTGGGAATTATTCGGAGTTGGTAAGAAAAAACATCTCTTTCTTCTCCTTTCTTATCACAATAACAAGCAAAGGCTGAGGACGGAAAAGGAAATTCATGGAGGATGCAGATTAACCGATGCAAAATGAGAGAGAGAATACAGATAAATAGAGCATTCATGCTTACATTGTGGGTGGTGGTGGTGGCAGAAAGAGAGGGCTATTCATATGAAGAAGGGATTAGCTTTGGGAAGGCCATTGCTAGAATGCTAGCGCATTCCAGAGGAGGGAGACTGGTTGTCTATGAGGATAAGGACAGGAAGTGAAAGATGAAACAACTGCAGAAAAAAAAACTAAAAGTTGATGCCTTCGGCACGAAGATGGCTCGACAGACCACCAAAGAAGGGAGTCGCCTTACTCTACAAAATAGTAATCCTATACCTCCGGCTTTTCTAGAATCGTACCTTCGCAAATCATTTGGGCCTTACTATGATCAAGCCAAAGTTATGATTTTTACTCCTCTTTTCTGCTTTGTTTGATAAGTAAATTAATGCATGTCCAGTGATTATAAGGGGAGGGAATGATATTTTGGGTTTAATTTGTTCTCCTATTTGGCTTCATCATTTGCGGTTTATCTATTTTGTGAGGGCTATGCGTAGTTTCAACAGTTTAAATAAGATAGCATAAGCTTCAACCCAGAATGTAATGGTTTTTTTTTTCTAATTCTACTCGTTTAATGCGGTCTCAACCTCTATGTATTATCAAATTGGATTTGGCCTCGCCTTTTGTCCGGCTATGGAAACTAATAGAATGTGGATTCTTGGAACAAAGGAAATGAAGGCCCTCGCCAAGTCTTACCCTCGAGAGAAGCTAGGGTCATAGGCTTATTCCTTGTATGAGAAAATAAGGCCCCACAGTCATGAAAGGTCGGGGAGCTAAAGGTTATTTTGATTGCAGCTGTTTATAATGCGACTTTTTGGAAGCTTTTCCGGTGGGTTTTTCTGGTCAAAATTCGGTGGCAATTTATTGGAATTGCAAGTTTGATAGCTAGTTTCTGCACAATCAAAGTGTCCCAGGGGTTTTCCAGTGCTGAATCCAAATATGCAGTCAAAAAACCATTTTAACTACAGCAAATCAAGGTTTAACCTCAATTTCTTCGCAGGATTCTGTAACCGGAATCTCCAAAAAATCGCATTATAGACAACTCCATTTTGATTTAAACCTGTTAGGTCAGCAGCCGCAGATAATGTCTCCTTGTAAATGGGGAAACTTTCCATATATATTGTACGACGTTTCCTTGTACAAAAACAAAAGAGGACTCTTTATCATGAAGAGATCATAAGAGTATTTGGTTTAGCAGAATAACATTTTTCCAAGATGATATCACAGATCAGCATTTGTGGAGGCACCAACTAGCATGATCTAATGCCAAAAGTTAACTATATTTGGATGCAGAACTATGGCCATGTTCATTGGATGAGATCTGGTTAGGTAACTTACTTTTAATGTGAATATGCAGTTAGTGGAAATGAAATATTTTGTCACCATAAAGAGCTCACGTAAGGTCCAGTCTTACCTTCATTGTAGAGAAATGTTCTGAAAGGTCTTATTTGACCAATATTTGTTCTAAGTATGGTCTTGAATGTTTGAATAGAATAATAATGAAACAAATCTATATGGTTAGTAGACACCATACATGATAGTGTAACATTTATTTTTTCACATTGGTCATGTT
Source organism: Pinus tabuliformis (assembly GCA_031772625.1). Taxonomy (NCBI): domain Eukaryota; kingdom Viridiplantae; phylum Streptophyta; class Pinopsida; order Pinales; family Pinaceae; genus Pinus; species Pinus tabuliformis. The sequence continues at coordinate 124,764,233 of CM062814.1, forward strand.
AAAAGGTTTATGTTTTATCAATAATTACATTTTTGTTAAGTATGAAAGATTTTGTTTTGCAAACATGGCACTTAAAGATCATTCTCAATAAGATGAGTAGTGAGCTTTTCCAATTTCTATCGTTAACAATTGTGCATTCTCAAAAGTAAAAGGTACACACATGAATTTACACAGTGACAATAGTTAGATATGCCATTCAAATGAGCAATGCTCTTTATGCAAACAATTGAAGATATAAAGACAAAGAAAGTATGAATAGTAGAATTATTAGTGTGTATATATCATTACATTTGAATGGTGTGAATTATTGAATTTTATTACTTGAATTGGACTACTCATATCCTTGTTGTTTTGATATGATTCACAGTGTTTTGATATAATAATAATTAATGGACCTCAATGAGTGCCACTTTGATGTGATTGCTAATGCGCAAGAAACCACCAGTTCCATTGGCTCTATCTTGAAGTGACCGACACTTCATTGGAATGCCTTGAGAGGTTATCAAATATTTCAGACCTCCACACTTCCATGAATCTGATTGTGCTAGTGACCTTTTATATTCTGAAAATAATTGTTGTCAATATTTCTATGGAAAAATGTGGAATATGCTAGAAGAGACTAAGCGAATTGGTACAAGGAGAAAAGTTTTAACATGACAATTCCACTCCAAAGGGTCTATTTGAGCCATTCAATTTTTTAACATATAGAATTGTGCAATCAAATTAGGAAGAATCTCCATCCCTATATATTTCCATCTCCCATGCATTTTGAATCCTTCAATTTTTTTTTCTTATGTTTTGCGAAGCGCTGCAGAGTATTTATCCATATTCTTTGAATCCCAGAGTTCTTCAATTCGAAACAAATAATGTTCATGTCAGATCAAGACATCCATATCCCCACCTTTCGTAAGTATTTGGAGCTCCTCTTTGTTGATTTAACTATCGATTATTATATTTTCTAAATTTTAGGTTTATTGCCTCGTTCTTAAGATGTGTATTAGTTTCCCTGAGTTTAGAGGTGCTTGAGGTTATTCAACAATCGAGATGTGAAAACCAGGCCTCCTCTTAGGAAGTGTTAGGGTTTTCTTTCCCTTTGGGGAAACGATATGATGTCCTTTTATTTTCATCACCCAGGGAGATTTGTTGGTTCCTTTCGCGAAGGACGATTTCAAGAATTCTTTGGGTCACTAATATTGATATGGTTGAAATTGTAAATGTTAAGATTCATGATGAAATTCTTGTAAGTGGATGGTACATACCTCCCATACCTCCCCATCTAAGGTAACATGGGTTCGTAATAAGCGCCAAGTTATGTTTGATTTCTCAGCTTCACCATCCAAATATTGGAATTATCATTGATGCCTTATCTTTATCTCGGTATGGATATAGTAAATTTCATTATGTGTGGTCCTTTTTGGCGATCTTTCTTTTTCAGATAAGATGATATGCCCCATAAATTTTATTCTATTTATAATCTTTTGTTTAAAAATTATGAATATAGATTAAATTAGGGTTTATTTTCCTGTCACATCTAACTTCATTATAAGGGCTTATATGTTGTAATGAATTCATGGGATTTGATTACTTTCAGTATTATATGACACCTTTTTGGCCCATAAGAGTGGAATACCTCTGAATTTTTGTTTGAAATGCTTGGAGAAGCATGAGTGACTTCCTTCACATCTTTCATGGAAAGCCTGGTAGGTAGATATTCCGTGAAATTTGATGGGGGTTTCAACCTGGTCTTGTTCCTTTGAATCACACTATAGAGGTGGTGTAGTTTACTGAGAAAATTGAGGCTTGGTTGAGATTAATTTTCTATCAACCTCATTAGCTTTGCATTTTGTTGTGGATATTTTCCTTTGTATTTTTTGATCATGTTTGTCTGCACAAATGAGTTATTCTATAGTTTGAAAACTATGTTTTTTGTATGACTGGATTTGGCTAGTTAGATGAGATATCTCCCTTGAATTTTTCGAATTTATTTGAACCTTGTTCTTTAAGGCCCACTTTATTATCAAATGTGAAACAATCCACATTCAATGAGTCATCTCTTGCTTGAGGTTTGGAATCTTGTTATGCTAAAATTTATTTTGGGTTCCAGATTTAATGTTGATTGTGAAAAAGGAAATCCTTAGGACAATTATATAATATTTTACAATTAAAAGCTCGTTGGCACTCACTTAATGAAATGTTGAAGCCTTATTCCATTTTCCCTGTCACAAACCCATTCAAGGATTTGGAAGCGGAAGATGTTGGATTGGGTACAAAGGATTATGTACATGTTCCTATAAAACAGAGGAATGTAAGAAAGTGACTGACTAGAATTCAAGGGATTGAAAAGGATTACAATTATAATAATATTGTTAAAGATTTCAAGAAAAAGCTATGTTACAATGGTACAATTGTGCATGATCTAGAGTTGGGGCAAGTATTTCACATGTCGTCTTATGATCCATTTCAATTAATGATTTTGGAAGATATTTTTGGTTTTGTTCTTCATACAAGTTTACTTGTTTTTTAGGTTATCCGACTTCAAGGTGATGAAAGGAAGAACGTTTCTCAGTTATTTATCAATGTAATTTCCTAACCATATATAATTACAACTTCTTTTATAGTTTAAAACATGGTTGTTGTGTGTTTTAAAAGAGTATTACCATTTTTTTTTATTGATAATTGTTTCTTACGGGTTTATTTGGCGAAGAAAGAGAAAGACAAGATCAAGATTCATGGATTTGAAAATACCTATTTGTTGAAGGCGTAGATTAGTTAAAAATGTATTAATTTGTTGTTTTTAGGTTTCGATTTCTACTTTTAATAGTACATATGTGTTGTTACTACTATGTTGGTGATCACCTGATGTATAGGTGGCAGATAAATTATTTTCCTTGTTTTCTTAGGGATTTTAATGTTGTAAGAAATGTTCTCCCTTGAGTCAAATCGAGTAACATATATTGTCCATAAACCTCTATACTCTTCAAATTATAAATATGAGAAAATATGGCAAATTTTTTTTCCAATAATTTCTTCTTTAGTGATATTTGATTTGTGTGACATGACATTATTGTTTGCATGAAAAATTTTATCGCCTCATGTATTGGTGGCGGAGATTTTTTTTCCATGTTTTGTCGGGATTTTAATGTTGTAAGGAATGTTCTGTCCTAACTCAAATTGGGTAAACATATTGTTTGTAAAACAGTGTTCTCTTCAAATTATAAATGCCAAAAAAATTGTGAAATTGTGTTTCCATTTTTTTTCTTTACGTGATATTTGATTTTTAGTTTGCGGGATGATATGGATGACATCAAAATATTAAGAAAATGAAGATGTCACTTAAGTGCACAAAATGAAGTAGAATGATATGGATTGTAAATTATCTTAAAATATAGAAGGATTATTTTTCAATCCATCCATCTTAATCAGATGGATAATTATGATTTTTTTTGCCTTGGGTACGGCATGACATTAAATTCAACTAATTAGGATGGATTTTATTACTGTAGTTTCTTTGGCTCATTGTCAGGTGAATTTTGACTTGGTTAAGGGTAATTGTAACTAGTAAATAAGCATGTGGTATTTTGTGTGATCAAACCTATTTTTAATTGCAAGATGGTTCATGTCAATTGTATTTTTGAATGTTTTGGCTACATTGCTATGCATGATGTCAAAGCTAAACCTGCATATATTGTTCGCGTGGCTTGTATTTTTGAACAATTTGGTTATATTTTTTATACATGATATCAAATCCAAACATGCCTCGAATATCACTATACATGATGTCAAAGCCAAACATGATTGGACTCTCTAGTGAGGAGGGGGTGAGAACTCATCGTGTTAAATTTATAATGCAAGGACAAACTTTTCCTGGGATAAAATGATGCGTCGAAATTTCTTTACTAGAAAAGGTTTTGGACAAAAATGATGCATTAGAATTTCATAGTAGGATTTCGTCCTTGCGGATCGAAAAGTGTAGTTATAAGCACATAAATTCAATCCTTCGTCATGATATATGTTGGATTAGGTTACTTTCGGAGATGCATGTATTTACATGTGAGACATGCCACGTGAGAATCCAATTCAGATTCCCTGGTGCATGTGGTGTTCGTTGAGGGAGAGTTGAGATTCGAGAGCGTATTGTATTTGTGCTTGGTTGTGAACTTGAAAGTAGGTAATACAATGTGTATTTATATTCTATAAGCAAGGAGTGATGAAAATTCAAGAGAACATGTTCAATATATATGTCGTTGGCAAATGATAGCATTGTGTGGTGTAAGATTATGTGTGTGGATCAAGCTTATTACAGATGGTGTAGTGATGAAAGCTCAAGAGAATATGTTCAATATATGTATGTTCAAGTGATACCATTGTGTGGTGTAGGTTGACAGCTATCAGGGACCATCTTCTCTTGCTTCTACATGTGGACCAAGCTTATCATAGATGTTGGAGTGTTGTACTTTGTATTCTAGACATAGAAAACTTGATGAAGGATTGAATAACATAGAGATGAAAATGAATACATTGTTGTGATTGGAAGTTTACAATTTTTCTATATATGTATCTATGGTATAGTGACCCCAAAAATATTTTCCTTCTGATGCATTAAAGAATTACATATTAAGCTTGCATTTAACCATGAAATTACAAGTGCATAAAATAAGAGGAAGAGAAGATTAGCAAGTCACGCATAGAAGACACAGGATTGATATCGGAGTTCGTCCAGAAGGGACTACATCTTTGGGCTCTACTCGAATTAGTTGGGAGGCCCTGCTTTCATTAGATGGAAAAATAATGGAAGTACATCAAGAATCAAAATGACGACCTTATACCTCCAAGATTGAAGAAGCTCGAAAATTACAGACCTCTAATGGAGAAATGGACAACACCCTTGAGTTCGTGGCGTTGAGAAATGCTAAAACCATATAAAATTTGTCGAAAACTGACAAAATGAACATCTGCCCCCTGGAGAAATTGCTCAGATCATGGTTCTGGCCCCCTCTCTGCACGGCTCAGGGTTCCACCTGCATAGGAATTTGTGCCCACTCATGGCCTCCTCCTAGCACACTATGCAAAAGGACTGATATATTTCTTGGTAGGCAGATTACCCAGTGAGGGCTGTTGGGCGCACTAACTAATTAAAAATTTTGTTGAGGAGGGGTCGGGTGGTCAAACCCTGCCCCTCCCATTTTTCATACATGGTTGGTTTTAAACTCTGGGACATATTGAAAAAAAAATCGCCCGCTGGATTGGGCCATTGCTTATTAAATACATTCATGGGGTTGACCGCTTGGGGGCTGGCCACGTGGGCAGGGTGGGTTCGATCCCTGCCAGCACCCTTAAAAAAGCATTTCGGAAATATTTTGGGTTCCGTTTATGTTTTCTTGGGTGGTGGTTCCACTGTGGGTGGTAGTTCCACTGTGGGTGGCGGGTCCATCAGGGCCCGCACCCCCTTAACATTGTATATGGTGGTTATGGGGGCCGGCGGGTTCATGGTCACTAGCCTATTAATGTTTTATGGAGGTTGACCAGAGGGTTCGGCAGGGTCATGGCCACCAACCCAAAAATAAAATTCGTTTTATCTTTTAATATGTGTGGTTGGGAAGGGAGGTGGCAGAGGTCATGGCCCGCCACCTCATAATATATATTTTTGTTTTATAATAAATCCATGTTCCTTTTTGAAAAATCTGAAAATTGACCAAAGGAGACAATTTAAAGAGGCCACAAACTCACCCAGAATTTGGTCTAGGTTGGTCGGAACGGTGGCCGGATTTTGTCCAAATTGTTGCCTCCTTAAGCCTGCCCAGTCAGCCAAGTCAACCTTAAACTATGACTACTCCTATTTTTCGCATACAGACTCAGTTTGACGAACCGTTTGCACCACCACGACCACGACGACGAGATCTTCAACATGAATCCAAACACTTTTAATTTTTACCCTTCCTAAGCGCTCTTGGACTTTTGCATGTGTTTGGATCAATCCTCCCCACTGAGGAGCTTTTGGACCCCAAAAGCATTTACACTTAGCACACTGTTTGTATCCTTTTCAATCCACACTTTCAATCACCTACATGTGAAACTAGTACATTCTTTGCAATCATGCACACCACACATGACTTAACAACCCTTCCTTGCCAAGAGTTTATAGCACACACTCCTTGGCCAAGGATTATATAAAAAGTAATCAATACCTCAACTACTAATAAAGAGAGGCCAAAATATCATCATTTCATTTTGAAGTGATAGGAAACACACCATCACTTTTACATTTACTTGCAACGTATGAGTTACAATGGTGGTCATAATAAGATACTACCTTAAAAAAAGGCTTAATAAATTAGACCATTGTGAATGGGTTGGATTGATTTGTTGAACATGTTCACCTTTCGCCTCCTCTGACGATGTTTCCGGAGCATGGAGCATCGAACACGTGGTTTGTTGGTGTCCCTCTTTGTTGCAAGGACTACAACGATTATTTTTCCTCCAAACTTTCGGGGCTTCCTTGGGGTGCTTTCCCTCGGTATTCCTCTGATAAGTGTTCATCGATCCCTCACTATCACTGGAATGTGAGGAAGGAGTTTCATCGTCTATCGTTGGCTAGTTACTAGTTGTATTGGAGCTTTCTCTCATCTCCTTTCTAGCACATTTGAGTCTTGCACGATGGGCCATTTCCTTGACTTCGATGGGGTTTACGATGGCTTTGCCTTTGATGTCAAGGTCCTTTCCCTGACACCCCATTTTCATCAATAGTTTGGATCCAATCCTTGTAGTATGTTTTTCAAAAGCAGTGAATTCATCATCATGAAAATCATATGAAATCGGAGAATCATTTTTACCTCCAAATAGTGATGTTGCAACGTTTCCAAGGCCTCATCCTTGGCTTACAACTGGCGTAGTAATCTTTGTTTTTCTTCCCTTACCTCCTCTAGAAGCCTCCTTAGCTCAACATTCTCTTCTTAGATGCGGTGGTTGATCTTCTCAAGTTCTTGGAGTCCTATTGTGGGAAGTGCCCTTTTCGTTATGTCTGTTGAAATCCTTGACTCATTGCTGGAATCAGACCCCAAATCTATGGGTCCTTCTGCCACGATCCCAAGGGCTACAAACATCATTTCACTGTCGGAATCGGACCCCAAGTCAATGGGCCTACTTCGTGCAAATCTCGCAGTTGTGACCTTCTCATCTTTCTCTGACTCGGAATCTTGGTTTTGTTGCATGATGGTGACGGCCTTCTGCTTCCCCTTTCTGTCATTCCTTTCAGGTCTCAGCTCAGGGTGCAGCTTCCAGCAATTTTCTTCATCATGCCCCTCTTTCTCACAATGTTTACAAGAGGGCTTTTCTCCCCTTCTCTTGGTTGTTGCAGTTCTCTTTGGGTGGTCATCTCGTCCATGTGTTCCCATGTTTTCCATATGAATGGCCTTTACATTGGCCGAGTCAATGGTAGTAGGTTCAAACAATAATAATGAATGTCTAATGTAACTATGTAATGATCCAATATACTTAGTTACTGCTCCAGGTGAGTCAAGTGCAATGCCCAAATTAAGTGCTTGTTTTCTAAATTCCTCGGTCAAGCTTTGAACATCCTGACCTCTACCTTGCATTAAGAATTACCAATCCATTAAGTCTTGTTGCTTATAACCCAAGGGATAAAATTGTTCTTTTAATGCAGAAATGAAATTAGGCCATGAGGAAAGAAGATTACCCACACTCTTACTACTTCGCAATTTTCTCTCCCACCAGACGACAGCAGTGCTACTCAGTCGAAGAGAGGCCAACTGAATCTTTGCCTCGTCCTCTTCGATCTGCTGAATCTCAATTTTCCTAATCCAGTTATTAAGCGTTTCTATGTTACTTTCACCATTGTACATGGGCAGATGAAATTTGACATCTGATTTAAAGAAATGTTTCTTAGATGCACCCCTTGAATTTCTATGATGATGGTGATGAGAGGAAGAAGAGCTTTCACTCATGGAAGGAGAAGGAGGGGGTTCTTCTCCACCATTTCCATGCACTGAACCTTGTTCTTCTGCCATTTTCCCTTCAGCCTTGAAAGAAACTGACGACATTTTATGCCATTGTATAGAAGGTTTTGCGGAAATTGAGCTCCTCTTCATAACAAGCCTCTTCATCTACCATGCTCCTCCTTCAATGTGCACGCCCTACTTCGGGATTGAAAGACTTTAGTTTCCCTTCGCCTCTTTGGAGCCTATTTCTTGTTAGCATACAAACATGCAATTCATATCTACAAAGACTAGCTCTGATACCACTTGATCCCAAAAATATTTTCCTTGTGATGCATTAAAGAATTACATATTAAGCTTGCATTTAACCATGAAATTACAAGTGCATAAAAGAAGAGGAAGAGAAGAATAGCAAGTCATGCATAGAAGACACAGGATTGATATCGGAGTTTGTCTAGGAGGGACTACGTCTCCGGGCCCTGCTCGAATTAGTGGGGAGGCCCTGTTTTCATTAGATGGAAAAATAATGAAAGTACATCAAAAATCAAAATGACGACCTTATACCTCCAAAATTGAAGAAGCCCAAAAATTGCAGACCTCTGATGGAGAAACGAACAACACCGTTGAGTTCGTGGCATCAAGAAATGCTGAAACCATATAAAATTTGTCGAAAACTGACAAAATGAAAATCTCGCCCCTAGAGAAATTACTCAGATCATGTTTCTGGTGCCCTCTCTGCACTGCTCAGGGTTCCACCTGCATATAAATCCATGCCCGCTCCTGGCCTCCTCTTGGCGCACTATGAAAAAGAACTGATATATTTCTTGGTGGGCGGATTACCCAATGAGGGTTGTTGGGTGCAATGGCTAATTAAAATTTTCGTTGAGGAGGGGTCGGGTGGTCAAACCCCGCCCCTCACATTTTTAATACATGGTTGGTTTTAAACTGTGGGGCGTATTGCAAAAAACATGGTGCGTTGGATTGGGTCGTTGCTTATTAAATACATTCATGGGGCCACCCGCTTGGGGGCCGACCACATGGGCCGGGCGGGTTCGACCCCCGCTGGCACCCTTAAAAAAATCTTTCGACAATATTTTGGGTTCCGTTTATGATTTTTTGGGTGGTGGTTCCACCGTGGGTGGCAGGTCCGCCGGGGGTGGCCCGCACCCCCTTAACATGGTATATGGTGGTTGTGGGGGCCGGCGGGGTCATGGTCGCCGACCTATTAATGTTTTATGGAGGTTGACCGGAGGGTTCGGTGGGGTCATGGCCGCTGACCCAAAAATAAAATTTGTTTTATATTTGAATATGTGCGGTTGGGAAGGGAAAGGGCGGGGTCATGACCCGCCACCTCATAATATATATTTTTGTTTTATAATAAATCCATGGTCCTTTTTGAAAAATCAGAAAATTGACCAAAGGAGACAATTTAAACAGGCCACAAATTCACCCGAAATCTGGCCCAGGTTGGCCGGAATCCAGTGGCTGAATTTTGTCCAAATTGTAGCCTCCTTAAGCCTGCCCAATCACCCAAGTCAACCCTGAACTTTGACTCCTCCTATTTTTCGCATACAGACTCGGTTTGACAAACCGTTCGCACCACCATGATCACGACGATGAGATATTCAACATGAACTTGGTTCGAGCACAATCCAAGCACTTTGATTTTTGACCCTTCCTGAGCCCTCTTGGACTTCTACATGTGTCTAGAGCCACCTGGATCATTTAGTGTAGAGTAGGTTTGTGAAGTGCCTTTGCTATAAATGGATCTATTGTTTTGTGTAGGGTTGGTTTGTGAAGTGCATTTTGGAAGAGATTGATGTTGGAACATAGAACAAGGTTTGGTATCAATGTGGCTAGATTGGCCAAGTAGCCAAGGAAATAGTAGGTATCTATTTGGCCTTATTTTTCCCAATAAAGAGTTTCAAGAGTAAATATTGGATTTCCTATGTTTGTTATTTTTTAAGAGAGAAAATATTTATTTGTTTAAACTAGTCAAGGTAATATGTTTCTAAATTTTTATTTTGGTGATAGAGATATGATATATTGCAGGTTTTGTAATACACTTTTACCCACTTGGAAAACTCTACTTTATCAATACTTTAGCCTCTTGATTTCTCATGCCTTCCACATCCATATCCTTGTTTCCTGCAATGCTATCTTTGTGTCACTCTAAATTCATCTACACTTTTATCAGCATGCCTTTGCACCCTTTTAGTGCAAATTCTATTTTATATGTTATGACTTGTTGATGTTGATCTCTTGTTACACCCTTCTAATTCCATTATATTAATGGTGTCAATGTGTACATGTTATGTTGTTTTTGTGGTTTCTAATGCATATTAGAGTCCATGTGTCTACTATAGAGGGAAAATAGTACTCACTCTTTAGTGAAGAAAAATGGAAGTCAGTGATATTGTTGATTAATATAATATATATGAAATTTATAAAATAGTTTTATTAATTATGGTTAAATATATTATTGACATATTTTTAAAGAAGGGGAATAAAATGTTGAAGTAAATTGAGATGATTATGTATTTTAAAGATTTCTAAATTTTGTTTTTCAAAGAAAAATGAATATTTCACAAGGTCAAATTTCCAAATAGAAATAAACAAAGAAAAAGAGGCAATAGTTGCAATGGTGGAGATAAGATGACAAAATGATAGACTAAAAGTAGATGATAGTTTTCAATGAAGAAAGAGAGTTGAAGAGGGGATGTAGGGGATGTTGGGTGTGATGGATAGGTCAAGTAATTTGCAGTATGGAACATGGACCAATCAATAAATGACATATGGTAGTTTCTAGGATAAAATGAAAACCAAATATCAAATGGCATGGGTTGGTGTTCAAGAGGTTGTAGACAAATGAAGAAGCTTATCAGCCCCAATTTTTTTCTCTAATGGAAATTTCAAGAATAATGCAGTGGTAATATATAAAGAGAATCATTCAAAGGCTATTAGAACTAGAGGAAATAGAGGTTTACTACAATGTATCATGACATTTTTATGGGTAACAAGTACAATTCAATTAGAGGATAGAAAACATAAACTCTCACGAGATCCATCGAGATCATAGTTCAAAGAGCACTAGAAGGTCACCACCTGAAAATCTTGCACCATTAATGATTTATTGACTATGAATTGGGAAACACATTTGATCTATTTGATTATTTATAATGTTAAAACTTTATAATATGAGATTGTTCTTTGAAGCCATAACAAAGATATATTTTTGAGGGTGTCCTATACAAGATCCTTCCAAGTTTGTCATGATGAATCCAAATGCTTCCAAAAGCAAAACACCAATGACCACTTGATTGATTATGAATGGAAGTCACTGAGTCTAACCTGGAATCACACTCCCTAGACTCAAATCTCCCTTCCAAGACAAATAAAACCGATGGATTAGTCATTTCCTTAATAAGATATATAAAGAACCATTGTAAATCGATGGATTAGTCATTTCCTTGATAAGATATACAAAGAACCATTGTAAGCCACTTAATTCCACAATTGGAATATGGAATGGCTATCCTACCCACATCAAATTAAATTTCATGACTTAATCAACATTGAAATTAGATCATGATTTTATGCTTTCCATCCCCAATCCCTCTTCCTTTTGTTGTCCCTTTAATAGGTTTGTGTTATATCTTTAGTTGTTCCATGGGAACGTCTTTCCCTCCCACACATTCATCTTTGTATCTTCTTAAAACCCATTCAAGGGCTATTCTATCCTATTTATTTAAATATCAATACAAAAACACAATAAAAACTAAATTTTCATTAATTATGGTAAGCACTTATTAATATGTCTCTCTTGCACTCAAACCCATTTTTTAGATGTATCTATTCCAAAAGCTTGATATTTTATAAGCTGGAAATATGCCCTATTTGTCATTCCACATATCTCTTGGCCAAATTAAGAATCTCATTTTCTCCATTTTCATTGAAATTGATTACCAAGTGACTTTTGTGAAATTACCTCTAACTAGTTTTATAGATGTTTATGACACCATGCTACAACATAAGTGTCCAAAACATTGTATTTCTGCATTTTTACTATTTTTTAATTTATTATAGAATTTTTTATTTTGATTTTTGAGTTGTAAGGGTGAACAAGTCTAAATTTTAATGACGAACAAAATTTTGTAACCAATGATTTCCTAGATTTCAACTGGAATTTAATTTAATCAATAGAAATATTCTACCATTTACCTTTGTAGACATATGGTCGCAACACTGTCATATACTCCAGTTGAAATAGAATGTTAACTAAATACACATTATGGATGTGGAGATGATCGATGAAAATATGTAAAAGGTTTTGAACAAAGGCCAAAGTCCAATGGAAAGCCATCTTTTTTTAGAAAACAACATTTTAGATAATTAAGATAAAAATATTTATAATCCTAAAAAAATATTAAAATAAAATTAGCTTTTAAGAAAAATACTTATAATGTAATTAAGATCTAAGTATTTGTAAAAGTGAGGAAGAGAAAGAAATAAAACTATTTTTTTTATTATTACATACAGAAAATATATATAATTAAATATAAATCATTAATATCATGATATAATAATAATATAATGTTAATTGTCTCATATATATATATATATATAAATTTATTTTTATTATATTTTTTTTTATATTTATTATACTTGTTTTAGTTATGGTATTACATATTTAGTTTTGTTTCTATTGTGCACTAGTTTATTTTTGACCAATATGCCCTTTATTCATAGTTTAAAATTGGAAAATATTTTTTATGATTTTCTTATTATTATTTAAATCTATATATTTGTAAGGTGATTGATTGAGGTCTTATTATGAGTTGTTTAGTAATTTTCATTTTTATTAGTTACTAATTTTTTGTTTTTAATATATATATATATATATATATATATATATATATATATATATATATATATATATAGTTTTTTTCTTTCATTTTCGTGACTTTTACATTTTTTCTCCATATTTTCAATTTAAGATGACTTTTATATAGATATATAGGTGTATATATATTAATATAAAAAATTATTAGTTAATAACATTTCTTAATTTTTGGTGATGACTTTGAACAATAAAGTGTCTAAATAATTATTTTATTTCTGATATGAAATCTTTATATCTATTGTTTTTTAGTTTAAGTAAGCTATTTCAAACTAAAATTCAGTTAATAACTACTACATAACTCTTGTTTACCTAATAAAATGAATTAGTGTCCCATATATATAAATATAAGTTTTATTTTTTCTTAATTAAATTGAATTAAAAAACCATATTCATCGTAACCAAAAAAAGTATAAATAACCATCAGAAACAAGGCAACTTGACTATGATAAAATATTGGGTTCACCTTGCTATGCAATACGGTTTTCTTACTAGTCCCCGCCTCCAGCAAAGTATAAATAACCATTAGAAACAAGGCAACTTGACTATGATAAAATATTGGGTTCACCTTGCTATGCAATATGGTTTTTTTATTAGTCCCTGCCTCCAGCATGGGACTATAGCAATCGATCGATCGTTAAATTCATATTAGTTTGCCTTGAACAAACCTCTTGCCAAATTTTAACCAAACTTTTTTGTTGGCTATTCCGTTTCATCACAGCTTTACCAAGCTTTTTTATTGGACCTCTTATTACTTATTTCACAGTTTTCGATCTATTTATTTTCTAGCCAAAATAGAATAACCAAAGTTCCAAATAAAATGTACAAGGGTTCAATAATATATCCAAAGTTTCATTATAATTATATCCAACTCTTGTATGTGTGCCATTTGCCATGGTGCATCTTCCATCGTTCACCATATGTTCGCCATGGTTTTTCACGCACCATTTTTCATGGACACTGTTGATAAGGCTAGAAGGAGAAATGGTCAGGGTACGACACCCTACCTCTGCTCAAGGGAAGAACATTGTTTCAGGCATATGCAAATTATATGAGAAGTTTCAGAGATGTGTTCAGAGATATGCTCGAAAAAGTCATAGTGGTATGTCCATCTAAATCTCTTTCCAATTAATTGAAACATATATTTCCATTTCAAGTTTTCCATTGAACTGAAAAGGTGTTTTTATTTCCTTTCTGAGACTATAACTTTGACATACACGCAGGAAATTCAAGTTGGAATGGGACCTTGTGGGGAGCTGAGGTATCCCTCATATCCTGAAAGCAACGACAAGGTAAATCAACTTTCTTTTTCCTGGACAATGAGAACATAAAATCTGTAATACAAATAGGTGAATCTAATACATATCTTTGTGTGACCACCCTAAATTTACTATAACCACCTAAATTTTTGGAATCTATTTGTCCAGTACATGAAGGTTTCCTAAAGATCCTGTGCAGAAACCGTTGGGAATGGACTTTGATGGATACGCCTATGCGGTGTATTCCTCTTGTTTTTTCAATTAAAGAATTCTAGGTGGTAAATCGGGGCATTGAATAAAGGATTTGCTCTATTTATTTAATTTATTTATTCAATTAAATGAATAAATAAATAATCATTGCACCACTGCAAAATTTGAAAAAAAAAAATATTAATAAAAACTAAAATAAGAAATATAATAAATAAAAAAACTTGTAAACATGTGGGCTCAGTGCAGGCAACTCCAGCTGTCTCAAACTTTTTCTTAGTTGCTTGTTTGCATTACACGCTACATGTAGCTTTTGTTGCCTGGTTGGCTTCACCATGGCGATGTTTCTACTTGCAAATAGAATTGATTTTCCTGTGCACCTCCATTGGTTTTTTTCATGGATTTTTCTTTCCCGGTCAAATCTATTGTGCCCAAGGAAGTCAAAGATTTCCTCAGTTGTCAGGAATGAATTAGGGTTTACCCTACACGAATATGTCCATGGCCATCTACTCAATTCTATCTTTTCTCTCGAAAAATGAGAGTGTTTTGAAAATCATTATTATTGTATAGAATAAGAATAAAATCATTATTATTGTATAGAATTAGAATAGGAACGCAACCGCTCATGGCCAAAAAAAATATATCGTTGATAGCATAATATATACACTGCGAATTACAGAAAAATCTCATGAAATTTAACCAAGCCTAAATTTAAAATCTTAGCAAAAATTAAATGTATGTCATTAAAACGTAATCTCAGAGAAAAAAAAATGTAGATTTATGAAGTTAAAAACGTGAAATTGAAAACTACCTCTGGAGAACAACAAAGACTTGATAATGGGAAAAAAACGCCTCTGGCTCTAGCATTCGTACTGGACATTATTGGGGCAACAAGCACTTCACTCATGGTCAATCACTTCACTCATGTTCAATCGGTCAATCCTTAGGAAAGCACTAAAGTGGTATTCCTAGCCATTTGAAAAAATACTTGGTGATTTGATTCCCCAACCCTGTCTTCACAAGGCCTCATACAAAGGAAATAAATGAAAAACAGCCAGATGACCTCATTCTTCAAGGTTTTGAATGCAATAGAAAATATGAAGGCCTAAGTTATAGCTGTGATGGCGAGTCCAAGGAATTCCCACACCTCCATCCACAGAAGGCTAAGAACGACCCACAGCACAGTAGAGATAAAAAAGCAGAGCAATTTCTAGGCCAAAGCGATTAACTCAATCCATTTAGAGACCAATGTCAGGCAATGAGAATGATCGATATGGATGCATAGGGTTTGTTCCTTTCCACTTCGATAGCAATGCAACAATGGAATTGTAAATTAAAAAGTTTAGTGAAA
This sequence comes from Pinus tabuliformis, assembly GCA_031772625.1. NCBI lineage: Eukaryota > Viridiplantae > Streptophyta > Pinopsida > Pinales > Pinaceae > Pinus > Pinus tabuliformis. Next base: position 124,779,902 of record CM062814.1, read on the forward strand.
AATAATAAATTAAATTAAAATAACCTAAAAAAAACATAAAAGTTTTAGATTAAGTATTAGAGGGCTTGCATGTAGGCCAGGTGGATTCTTTGGCAATCCCATGTTTATATTCATATAGCAACGCAAAAATGGATTTGTAAATGAAAAAGTTCAATGAAAAATAATAAATTAAATTAAAAATAACTTAATAAAATATAAAAGTTGTAGATTAAGTATTAGAGGGCTTGCATGTAGGCCAGGTGGATTCTTTGGCAATCCCATGTTTGTATTCGTGGTTGATTGGTGTCTCTCGACTGAGATAAGTATAATGAGCAACTAAGTTGACTAAGTGTCCGCCCAATTAGTCGACCAATACTATGCAATACCTGATGGATGCCAGTGGAAAAGAATCGATGCAGCTACTGCTTCTTGTCGGAAAATTTTAAAATGTCATGTGGTAGCTTTATAAAGGACATATATAAATGCTCGTGAAAATAATTTGGACACTGCTTATACCAAATATTTTACTTGAGAAATGTTGACAGGAAGGAAGGCATTGGTTGAGCTTGAGATGGATCATAACAGGGAGAACAAAAATGGAAAAGAAGACTTTAATTTGGGTATGTATCCTTGTGGTCTACTTCCCCTAATTTCCAGTTATAGAGAATGGAAACCATTATGATATGGTAATGTTATTTCGTCTTCTCTTTTCAAGGGACTGATCTTTCTTTTCTTCAAGCAATCCAACTATCCCCAAAATATAGTCATGATTATGTTGGTATGTGCATGTATAGTAGCAATTAGTAGATTTTCATCCTTGTAGAACTGTCTTGATTTTCTGTTCAATGTGTGTTTATTACCAGTTATGCTTTATATTATGAGATGCGGACTATTGATATCTATATAATTGGGATCCTTGTCTATTAAAGTAACTCTAGGAAATACTCCCAAAATATTAGAGGTTACGGGCATTTTCATATATCTGGCACCAGGCAGAAGTGGATTATAGTGCAAAATATTTTATTTCTAAGGAAGAAAATTTAACATCTACAATTGTATGAGATATAACCACTTTACAGTTATAACCACTCAATACAACTTTTGCCTCGAAGATCAAGTAGAAATTTAAGAGCTCTGCCACTTAATACAACTTTTGCCTGGAAGATAAAGCAGAAATTTAAGAGCTCTGCCAAGAACCTTCTGTGTTAGGATGCCATGATTATCTAAAGGGAGTTGTTTGATATGTTATGTTATGGTAATCAAATGAAGAAGATTTTGACCGTTCAAAACCCAGTCACGTGGATTATCTACGTCACGCCAACCCTGACTAGATGAAGTTTCAAGATTGAAATTTTTGCTCTCCCATAGAGTTGTCCTTAATGAATCTGTTTTTTTCATAAATTTTCCATTTGGGTTTTTTCCTCTATTCTTCCAAGTATCTCTCATTTCCTGCGATATTTTCCCTTGTTAAGTGCTCATAAAATGCCCTGGTACTTTTTTTTGCCTTTCAATCTGAGAATTTCTGTGGTCAATAAAATTAATCTGAAGTAATGAGTACTTTCCTCCTTTTATGTCACCCGTTTGAGAGTGGTTCTAGCATTGAGATTCCAACACTTCCACATGTTTGAAAGAAATCTCAATTACATTTCTTTGTTGGGAATTCCTCTATTCCTTTGTTTTTACTTGTTTCCTGAGATATTTTATTTTGAAGAAAAAACATATAAATTTCTTTATAGAACAATTCAATAAATGAATATCAATATACACTCTGATGGACACATTTGTCCCTACTTAATATTCCACTAGTGGAGCTGCTAAATAACCTACCTACCTATTATCCAACCCACTTGGGAGCACCCACTGTGCCAGATTACAGATTCCACGAAGGGAATCCGAAAGAGGCAAACCCCATCAAGCTTTGTTTGTAGTCTTTTTACTACGATGTCGTCTTTCCTGAGTTCATATTTCACCTCTCCCTCCCTTGTCCCGTTCGTAGTTTGATGGGAGGTAGTCTGTCACAAAGATAGAAATAGAGGTGGGAGCATAACTATCAAATGCAACGGGGAACAAACATTTATGCAAACTGAAACAGAGGTGGGAGAATAGCTGCCAAAGGCGACGGGGACAAACATTTATGTAAACTAACTTGTTGGACTGTCCCGCTTTACAATTCCTCGGTAGGGTAGCTTCGAGGAAAAGTTCACTTTATGCAAACTAGAACAGAGGTGGGAGGATAACTGTCAAAGGAAACTGGGTACAAACATTTATGCAAACTGCCCTGCTTTACAATTCCTCAGTAGGGTAGCTTCCAGGAAAAATTCTGGGTTATCACCTTCTACCTTTCAAATTCGCTCCATACCAATAACCTTTCGGTAATTATCCAAGATATACCAGAAAATCCAGATAGGCTTTTGCCCACAGGATGTGCAACATAACTATTTGCGATGTGTCTCTGAGCTGAACTGTTTTAAGTTGCAACTATGTTACTGTTTACTCTGTATTATAATCTGTTGCAGCATTTCACTACAATCAGTATGTATTTGCAGTTTTGATCAGTATGGTGGCATGTATGTTGAATCATAGAGTTTGATTTTGCTAGTTGAATAGCAAGCACAAGCAGATTGACTTGTTGCATCATGTTCTTTTAACTATAGCCAGGTGTCATGCATGCTTTGGTATATTGATTTTATCAGTCACATTGTGGGCTTTAATGTTTGCAGATTGTTGTGGGTAGCTTTGGTAATGAAATGCTCACAAATGAAGCTGGAGAAGTTACAAGGTAGCTATTACTCATTTTTGGCTTTCATGTAACATTAAACAAATGGGAAACAAATAAATAACACATTTGAAATTGTATTGTTTGTGCAGCCATTCCCAGGTTATGTTCACTAAGACAATTAGATTATTAAAATCTAAGATTAAGCTAGTGTAAGTCAAAGACGAACTGAAAATTATTTCATTTGTAATCAGTATTTTTACTATTTTCTTTGAAATTTGATGCTCTTGATATTAAATGGTAGAAATATTTGTGGTTTTTTTTGCATGTCACGTATGTTTTTTATGGAACGGCCCCTGATTTGAGAAAGGAAGAGCTTGCAAAGTGATGAGTGTTTCTTTACTTACAAGTTAAAGTGTAGTTTTGTTGCTTCACTTTTTGGCAAATGCAGACTTGCAAATCTGGTATCTCCAGAGTCTCTATATTTCGTATAATGTCCTTGAGATGCTTAAATTCTGCAGGCACTGCTGGGTACATAATGCTTGCCTTCCAAATGTCTCTCCCTGCCCATTTGGAATCGTGTTCAGCTTGTCTTTTAATAAAAGATAAAATAATCTTCCATGCACTTTAGATTTACTTGAAGTGCTTTGCCTTAGGTAGCTCTTCCTTGCTTTCTTTGCCTATGGCCTTCAGTCTAGCAAGGCCCAAAAAGGCTCATTCCACAAGGTTCTACAAACTACACCAACCATCAACAAACTAAATTTTATGACACCTTTGCTAATTGTCAAAAGTTCATCATGCTTTCTGCCAGCTAAGCCATTTTTACACAAAGACATCCATTACCCACTGTCTTTCAATCTTTTCAACTAATTGCCTCTTGCTTACCGTTAAATATTCCCAAAAACTCAGTTCCATTCACACTTAAAACCAGCTTGCAAACACCTTGAACTTTTCTATAAATTGGCAAAAGCAATGCCCAACTTCTCACTTGCCTGGAAGACATAACTTCTTTCTGCACCTATATATTGACATACATCTCTCTACTTCATATAACATAGCCTCAATCTGAATACCATTTCTGATCAATGTAGTAACAAGCTACATGGAATCCATTAGCATAACCGAACTTACTCAACTGGCAGCGTTGTTTCTTTTAGCGCTTGTTCTCATGACTCTTCTGATTATGGACATCCTAAAAGTAGAAGCACAAAGGAAAAGGAAACCAAGAAACAACCACTAACAATAACATCTCGAACATGAACCCCAACTATCAATCATGGGGAGCATAGGAATCTACGACAAGTCCTCGACTATTAGACTATCCATCCAGTGCTTCTGCCTCTACAACATCCATGCCAGGTAATAGAAATCCTCAGAAAATTTCTACATAGTCATCAGCTTTTACCTTAACACAAGTAAATTTATCATGCATTGCACATGGGGGCCAAAACTGCCAGAAAATCATGTAGAATTAGCTAAAGAATCTATAGGCTGGAGATGCTATTACTGTTGGATTTGGTGTAGTTTATGCTGGTGCAAAATTTGTCATTACTGTAATGAATATTGCCTTGAAGCCTATTAAGAAAAATAATGCCTATCCAACTGTTAATCATATGATGTTGTCCACTGCAACTTCTGATTGATATTATATCACAATCAACTTAACAATTGCAAGGCTGAACTGTTGCATTTGGTGTAGTTTATGCTGCTGCAAAATTTGTCATTACTGTAATGAATATTGCCTTGAAGGTTACCATTGCAACTTCTGATTGATCTTATGTCACAATCAACTTAACAATGGCTAGGCTAGAAAAACCATGGATGAGATTATTTACTACAATAGAACCAAGAAGTTGAAGCCTATTGGACTGAACCGCTAAACCTGACTGAAAGTCACTACTGTATCTTACACTCTAAAATTGTCCATAGAAGAAATTGTTAACTACAACAGAACCGAGAAGTTGGAGCCTATTGGACTCAACTGCTAAACCTAACAACCAATGTCCTTTATTGTTTTTCCAAGCAGTTAATTGGGTAGATGAAAGTTATTGAAGGTAGTTGTAACTTTGAAAAAACATCTAATCTAGTCATTTATGATTGGCAGCCAATGAAACTTTTGCAATCTAACACCAGGATTTTATTCGCGATTTGCCTCTGATGTCAGATAGATCATTTAATTCATGATTTTCTTTTGGTGTCACATACATCATTCCTACACCGATTGCTGACATTCCAAAATTTTGTCAATTTGCATATCGAGTTCCACAAATCTGCAAATATGATCTAAAAAAATAGTCATTTATCAAGAACCACCCCCAATCTGACAACTCTACCAGTTGGTAGATGTCTCTGGACCAGCTTTTCAAGAAAGCTTCTGCATCTCCCAACTTCTAAAATAGAAACACCCTCGATTTGACGGCTCTACTAGTTGGTAGATGTCTCTGGAGCTTTTCAGCTTTTCGAGAAAGCTTCTGCAATTGTATTGTTCGACTTGCACTGTTCGACTATGGTATGTCTTCTGATCTGTCTCTAGAATTAAATTCTATTTTCTTTTGATATTTGCATCTATACTGATGTTCAAATTGAATTTTGTACGATTCAGGTCTGCTACATCTGCTTTCCTCCTTTATCAATATGTCAACATCAGAAAGAGAATTCTGCTTTGCAAATGAACAGTTTGATCTTCAGGTACGTTTTCTTTCAAAATAATTGTCTCTATCTCAACTTAATGCAATGCATACATGTTCATTGTATATGTCTCGCACTAAGCATCTGCCACTGACATATTTTAGTGTGATTGTATAACAGCTACATTACCTAGAATAAAAGCTCTCTCATCAACTCATAAGCACAACATGCCCTGAAACAAAGAACAAGTCAACTATCTTCAGATCTCATGGAGCATCATTTCTGTACGGAAGAAGCAATATGTAGCACTTAATGCTACTCTAAATCTATTTTTGTGATATGTAACACTTAATGCTACTCTAAATCTACTTTTGCTTCTCCTACATGGACTAGTTATACTATTTTCTAGTGTCAGAGGTGGAGAAAGTTCACTACCTCCTGATATTGTGAAAATTGTGAAAGACATATCTAAACTATTGCATTTTCTTAAACCAAAGTTTCCATAAGTACAAATATAAATTATATTTTAAATACCATTTCTTTCAAAGATTATTCGCTGTAAAAATTTGAGGCCTTATTGCGCAGTTTCCTAAAGGATCTTTTTTAACCAAAGTTCATATTAGCATTAACCAAAGAATTATTGGTTTTAACCAAAGTTAGCATTAGTCCATAACATAAAATGTTATTACATTTTTCATGAAAAGGAATTTAGATTGCTTTGAAATTATAGACTATGTCTGAATTTTGGATTGCTTTAAAAGCTCTGTCTTTAGCTTGATACGTTACAGTTTGTCTTTACCTCTATACATTACAGTTTCAAAGCAGTGAACTGCTACAGCTTTTGAAGTCCAGTTTAATTTGACAGCCTTTGAGGTCCATCTTTATTTGATAGGTATGGTCGTGACATTTTTTGGGCTCAAAGAATTTCTTGGGCTTACACAATCTTGCGGTTTAACATTGTTTAGGATTTCTCTGCACCGTTTTTGCACCATTTTTGCAGTAATCCTTGAAATGTATATGCATTTCACTTCTGTTAACTACTCATTTCATTGGTGATGCAATGTTTTGCATATATATACTGCTTAGTATCTGCTCAAAAATGTTAATGGCATATTATGAATTTTGATTTAATAGCTTGAATTGTGCAACTATTTGTCATTCCCGCCTTAATTTCGCTATGCTTGATAGTCTTACAACTGGATTTTATTTTAAAAAGAAATAAATTCTTACAACTGGATTTTAAAAGCAACATAAATTCATACCACTGAATTTTATTTTATAAGCAACAAAAATTTGATTGCTGGATCACCAGTTCACTGATTGTACCTCACAAGATAAATATAAACTACCACAAATCAAGAATACATTTCCTTTTTTGAATTAACTATTCTTGGTTATGTCCTTGGAACTGAAAAGAACGAACTTGGAACAGTGCACATGTTTTTTGAGTACTCTCCAGGCGAGCAGGAACATGGAAAATATGTATACCTATGAGGCCCTGTAAAAGCCATAAGCGAAGCATAACCTAAATTCGTATATGGCAACGTTCATGCTTCTAGCACCCCGGCAGGGACTACCGCTACGATAGTCGCTCCCTTGTTTAATCAACTCCACATTTCATTATACACCACAAAGAGTGAATAACTATTGCAACAAGAGAATTTGCTTCAAGATAATGGTAACATTTCACCATGCGAAAAGTTTCCTTTGTTTAAACATCTCAAATACCATAGGTTTTAATTTTTATTTTTTAAATCATCTCCAATTATGTTTGTGGTTCCGTTTTCCATCTCGAACAACTAAGTAACACAGAATAAAAACCTCCAAAATGAGAAACAATGTCGAGTAAACAAAAGCGTTGTGGATCATTAGAATGTGGAAGTACAAGGTAACGTATTCTTTACGACTAATTAAAATGAGAACGTAGAATTTGTTATAAACAATATAAAATTAACAGGTTTTTATTTTATTTACGATCACGGAATATTGGTTATTTTTTTCTCAGGAAGAAAAAAGTTGTATATTATATTATCCGAGGAAAATATACAAAATAGTTAACATACATATCATTCACAGGATGTATTGGAAACTTAATTCTCCTCATCTCATAAGAGAGAAAAAGTGAGCCATAAGACTGAAACATATATAATCCAGCAAAGAAGATCATAGCAACCTAGGTGCTTATATTCTGTAATATTCAGAGTCAGAGGGGGAACACCCCATTTTGTCAACAATATGCAGAATATTGATCAGAACAACAAGTCAAAAAGTGACATATACAAAATTTTGCAGAAAAAAAGAGGGAGGTTCAGATTTAACCCGGAAATAGGAAGTCCCCCATATCATATGTGTTGTGCTCCCAGGTGATCTCCAAATACCATTTACCTGTCATTCCCAACAATCCTTTTTTTGATAATCTATTTGCTTCCTTGTTTTGGTTCCTGCCAATATGTTGGATTGTGGATCCTTCATGAAGTTGCCAAAGAAGATCGATCCACTCCAGCCATCCTTGTAGCATAGGAGTGTTAATGGAGGCTTTTCCCAAGACCTGGTCAATAATGATCTTCGAGTCTCCATATATGTGCAAATAGGGAATATTAAGGAAACTGTTGAACCATAAGAGGCCCCATAGTGCTATTGCTTCCGCCTTGGTGTTGGTGTCGTGGCCTCCATTCCAAAAGACCCTGTAGGATGGTTCAGCTTATATAGTCATCTAAAACCCACATGCACAAGAACTTCTTTGTGCGGCCCTGTCAAAAAAACCCATCGGATATAGAAACTTTGTATAGATATGCATGTGTGGAATTGGTGTTCCACTTGACTAGCCGCCATCTTGGAAAGAGTTGAATGTGTCAACTACAATGATATTCTCAGCTGCCATCTTTCCTTTCCAAGTGATTGAATCTTGGGTTCCTGTGCGGCAAATGCCAATGTGTTTAATAGCAACAATAATCTTGTTCCATTCCAGTGCCATATGACCATTGAAACCAAGCGTGTGAGATTCTTTCCAAATGGGAAGTGGACCTTACCAATCATTTATGGCTTGACCCCAGAAATAAATACCATGTCCATTAAGGTGATGTTTGATGTTCGCAGAGATGGAGCATTCCTCTCCAGCGCCTAGGATTGGGTCGATACCAATGAGGATACAGTTTCCTAATTGAAATTTCCATGCAAGTTGTTGAAAAAATATTTTTTCCATTTTCTGAAAGCTTTGCCAAATGGCTGATCCCTGTTTGATGCCAATGGTGCCCTTTCTGTACCAAAACCTGAAATCTTTATCTTTGAGGTACTTATGATGTATGATTTTACTCCAAGTACCAGCTCCAAATAAACCCCTCCAAAGAGATTTCATCAACAGTGTTCCACCAAATCTATGAAGGTCCATAATACCCCATCCACCCATATCCTTGGGGAAAGTAATGTTGGATAATTTGGTCAAGTGATATTTTTTCCTTTCATGGTTCCCCACCCAGATGAAATTTGTCGTTAAGTGGTTTAGTTCATTTACAATGGATGCAGGGATGAGGTATAAATGAGCCCAATAAACCCCCATCTGGGCTAATACCGCTTGGGTGAGGACGACCCGCCCCCCAATGAAAGGCATCTGAACTCCCACCCAGGTATCCTTTTGAAAAAATGGTCAACAATCCATTGCCAATCAGCAATTCTGTAGCAGCAAGGTTTGATACGATATCCTAGGTATTTCATTCCTTTTTGTATTGACATTGCCTTAATGCCAAATAAACCTTCTATATATGAAATAACCTCCATGTCGCAATTTCCATGATATAAGACAAATTTGTTATTATTCATGTGCAGTTGATCCAGATTTAAACAGGAACGCAATAAAATACAGAGATAACCATAAAGACAAATATGCAGCGGAAATAATACTTCATTTCATTACTGTAAAATACTGAAATATGCTTACAAATAGAAATGGAAATAACCCAGCTAGGGCGATGGTAGCTTATCTCTGAGAAGAGATGTGTCGGCTACATGCCTCTGAATTGTTCTCCAAAAACTGTGTTACAATGAGGCTCGAGCGCCTATTTATTGTTGAGAAACAATGGAAAACCCTTCACATTCCAAAACCTAACCCTAGAAGATGAAACGAAAAATTGTGGGCCCCGTTTTTGGGTAAGTTGGTACATCAACTTCCCGAGGTCGCGAATTGGTCGTACTATCTCCGTTTGACGCGCATGATAGCCCTTTGGAAAGATCTCTCCGAGGACTATGACAGAAAAGATGATTTTTAAATAAAAAAATCGCTGGTGGTGGATTTCCCAAAAAATGTCGTTTAGGGCCTCAAAACGGCTCCGAAAGTTTAGGACCCGAAAAACTGCTAAAAATAGTAAATTGTGCTATAATTAAGGAAATAGAAAAACTGAAAGAGACAGTTATGGGGGTCCAAATGGGATAGGCGGGTGGCCACCAACATCCACCTGGATCAGCAGTCTAGAAGCATTTACGAATTTGTTGAAGATATGAAAGAGATATAACCAGGAAAAATGACAGAGCATACCCAGGATAAGGATATCATCGACAAAAAGGTTGTGCGAGATGCTGATGTTCCTTTCCATCTTCAGTGGCTGAAATTGTTCCTCCATAACCGCTCTTTTTATGTGTAGACTTAAGCTATCCATCGCTAGAATGAAGAGAAGAGGGGAGAGTGAGCATCCTTGACGCAGCCCTCAAGCAACCCAGAAATATTTTGTTGGATAACCATTTATTATGACATCACAATTAACATTATCCACACATGCCATTATCCAATCTATACATCTAGGTCTTAGTCCAATTTTGATAAGGATACATCGAAGAAAGCCCCAATCCAGGCAGTCATATGCCTTCCTCAGGTCAATCTAAAAAATAGCCGCATTTAGATTCTTGGTGTATATCGTGTGCATACTCTCCTATGTATTTGCAACATCATCGTGGATGAGCCAGTTCTGGAGAGAGCCATGTTATTCTGGTGAAATATAGCGCGAAAGAGTATTGCGCATTCTGCCTGCAATGGTCTTTGATATGATTTTGTATATAATATTGCACAGGGATATAGGTCTGAATTCCGAGAAACATTTTGCATTGCTGTTCTTTGGAATGAGGGAGATATATGTAGAGGTGATATGTTGGTGTATGAAGCCCGTGGTCCTGGACTTTTCCACCATGCCCAGTAAATCTCCTTTAAGAAGTTCAAAGAAATGTGTACAGAGTTCTATCGTCCATCCATCAGGACCCGGACTTTTATCACTCTTAAAAGATTTTAGCACATTCAGAAGTTCTTCCTCCGTGACTTCCTTGTATAGTTCATCATTTTGTTCTGCCTCATACATAATTAGATAAGGTTCTATCCCCCAAATTAGGTCCTCAGCCATTATATTATCATTCGTGCCATATGCTTTTTGATAGTATTGTACAACAGCATTGAAAATTCCTTCTTGTGATTGATGAATTTGGCTGTCCTCATCCATAATCTCCTAGATGGAGTTTATATTGCGGCAATGATTTGCATAACGGTGAAAGAATCTGGTATTGCGATCTCCTTCCTTTATCCAGGTCACCCTGCTTTTCAATCGCCAAGTAGATTCTTCGATAGAAAGAAGATTCTTCTTATGGAGTTCAAGTGTATGAATGCGGAGCCGAATCTTTGCAGAAAGACAGTGGGAGGACACTTTAGGCAGAATCAAGTCCATTTCATTTTGTATGTCAATAAATTCTTTCTTGAGGTCCCTGTACTTCTGTTTCTACCAGTGTTTGACATTCCCACGAAGGGAGTCCAATTTGTCAGGGAGATTAATCATGGGGGAAGTGCCAGGAAGAGATTGTCAACCCCAAGTCTCCAGTACTAGCTTATTAAAATCTAGATCTTCCAACCAGGATCGGTTGAATTTGAAAGGGATGACCATACGAATGCCTATTTTTCTCCATTGAAGTGAGATAGGCTTGTGATCAGAAATGAAATTGTTGATGGTTTCAGCGCGAACATCCCCAAGTCGCTCCAGCAATTGTTCGTGGATCAGAAAGCGATCCAGTCTCTTGGCCACATATGCCATGCCAGTACGACCATTATCCCACGTTGGAACAATTTTAGTCGAGCATATGTCCACAAAATTATGCAAGACGATGGCATCTTGAATCAATCCTGCCAAGGGGTCAATTTTTTGTAGTGACCCCATACTTCATCACGACTTATGGTACAGTTTAGGTCACCCGCAATGATAAGAGAAACCAATTCCATCATCCCAGAGGAGAAAAGACAATCCCAAAAAATGAATCTGTCTTTGTAGGGAGCATATACATTGAGAATGTGAACATGGCCAGGTATTCCGTGAAAGCCGGCTTCTAGCAGAATACCCGCAAAACACCGAAAGGCCTTTATATTAACCCAAGCAGGGTCCCATAAGGCCACCAAACCACCAGAGAGGCCCGAAGCAGCAGTTGCAGAAATGTACCAGTTCGGAAACATTTTCTGAAAGTATAGAACAGCTTGTGGGACACTATGCATAGATTCCTGGATGAGAATGATATATGGGTGAAGTGAGGATAACAGGTTTTTGAGAGCTAAGAATTTAGGGGCAGCCCCCAGACCCCAGATGTTTAGGGAGATGATGCAAGTCATGTGAGATGGTTATCAGGCTGTCGTGCTCTAAGGGCCCCTCAGGGAGAAATGTCTACAATTCGAACATCAACTAGAAAACGATCCATTGGGGAGGTAAAAGGGTTTTTCTTAGTTCATCCCCGGAAATGTCAGCTACCTCGGTTCTGCTTCCGATAGACGGTAATGTTACCCACCGAGGTAGGGCTGATGTGGGGGGAGGTAGAGTCCCTAGGTTTGTGGATAGTGAGAGAATGTAGGTCTAGGGTCTTTCTTTGTAAAAGGAAGTCCAGGTCACTTCTGACAGAATTTGTAGGAGAGGCAGTAGGTGAGTTGGGTGGGGGGGTGACACTAAGACAAGGGCCTTTGTCCTTGGGTTGACAACGGGGTGGTATTGGGGAGGGTACATATGAGACATGTGAAGTGGATGGTATGTCATGGTAGGGGTGTGGAGGTGGAAAAGGAGCTGGTAAATCCTGACAGGGGGTAGGTTCCAGTGGAGGTAGGCAATTAAAATGTGCAGGACTGTCAGGTAATGGAAAGTCTGACTTATTAGTGATATTCAGAGAGGACGGAATGGAGATTGGATATGATACAAAAGATCCAAAAGCAAGTGGGTGATAAGAGCTTTGTTTCCGTGGCATACCTGGTTGAGGCATATTCTGATTATGTGACGCAACTCGTTGACCCTTCAGGCTTGGACGTTCCCTATCCAAGTTGGACAATGTGGAGCCATTGTAGCATTTTCGGCCATGTAGGTGACCTCCAGGCCGAAGAGGACATTGTTCACGTGGGTGCCCTGTTTGGTGACAGAAAGAGCAACAAAAGGGAACCCCCCAGTAATCCAGCTTTTGATGGAGATTAATATCCCCCCAATGCAGTTTGATGTGATCAGGGAATCCCCCACGATATTCCTTTTCAATGAGAATCCAAGCGACTCTCTTGTCCTGTGCACCAAGGCATCTCGGATCCACATAAACAAATTTTCCAATGGCATTTCCTATGTCCATTAGAGCCTGTTTGGTCCATAGTTTGATAGGCAGGCCTGGTAATTTTACCCAGATCAACTTATTGATAGGTGTATTTTGCAAGGGATTATATCCTATGTACCAATTATGCAGGGCCAGGAAACTTTTTCCATGAACCCATGGTATGGTCTTAATTTTCTCTAAGTCCTCCTGACTGAGAAAATGAAAACTGTACCAACCTTTCATTAATTTGACCATAGTAGGCAGGTATCCGAGCATAGTTTTCCATTTCTTCCCTAACCAATTTTGCATCTCAGAGTCCTGCATTACTGAGAAATACCATCGGCCAACTAGAGCACACTTCTGTACACTGTTAATGCGGTCGACCAGGGTGGCACTGTCTAAAGCTAGAGCCGGAGGTGGTGGAGTGGTTTTAATAGACCGGTGCTTGTGACGACGTTCATGAAATGCATGTCCGCCACCCTGCATTGAATGAGGCGATAGATCGACAACAGGCACCCGGTCATCCCCGAGAGTGGTACGCCATGCATTATAGTTCAATAATTTTATTAACATTATTTTACTTTAAAAGATATAATTAAAGTTTCAAAACTCATAATATTATTGATGATGATGATGATGATGATGGTTACCGTCCACTGAGACCAAATTGGTCTATTGGACCTATCATTTTCTTTCTTAGTTTCTAATTGTCCGGCTCCTCGTCTTTCTTGGCGAGATTGGTGCTGTAGATTTCTTTTTTTTCTCTACGGTATTCCAATTTTCTTTATCTTGCATCTCCTTCATCTCTTTTGATTCTTGGGACATTGGTGTCTTAGCTTCGCGATCTATTGTGTTCGTCCTTTTGAAGATAGTCGAAGAAGAAGTTTGGTCTAGGAGATCTGCTTTGCTATTAAATGGAGATTTATTTTGTGCGGTATTTGAACCCTCATAACTTGAGGGGTTGTCGAGTTCACTCTTTTGTTGTTGGGTGGGGCTTTCCCCCTACTTGTCTTGAGAGTTGTTTTTTTCTTGCCCGATTTCTTGTGATTCAAAGTTTTCTCGAGAGTATTCTTCTTTGATGACAGTGTAGTGTTCCTTTTGTGCTCCTTCCCACCATGTAGATCTATGGTGATTTTTTCTAGCATAATTTTTTTGGGAGGCTTTTGGGCAATTTTTGGCTAGGTGGCCTGTCTCAAAGCAGGATCGACATCTAAAGAGGACACTTTCATAATCGAGTTTCAGGTTCCACATATAGTCTTTACTTGTTAGGTGTATTTTAGCTGGGAATTCGATGCTGAAGTCCATTTCCACACAGATACGTGCATAGGTGGTTCTGGCATACTCCTCTGTTTCTGGGCACCTGTAGTAAAATTTCCCAATTGCATTTCCAATGGCTTTTAGCGAAAAGAAATTCTAGAGATGCAAGGGTAGGTTTGGCAATCTCACCCAAACTGGTGTTGAGGTTATCATTATTTTTGAGGGATCGAATGATGGGTTCCATGGCCTCATGAATAGGCCTGCTTTTTCCCAAAACCAAGGGTCGGAATCTAGAATACATTGTTTGCTTTCAGGGTTTTCAAAATCTACTATAAAGAAACCCTTAGCACAGGGGTGGATATTAATTGCATCAAGAATTAGAGGCTTCCATACCATCGAAATCCAACTGTGGAGAACTGTCAACGGCGGCCAAAAACCATTGAATCGACATATTAGGGCACTTTCAAAGAACTTCAAAGCCTCATCGAGTGAGGCCTAGACGACCTAGATAGTGGGAGCTGGGGCTTCACTGATGATATGGGCATTAGCTTGACCCCTAGAGGCAGACAAAACTGAGCCAGCAGCTATTTTCGCAAAGCTGGGAGCCATCTGGAGAATGCTGTCCTGTTGAGTATAGAAGATTGCCAAAGAGAAGCTACGGAATCGACATATCTACAACTTGGAGAGCCCCAGATCTGGAGAGCCGCTCTATATCTCAATAGAGCCGCGGATCTGGAGAAATATAAAACCTAAAAGCCGCAGAGGTATCAGCAGACCTATTAAATCATACCCAGGCAGATCTAACCATAGAAGGCCCAATCGAGTCGCAGATCTAACTGCAGAAGGAATCGCCAGACCTGTGAGAGGAGTCGCAGACCTGTGCGTAATCAAATCTCTTCTTGCACGTTCGGGTGATGGAGAGCCGCAGATCTAACTTGGAGAACCGCAAGACCTATGCGTAATCAAATCTCTTCTTGCACGTTCGGGTGATGGAGAGCCACAGATCTAACTTGGAGAGCTGCAGACGTGTCAGATCTAACTTGGAGAGTCGCAGATCTTGGAGAGCCACAGACCTTGGAGAGCCCAATCGAGCCGCAAACCCTGATCTATTTCAAACTTCCCAAAAAAATACATAGCAGCAATCGAAAACGTATTTAGGGTTATTAGCAAACTTAGGCTTCTTACCAACCTTCATGGATTGAAAATTCAGAGCGCTGGCTAGATAGAATGATCGAGGCGAAGTTGGAAGACTCGCGTAACGTTGGCGTCTAATTGGCTCTCGATCTTCTTTTCAAACACCACTCGAATAGCGTTGTAAGTTAGAAACTGAAGGGTTGATCTTATATAGACAGGAATCGGCAGACCTATTAAATCATACCCGGTAGATCTAACCACAGAAGTCCCAATTTGGACATTAATAATGTAATTACTATTTAATAAAGAGGAAAAATGGCATGCTTAAATAATTATAATGCAATGATTGGTTGAAAATGAATTAGTGATAGATAATAGTGACTCATCGATTTATGTCGATTACAATTATTCAATTAGATTAAAAATTAAAATTTAGAATTAAATGCAATGGTTTATCTAAAATAAAATAGGCAAAAAAATATTGATTCACACTAATTTATGTGGCATGTCTATGACCAAATTGGATTAATAATTAAATATTAAAATTAATTCTCAATTTAACTAATCTACAAGTAACAGGTCATTGGAACTTCAAGAACATGTGGGTAGATTAAATATTGTATATATTTTGGTTCACTTGGAATTTTTTCCTATCTTTCCCTTGATTGGTTATGGAGTGTAAGAAATATATACAAAAAAAGGTTGAGGTAATGATAGTGTCAATTTGGGTTTATGTTACATAATAGAAAAAAAATGGTTAAGTACATATAAGAAATTTTTTTCCCTTTAAATTTATTTATTATATAGTCATTTATCAAATATTTATTTTATAGATAAATGTATAAAAAGAATTTAATATATTAGTATGTATGATGATTCCAAATAAATTATCAATCCAATCAATTAGAGTGAATATCAATAAATTGGATAGTGTAAACACCAATAAGGATACTAAAAAATCCACATTTGTAGTTTTTCAATAGAATAGGAAGAAGACCAATTATGGATTAGAAAAAATGTTGCAACACATAACTAACCAAGCATCATTTTCCCCTATAGATTCCAAAATTCATGGTTGGATAGATTTTTGTACAAGGAGGAAAAGCACTCAAGAAAAACCCAATTGAGGTTTTGTAAATCCAAAAATGTGGATAGGATAGATTTATTTATTCTTAATTGAAAAGAACAATAATATAGGATAATTAAATAAATTAAATAAATTTAGAACCTACCTAATCATAATGACACCCCCTTGAAAGTTAAATACAAAGGTAAAAGTCATGGAAAAGCTCAAGGAGAGAGCCAACCTCAAAATTAGAGTTGAAAATACTCCAATTCTAGTCTACTCATTTGTTATGTTTCTTCAATTTTTTTATCCAAGTACATTTAGAGATACCAATATGGCAAGGGATAAAATGATATCATCACCACAAATTGATTAATCCAAAACATTTTCTCACATGAATTTACCCAAAATCTAGCTAAATTCCAATATCACTTCAAGTGAACAGGTAGAACAAGGCATGGAATGAAGGGAAAATAATGGGTTAATGTCTATTGGAATTACAAAGAAACGTCTATCATATGTGGACAATAAGTAGCTAGGAACTTTAAATAATGCCAATGGAATCATCAAACTTAAAGAGAATATCATAAATATTAAACGGTTATTTATTTTTGACAACCCAAAAAAAAGCTTTCAAAAATAAACTAATAAATAAATTGCAAAGTATCATCATAAAAATTCCTACAATATTCAACATTAAAAAACCTAACCCTCTTTAATAAATAAATGGCAAGGTATCAATCTTCAACATTAAGAAACCTAATCCTCTTGTAAACCTTAGCATGGCACCAATTCTAGAATCCAACAAGTTGTGTATCAAAGAGAAGGAATCCTATTTAAATAAAATAGAATATAATTTTGTGCAAATCCAGTTACCACTTTATTTGAAATGCATTATTGGGGTTGGTCACGGTTCCTTCTAAACGGAAATCCTCCCTTCGTCGTGCGGAACAAGTTTTATGGGCAATCCATCGACAGGGACAGGCATGGGGTCCACAATCACCTGCTCACAGGGATTCACTAAATTCCACCTGAAATTCTTTACAATATTATGGAGAAAAACAAGAATTTCCATTCTTGCAAACTCATTACCCGGGCACATTCGTGGGCCACCTCCAAATGGAACAAACGTGTAGGGAGGAGGTCCCTCTCCCTCAAATCTCGATGGATCGAATTTGTCCGGGTCGCTGAAATACTCAGATTTCCGGTGGGTCGAATTGACGGTCCAATACAACTGTTCATAATACCCAATAATAGTAAGATAGTTAATCTCAGTAAAATTCTGAAACAAGGATTTGAGGCAGGGACTCACCTTCCATCCTTTAGGGATTGTGAATCCCTCGTATGTGAAATCTTTGATGGCCTTGCGAAAAGTTCCTTGAGCAGCAGGGTACAGCCGAAGCGCTTCCTGAGCAACTCTCCACGAATATTTCATTCTTTGGAGGTCCTCCCATTCTAGAAGTTGCCCTGCCTTCTTTGAACTTGCTATATCCAGTTGCTCTGGAAATATCAAATGAAACTTTAGGGTTTAAGAAAACTGTAACAAATGATATAAGTGCTTTTTAAAAAACGAAAGAAACTTAATTTCGCACCCACTTATTGGGTACTTCAAATGATGAACTATCCTGTTGATTGGGATGGTCCGGACATAATCTCTTGCCTCGGTTGGTGGACAGTGGATTACAAACCACATAGTACTTTGGCCTTCTTTATTATCTGGTGTATATGGAAGTCTAGAAATGCCTATATTTTGATCAAGTTTTGCCAAATATCTTGAGGACCTGTTACAGCATTCTTTCTTACTATTCAGAATTTTCTGTCCCCTTGTTCATAAACGTCCTGTCCCTCCTAGAGACCTTTGGTCAGCCTATCCTGTGGGTTTCTTTGACTGCGCATCAATTTTTGATTCTTGTGGATGTGGTGTGGCCATTCATATTGGTCGTGAGGTTTTTTATAGATTTTATTGGCACTGTGGCTTGGGATCTAACACCCCAGTCAACTTGACTGACACTTTGGGGTCCTTCCCTGTGTAATATGGCTGAATCTCACAGACCTCATTGTTTTTGGTGACTCCACAATAGTAATAGAATGGGCTAATGACAAGGGCTCTTTAAATTCTTCAGCACTTGACCCATGGAAGCTCCACATCAAAGCTCTGTCTGCCAAGTCCCATCATATATCTATTCTGCATATCTATAGGACCCAAAACTGTGAAGCAGATACCCTCTCAAAAATGGGCTGCAGCTCCGATCCTCATCATATTATCTTCCAGCAATTTGAAGATGGCATTCAGATAGGGGAATGCCCCATCCCTATTTAAGGAGTTCTTTTGGTCTGCAGGGCTCTCTGTCACTCCCCTGTTTTTTTGGAATGATCATCACCAGGTTTTCTTTTGGCTTGTCGGGCTTTTTTGACTTGACCTATGCTGATTCCTATCTACCATAAGGAGGTATATGACATTGTTTTCCCAGTTCCAGGTTAATTGTACAGAGTGGTAATGGATTTCATCGGCTATTGAGAATCCCTCTCTCTGATATATGTACTTTCTCATTTTATATAATAGAAAGCAATTTTTCCTGTGTGGAAAAAAAAAGCTAGTCCTCTGGGTAGGGGAACATGGACATCATCAGAAATACCCATCTATATTTTCAACAGAACTAGGGTTCACAGATAAATATCTCAAGAATCATCCACCTACTTATTCTCTAACATAACTGCCCTAAAAAAGCACGGAGGCCTCCCACCGGAAAACATAATAGATGCTACGATAAATCAATCTCTAATTCTAGTATTGGAGGATAATTGATTGACTGGGCGTACCTCTTAGTACTTCTTCATAGCACTGAGGGTTCTCCGCCAAAAATTTAAGCAGCACCGTCAAAGTAGAACTGCTGGTGTCATGACCTGCATATAATAGCAGAAGGATATTGTCCTGAATCTCGTTGTCTGTGAGAGACGAACCCTGCTCGTCAACATTAGAGAGCAGGAAAGACAATAAATCTTGCTCTGGAGAAGCTTTTCCCATAGCCAATGCATATTTCCTCTCATTAAGAATGCTGCCGAGTTGTTGGCGAATGGCATTAGCTGCGCGCCTGGCTTTGTTATATCGCGTACCAGGTAGATCTATGGGAATCTGCATTACTCCTTTCACAAAAACCATAAAATGATGCCAAAACCGCTCTTGCTCTTCTCGATCGTTTATGCTGGAAAACAAATCACAAGCCAGAGAGAAAGTGTAACGTTTCAATAGAGGTAAAGCCCTCACCTCATCTTTACCGATCCAGTACTCGGCCAGGTGATCTTTAGTCATGGAATCCACTCGCCCTACAAATTTCTGAAGGGCTTCCGGCCTCAGGAACGTCATCAGGATTCTCCTCAACCTCTTCGCATCGTCTCCAACTGCTGTAATTAAAGAACTTCTGAAGAGATTTCCCACAGAGGTGGGCCATGAATTTACCACCAGTTTGTTCTCGTTGGCGAACAAGAAGCGGTTGCCTTGGGGACTACAGAATACCACTGTCGGGTGCCCAACAAGGGAAGTGGTGAACACGTTTCCATACTTCTGTGTTCGACGGTCACAGAAATCCTGAGGACTTCCCCTTCTCTGGCATCCCAGAAATTCTAATGTCTCGCCGATCAAAGGCCATCCAAAGGTGCCGGGCGGGATTCCTCGTAATGCCCTAGTTCTACGGTTAGTGATGAGATAAGAGAAGGCGGCGAATCCTATAAAAGATGCGATAAATACAGTGAAGATGAAGGGTGGCTTCTCCAGATGTTGGGCCTTGTGTAGCACTGTCGCAGCTTCTTTCCAAATCATGGTAAGTATAATTTGACGGGCTCCAAACCTGGAACTGAAAAACGTATAAGCTCAAGGCCCGGAGATCACATACAAACAGTGGCTTATTGTTGGGCGTGAAGGCCCTATACATATATATATCTATGTTGCAGGCAGTGACACCGTGTCTCCAACGGGGTGTTGGATGCCCTGTAGGAAGAACCAATCCATTTGAGCAACGTTTTCCTGGGATAACTACGACCCATTTTTTTTTATCGACTTTGTTAACGTGTTTCCTTATTGTTAAAAAAACGAACTCTTAAGTCTTTACCAGTTAACGTAACGTGTTTCCTTATTGTTAAAAAAACGAACTCTTAAGTCTTTACCAGTTAACGTGTTTCCTTATGTCAAAAAAGACAAACTCTTAAGTAAAAGCATCGTGAAGACATACTGGAGGCCAATTTCTATTTCTTATTATTCATATGAATAATTAAAATTATATACATAATTATTTGAAATTAATATAATTAAAAATTAAGCTAATTTGTTTTATTTTTAATAGAGTTAAATATTATTAATTTAGAAATCTAAATTTTAAGTTTATAAATTTTGAAAAGAGTTGATGGACAATTATTTTTAATAGAGTTAAATATTATTAATTTAGAAATCTAAATTTTAAGTTTATAAATTTTGAAAAGAGTTGATGAACATTTTAATGCCTATGTATAATATTAATATTAATTTTGAGTTGATTTGTAAATCACTAACTTTATCATATAAATAGATATTATGTAAAATATTATTATGAATTTTTATCTCAATTTTTAAAATTATAATTATGAATAAAATTATGATAAGGTATTATGATTTATATTTAAAAGAATTAAAATGTTAAACACAAATTCCATATAAATAAATATATTTTATTATTATTGTGTAGAGTTGAGAGACTTAAATATATAGTTAAAATTTCTTTATTAAATACAAAATTAAGATTAATAAAATTTCTAATAAAATTATACAATATAGCACTAAGAAATTAAATGAAAATTTTCAACAAAGAAGTAGATTGTTAAATTATAATTTCCTAAATTATCATAATGTTTAAGACTATTCCATTAATTAGTTGTGAGTGATATCTATAAAGTGAAATTGATGTATTATAAATCTATATTTTGAAATCAAAATAATGTGCAATACAAATACTTAGGGATTTACCACCACTTGCTTGTATTATCTAACTCATACCAATTTTTGTTATAGACATAGTTATAGTTTCTTGAAATATTATTATCATGATATAACTAGAAAAATATTATTACACTAAATAAACAAGGATGAATATATAAAAAAATGGATAAAATGTAATAAAGTAAAATGTTATATTTTTTGAAATTAGTGATTTAAAAAGCATATCATTTAAAAAAGATTTTAATTTAATATTATAAGATATGGAGATAAAATAAATAAAAAATTATTAAAAAATAGTTAAATGTATAACCTTATAAATAAAAAATCACTAAAATATCGTTAAATGCATTATTTTTATAATTTTTTTTTATAAATTATAAAAAAAATTATTATTTATTAATGAACACTACAAACATATTAGCTATATTAACTTAATCACATGTTATTTGAGTTAAAAATGACAACAAGAAAGGATTTGATTATGTAGTTTTCAATAAAATAGAAAAGCCGGTTATTAAAGAGCTTGATCTCTTTGATGATGTGATTTCGGTTTTCTTATTCATGAAAATGATTTATAATATAGAATAACTTAATCACATATGTCATTTTAGTTAAAAATGAAGAGTAATAGTGTGTTTATGTGATTTCCAATCAAATAGAGAAGCCTATTATTAAAGGGCTATTTGATTTTTTTTATGATATGGTTTTGATTTTCTCATTCACGAAAATGATTTGTTATAAACTCACTTTAAAGTGTTTAGGGAAACATTATGTTATATCGAGTGAAGAATGAAGTGGGGTGTATAGTGAAGAATGAAGTGGGGTGTATAATGATATAGGTATTAGATTACTTTTACAGTTACGAACACTAGAAACTTAATGTTGCTAAACAGGAACATCTTTCATGTTATTATTTGTTCATGATTAAACCTATCTCTTAGGATATATTTTGAACTAAAAATAAGCAGCATGAATTTGTATAAATAATTGTGATTGGGTTAAAGTTTTATAACTTATGTCAAGATTTTATATAGTATTTAAATGTGTACTCTTACTCGTCCTAAAAAAGTAGATACCCGATGGCGGACTTCTATCAACATCGATTGATTAAATAATTGAGTGGGTGATGTAAAACTTAGCCAGCTGGAAAGTCATTCAGTTCAGTAGGGATACGTGTGTGTATGAATGCGGAACTGTTGAGATTTTCTGTTTTATTAAATTTGGGAAAAATCTCATGTATGTGACAACAATAGGATTAGTTGCTATATTAGCTCCAGTATTTTTTGAGGAGGAGTTAATGCATCCTATATTTGTTGTGAGGGAATTTATGATTCAGTTTTATGCTCCAACTATATAGAAATGTAATCCCGTAGAGGATTGTGAGTGTGTGTAAAGTGTGTAGAGAAAATAGGGAGAGCTGAGAGTATGTGTGAAGAATTAGAATTGTTGTAATCTCCTTTGAATAATAAGATTGTCGATGCCTCTGTTCTGGTGGACGTAGCCCAGATTGGTTGGGTGAACCACGTTAAATCTATGTGTTATGGTTTTGTCTGATTTTGTATGTGCTGTGTATGTTTATTTTATTTCCGCTGCGCTTTGTTTAGTCTAACAAGTGGTATCAGAGCGGCGCAGCGGAGCGTGGAGGGCCCATAACCTACAAGTCTCTGGTTGTGGAGCTGGTGCGTGTGACAGAGCTGTTGAAGGTGGAGTTTTGGCGATTGGCGCGGTTTCGGCAGAGACAGTCGCGCCAATTTCTGGCAGTGAACGGGTTGGCGCGTTTTATTTTGGAACAGAAGTGCCAATTGGCGTGGATCCGAGTCTAATACTCGCGCCAGAGCTCCAATATCCCGACTGGTGCGGAATTGACGGGATTAAGCGCACCAATTGTTCGTCAGTTGCACGGATTTCGCTCTGGCGCGGAGCATCTGCTGTCAAAGGAGCGCCAGGCAGTGGCTTGTGTTTTAGGCGCGGGTTTTTCGCTATCAAGGAGCGCCCGACAGTTTTTTCTCTCTGGTAAACCTGCAATTTTTTTGTTTTTTCTTTTCAAATTGCTTTTACATGGTACGATAGAGACATTTGTATTTGGAATTGGAGATTTTTTGTTTGATACAACATGGCAAAAACTCAAATTGCTCGTTTTGAGATCGAGAAGTTCAATGGCAAAAATAACTTCGAGATCTGGAAAGTGAAGATGCACGATCTGCTTGTGCAACAAGGTGTGGCGAAGGCGCTGTTAGGAAAATCCAAACAGCCTTACCCCATGACAGATGATGAATGGAATGAATTGGATGGAAGAGCTCTGAGCGGTATTCGACTGTGTTTGGCGGATGATGTTTTGTTTAACATCGTGTCAGAGAAAACTGCTGCTGGTTTGTGGACCAAGCTTGAGAAGCTGTACATGACAAAATCCTTGACCAATAGGATTCTTCTGAAGCGGAAATTATATAGTCTATGCATGAAGGAAGGTACAGCTATTACTGATCATTTGAATGTCTTTAATACTCTCATGGTGCAATTAGAAAGTATAGAAGTAAAATTTGAATCAAAAGATAAAGCTATAACTTTATTGTGCTCGTTGCCCGAGTCATGGGATCATTTTGTTACTTCTATAAGTCTAAGTATATCAGAAACCCTTGAATTTGATGATATTGTTGGAGCTTTGTTGTCCGAAGAAACAAGGAAGAGGTCAAATGCTGACACCTCTACATCAGAAGCAATGATGGCTAGAGGTCGTTTAAGAGAAAGACGCTTTGGTAAGCACAGCGACTCGCATTCAAAATTGAAAGGGAAGAAGAGTAAGGTAAAGTGCTAGTTTTGTGGCAAATCGGGACATTTGAAGAAGGACTGTTGGAAGAGACAACAAGCATCCAAAGAAGACTCTTCAACAGTGAAACAAGAAGCAAACACGACAAATACAGGTTCGGCATCCAAGACAGGTATGAGTGATGAAGTGTTATCAGTTGATATATCTAGTCATGATCAACATTGGCTGTTAGATTCTGGTGCATCAAATCACATGTGTATTCATAGGGAATGGTTTAAAACTTATAAACCAATCAATGATGGAGTAGTTTACATGGGAAATGATGTCACATGCAACATTGTGGGAATTGGAACTATTCAGCTTAAAATGTTTGATGGGACAAATAAAATTTTAACTGATGTAAGACATGTACCTGAATTAAGGAAAAACCTCATTTCATTAGGAGTACTGGACACAAATGGATATAAAACCTTTGTTCAAGGTGGAGTAATGAAAATTTATAAAGGAATTTTACTAGTAATGAAAGCAAAGAAAGTTGGAAATCTTTTTCAGTTAGAAGGAAGAACAAAGTCAAATCATGTTTCTATAGTGTTTGAAAATGAGAGTAGTTCTATTCGTTTATGGCATCAAAGGTTGGGCCATATGAGCGAAAGAGGTTTAAAGATTTTATCTGATCGCAAGTTACTTCCTAGTCTAAAGTCTGTTAAGTTAGATTTCTGCAAACATTGTCTGTTTGGGAAATAAAGCAAGCAGAAGTTTCAAACTAGAAAACATACTAGTAAGGGAATACTTGATTATATCCATTATGATGTTTGGGGTCCGTCTCCTACAACCTCATATGGAGGTTTGTCATATTTTGTATCTTTTATTGATGATTTCTCTAGAAAAGTGTGGGTCTACATGTTAAAGAAGAAGTCTGATGTGTTTACAGTTTTCAAACAGTTTAGAGCATTAGTTGAAAACATCAATGGAAGAACTATTAAATGTTTAAGAACTGACAATGGTGGGGAGTTTACTTCAAAGGAATTTGATAATTATTGCAAGGAAGCAGGGATCAAAAGACATAAAACCACTGTGTATACTCCTCAGCAAAATGGAGTTGTTGAACGCATGAACAGGACTCTTTTAGAGAGAGCAAGAAGTATGCTAAGTAACGCCAATTTGCAGAAGGAATTGTGGACAGAAGCGGTTGCTACAGCTTGCTATTTGATAAATCGATCACCATCAACTGCAATAGGATGCAAAATTCCTCAAGAGGTATGGAAAGGTCATCCTTGTGATTATTCTAAACTGAAAGTTTTTGGTTGTGATGCATATGCTCTAGTTCCAAAACATCAGCATTCTAAATTAGATCCTAAATCAAAAAGGTATATCTTTGTTGGATATGGTGATGGGACTAAGGGATACAGATTGTGGGATCCTACTACTCACAAGATCATCATTAACAGAGATGTTAAATTTAATGAATCCTCACTTGAAAGTTCAGATGTAAATGATAAAGTGAAACAGGATAATGTATCTAAGCTTCAACACATTCAATTTGAAACTAGTTCAAATATTGATGATGATCAAGAAGAACATGGTTCAGATGTAAGTCATGAACAAGTTTTAGATGCAGGTCATGAACAAGTTTCAGATGTAGATCATGAACATGATTCAGATGCTGATCATGAAGAAGTTCCTACAGATACTAATCAGCCAATTGTGGAAGTACCAGAAACATCTTTAAGGAGGTCCACGAGAATCAAACGTCCTCCTAGAAGGTATGATTATTATGTTACTTCAATTGCTTTAACCGCTAATGATGATGAACCTTTGTGTTATCAGGAAGCTGTAGAAGGTTCAAAAAGTGAAAAGTGGAAAGAAGCTATGAAGGACGCGATGATGGCATTACACAAGAATGACACATGGGATCTGGTAGAACTTCCTAAAGACAGAAAAACTGTGGGATATAAATGGGTGTACAAATTGAAAAGGGGTGTTGATGGTTCAAAGCACAGGTACAAAGCAAGGCTGGTCGCGAAAGGTTATTCTCAGAAAGCAGGGATTGATTTTCATGAGATTTTTTCACCAGTTGTAAAAATTGTTTCAATTCGAATGGTATTAGAATTAGTGGCTTTGCTTGATTTAGAATTACAACAACTAGATGTTAAAACTACATTTTTACATGGAGATTTAGATGAGGAAATTTACATGGAACAACCGGAAGGGTTTGTTCAAGATCGCAACAAGAAATTTGTTTGCAGGCTCAAGAAATCACTGTATGGTCTGAAACAATCGCCTCGACAATGGTCCAAGAAGTTTGATTCTTTCATGTTGAGTCAAAATTATATAAGAAGTGAATATGATCATTGTGTTTACTTTAAGAAATTAAGTAATGGCATGTTCATTATCTTAGTGTTGTATGTTATGTTGACGATATGCTTTTAGCAAGCAAAAGCATAACAGAGATCAACAGGTTAAAGGCTCAGATGGCTAGGACATTTGATATGAAAGATCTAGGAGTAGCAAGACAAATTTTGGGCATGGAGATTTTCAGAGACAGGAGCAATGGTAAGCTATGGCTATCACAACAGAAGTATATTGAGAAAATACTCTTGAGGTTTGGTATGAACAATGTGAAGCCTGTTTCAGTCCCTTTAGCTTCCCATTTTAAGCTTTCTTCAAGTTTATGTCCCAGTACAAATGAAGAAAAGGAATATATGTCTCGAATTCCATATGCCAATGTAGTAGGTTGTTTAATGTATGCGATGGTTTATACTCGACCAGATATTTCACATGCGGTTGGGGTTATCAGCAGGTATATGGAAAATCCAGGAAAAGAACACTGGTCAGCAGTGAAATGGGTGCTTCGGTATTTGAGAGGCACAAGTGATTATTGTATCTTTTTTTTTCTCAGTAAAACTAATTCTATTAAGAGAACGAATGGTACAATAAGAAGTTACAACCAAGAGAGACAAGAACACAGGCTGCCGGAAAGGATAGGCTATCCACCTCGGCCCCTAAATGAAGAAGAGAAGAGAGCTGAACTGAGCAAGAAGAAACAAGAAGAACAGAGGAGCAAGAACAGAACAGAGGATTCTACCCAGCATGTGTAGAATCAACTATTCGGCATTTTTTCCCTTTCTTTTTTCCAACTTTGACCCAATCAAGAGGACACTGCTGAACCGGCGTGATTTGCAAACCGAGCTGTGCTGGCGGGGAGGACTCCTTGTCTGAATCTGAGGTGGAGGATTCATGGTTTCTTTTCTGTGAGATTGGTGGGACAGATAAATCCTTAGGATCGGTTGAGGGCGGATCCTGTGCTTGCTTTGCTTCCATTCCTTCCTCATCCTCTTCCTCTTCATCCGAACTGATAACAAAGTCATCCATGGGGGGAGGATCATGAGGCTTCCAGCTTTTGGATTTCTGCTTAGGCTTGACTTTCTTCTTTTGGGCAGCCATCGTAGGACAAGAACTCTGAAGGTGCCCTGTGAGACGGCAATTTCGGCAGCGAAAGGCTGTGTTCTCGTAATCCAAGGTCTGAGTCCAGTGGAAGTCTCCAATCTTGAGATTGATTTGGTCAGGGAGACCTTTGCTCATATCTATTTCTACACAGATTCTGGCAAAGGTGTACAGGCCCTTTTCCCCTCTATCAACGTCTGTGTCTAGAAGGCGGCCTAGAGTATTGCCGATTCCTTGGAATACAGCAAAATGCCATAGGTGTGCCGGGAGATTTGGAAGTCTGACCCAGATGGGGAGCTTGGTGATGATTGCGGTAGCGGGGTCGAAATCTGGGAACCAGGGGGTGAGGAATAAACCTGCTGAGCCCCAGAACCATGGGCCTGCAGTTAAAGCTTTTTGGTAATCTTCTTCAAAAGCGAACACTACAATGAAGAAGCCCTTTGAGCATAACAACACCTTGCAATTGTTGGTCCAGTTTGAGTGAAGCCATTGGAAAAGGTCGGCTGTGCGTGGCCATAGCCCATTGAACCTGCAAATGATGGCGTGGTCTGCAAACTTTTGGGTTTGCTCATCCAGCGATGGATGCATGATTTCAATGGAGGGAGTTTCCTCCAATTTGTCCACCAGAAAGGGCTTGGGAGCCTGAGCTGGTGGAGCTGTTTTTTTAGGCATTTGACCATGGACAGCGTCTTTGTAAGAAAACGCCTTAGCTGAGGATGACTGTCCTGCAGCTCCCCCTCTCAGACGAAGGGTAAGAGTAATGGTTGCATTTCTCTTAATGCTGTAGAAAGACAGGGAGAGATGATCCTCGAGTTGTTTACCTTCGTGGAGAAGTCGTTGAGCTGCAAAGGGTATACCCAACTTGAGATCCAGAGCATGTTTGAGGTCCTGCACAAGATCCGACGGGCTAACCCACTGTAGCAGAGTTTTGCCAGAGATGTGCCTGATCTGGATCTGGAATGCGGCATGATCCGATTTCTGCTTTCCCCTGCAAATCTGAGACGAGAGGAAGCTGGTGCCTGTGCATCTTGCTGAGAGCCCAACCTGTGCTTGTTTCTTTTTTTTCCTCGCGACGCCATCTTCTGCAAGGCCTAGCAGAGGCCAGACGGCGTCTGAACACTGCAACTCACGAAGGTTTCTCATAGCCTCTCCAGAAGATCCATTCTGTGCGTGGCTTGAGATCAGGCACCTCCCTGAGCCCAAATCTCGGTGATGCTTTTCGTCAAACAGTTGCCGCGCATCCTCCCTGCTTTGGCCTCTTGCATGTGTTTTGAAACCAAGGTTTCTCAGAGTAGTTTTTGTCTCCAGTCCGCACATCCTAGAATACCGCAGGGATGCATATTGTTCCAAAGGAAAACATTCGTATTCTATAACCCATCTCCCCACCCAGAAACGGTTTGGGTGAGCGCAGAGGGTATTCGCAGACTTTGAGACTGGGATTCCGAGCGCAAAAGAAATGTGTCTTGCCCAGGCAGGCAGATCCCAGGGCTCACATTTGTAAAGATCGATCTCGCATGTAACATCGAATTCGAAATTATTGCCGTGAACTTTGTTCTTCAAGTAATACCCCTCGATTACTTCATCGGAGGGCCGAAATCTGTATCCCGAGGGAAAATCACCGCCGCTGCCTGTACCAGGCATCCCGTATGGCGGAGCGATGATGTGCTAAGTGAGCTCAAAGGCCTACTGGAAGCTGCTGTTGAGGGGTTATCTGCAGAAGTATCCACCATATTCCCAGCCAATGCCATTCTTCTCTCTCGGCTCTCCATCGTTAATGAGATAAACTTGCTATAGGTGGCTCACAAGTGATTATTGTATCACTTATAACAGAAGTAGTGAATTTGTTTGTGGTTATGTTGATTCCGATTTTGCAGGTGATTTAGATAAGAGAAGGTCAACTTCAGGGTATGTCTTTACTCTTGCAGGTGGAGCTATTAGCTGGATGTCAAAGCTACAGAATATTGTTGCTTTATCCACTACTGAAGCAGAATACATAGCTGCTTCACATGCTTGCAAAGAAGCGGTTTGGTTGAAAGGTTTGATTGGTGAGTTTGGTAGGTTACAGGACAACATCAAGTTATTTTGTGATAGTCAAAGTGCAATTCATTTGGCTAAGAATCCAACATATCACAGTAAATCAAAGCATATACCAATCAAGTACCATTTTGTAAGATAGGTTATCACTGAAAGGGGCGTTTCTCTTGAAAAAGTGCATATAAAGGAAAACTTGCAGACATGTTCACGAACCCAATTTTTTTAGAGAAGCTACATTGGTGTCTGGCTTCTCTTGGCTTGCAGAAAAGATAAAAATAATAAATGAACAGGGCATCAGGCTAATTGTTGTCAAGGTGGAGATTGTTGAGATTTTCTGTTTTATTAAATTTGGGAAAAATCTCATGTATGTGACAACAATAGGATTAGTTGCTATATTAGCTCTAGTATTTCTCGAGGAGGAGTTAATGCATCCTATATTTGTTGTGAGGGAATTTATGATTCAGTTTTATGCTCCAGCTATATAGAAATGTAATCCCGTAGAGGATTGTGAGTGTGTGTAAAGTGTGTAGAGAAAATAGGGAGAGCTGAGAATATGTGGGAAGAATTAGAATTGTTGTAATCTCCTTTGAATAATAAGATTGTCAATGCCTCTGTTCTGGTGGACGTAGCCCAGATTGGTTGGGTGAACCACGTTAAATCTCTATGTTATGGTTTTGTCTGATTTTGTATGTGTTGTGTATGTTTATTTTATTTCTGTTGCGCTTTGTTTAGTCTAACAGGAACGAATATTTATTTAGAACTCTGTAATCTTCGTGATGTAACTTGTTGTTTACAGTCATATTGTATGAATAATTATTATATTTTACATTTAAATATTCAGAAGTATTTAAGAAATTATATAATATTTGGTAATTATTCTTGTAAATTATATAATATTTGGTAATCATTCAGTAGTTGTTGTCTAATTATTTCACGTATTTGGAGTTTTTGTTCCGCTAAAAACAAATTTTATTAGATTTTGAGTTTTCGATTTTTAAAATATTTTTTAAACTTAAAATGATTAAATTTTAGGAGGATTCAGATGATAAAGAATTCATCTATTCAGTGTTCGGAGGAGGCTGAGCCAAGCGCGAATTATAATTGTTTCAAAAGTTTGAGATTGTTGTTGGGAGGCTGAATTTCCTGGAAAAAATTGCATCATTAGAAGCTGAATATGAACATCTTTGGAGGCCAACACAATTGTATTTCTTGGAGGCTGATTTTATCAGGCATATTTATTTCTCATAAAGGAGACTGAAGCTTATCTTTATTAAGGGTCGAGTTTAGTTTAACTTCAAGAGGCCATTCCTATTTTCGATCAAATTATTGTCAATACTTCAGGTGTCGAATTGCTTATGTTGCAGAGAACCGCTGCTTGCACCAGAGGAGAGAAGAGCAAAGTTCGATTTGTTGCAGGTGCAGAAGAGAAAAGGAGAAAAACACGTGGGAGGTGTGAACGTGAGCACTGGTGCGGTGAGCTTCTAGTGTTGTTTACGTGATCTGAGGGCACCGTGAATTCTGGAGATTGCCAGAGCCATCACAAAATAAGGAGAATAATTATCGCAGAGCCAACACCGTGAGTAAAGAAGCCAGTGATTCCTGTTATTTATAGCCACAATCTATAAAAGTACCGTGAGTCAGCGCCATCCATTTGCTGTTGAAGATTTAAAGTTAATTTGTTTACAAAGTCAATCTTACTGTCAAGCAGTTAAAGCCCTCAACCTGCTGAAATATTCAGATTTGATTTCATTCATTTTTAATATTGGTCTCTACTGTAAGTATAATTTCATAATTTCTTCATCAGTGAAAAGTATAGTTGGTATGGCCAGCATTTGGTTGGTATGTTTGGCATGGAAAGCTTTTTAACAGACCTGTTTCGTGTACGTGTAGACCTGGGCTCGTATTTGAGATGACTGGTGAAAAGAAATAGTGTGGTGCTGTGTAAATAAACCTGTGAGTGAGTGACTGCCTGCGAGCAGTTGGAGCTGTGTGCGAATTGGAAAGCATTGAGCAAGAAGTGTGCATTGAGCCACCTGGAGAGCTGATTGAAGAATCGCTTCCGCTTCCATTGGTATTATCCCGGTGCCTGTGTTAGTTCAGTTTTTGTTTGTTGTTTGCACATTGTGGTTGCTCTCGCAAATCATATATTGCTGGCACATCCGTTTTTGTTTTTAAGAGCATTTCAGATCTGTCTGTAGAATTGCTGCTCCAAAACAATGGGTGGGAAAAGTAAAATTAAATAAATCTGAAGAGAATTTAAACAATTTAGGAGAAAGTATCATAGGGCAGAGGTGGCATATGAAATGCCAAATATAGATTTGAACAAGTTCGAAATAGAATGTAGTGAGATAGTTGAAGATGAAGGTGTTGTTGAAAGTATTTCTGTTGCTTAATGTGCTACAACCTATTAACCACTATATGATGAGGAAAACGTTTCCAGCTGATTACACATGTTGCAGGAAAAGAAAATGATTGATGATATGCTAAGTGGAAAAGTTCAGTGTGCAGATATTAGCAGTGACAAGGAAGAAATAACAAAGTTTGAAGAAGAGTCACCATTCATTAAAGCATGGATTGAAACACCATGTCCACAAAAGTCATAGCTACATATGAAGAATCAATGAAACAACTAACTATGTCAGCAAAGAAAGATGAAGAAAGGAAAGCTTTCTTAAAAGAGCAGGATGACAAGAACCACTATGGTTCTTTTTATGATCTTTGATCTAACATTGCTTTTAGGTGTGCAGATATTGACAACCAGGAAGAAGAAATAAAACCTGAAGAAATTGCAAACATTAAGGAACTTGCAGCAATGTTGAATACAAAGAATGTTAGTCTACAATCAAGATCAAGAAAGAGGAGATTAAGGGTGCAAGTGTTCCACCTTTGGTGTAGAAAATGTAAAAAAAAAGAGGAGAATCTCCACCACTATCTTATGGAAAGAAATGTGAAGATGAAACTTCACCAGCAAATGAACAAGCATTGACCCTTTAGCAAGAAGAAAAAAATGAAAAGTTTGTTATCAAGTTCTTTTTATGTACCATTGTAAGTCGAGCTGAGAGTGAGACCACCAGGGGTATGTTAGTCATGTTATGCTTTGATCTATTTCTCCATTAGAAGCGGAACTTGGAATAATGGAGAAATGTAGAATTCTCCAAATTATTCTTTTATTAGAGATTTGTTTTGATCTGTTAGATTGGATCCTATTTTTAAGGAATATATTCAATTCCTCAACAAATTTCCAATCATATTCATTTATGAGTGATTTGGTGAATGATATAGAGGCATCCTGTGCATGAGCTCTTAAGGTTGAGTTTGGCTCACCTGAGAGATGCTCATTTTCTCCATATGTTGTATTCCCTAAATTTTAGTTTGTTCAAGTTGAAAGGCTACCCACACTCCTTCTTCATTTTCATCAAACTAATATTTGATTACATATAGGAATAATTTACTATTCAAGAACTTGAACAAGTTCTTAATAGATATTATCTGAAAAATAATTAAAAACATATAGTCTTAACAAATTCAAAACAAAGGCTAAATAATAATTTTCTAGAATTTCTCCATTATTTTTTTAATAGTTGGTTTAATGGAGAAATGATTTATTTTGAATTATTTATCTTTAGCAAATTTTTCCTTTCCTTTCAGTGCAAGATGATGCCACCATAAGTCTTTTGATATGGTTTGTTTTGATCATTGGTGTAGATAAAGGTCCAATGACTACAAGCTTACTCAGAGCATTTTTCATATCATTACTACTAGTGTCGAGCATTTGAGCACATAATTGTTTCCAGCTAGGCAAGGTTTTGCCTTATTTTGTTTTTCACTCATTATGTATCCATATTATGCAATATTTCCTTTGTTTCCCACCTTGTGTCTAAATTTAGTCTTTTAGTAGTATAATGGCCCTTATCATTAATTCCTTTTGAGACAAGTCGGGTTGGGTTTCCTTGGTCATCATATGGATTTTCAACAATAGGTTCATGACTCAACTCTTTACACTCATTTCATAATCATCTAGCAGATCTGACTCTATTCTTTACACTTATCTTCATGATCATCTAGCGGCTCTCCAATCACAAGACCCGTAGAGTAGAGTGTGGTTCCTCATATTCTTGGTACTCAATGAAACCATTCTAGTTGTTGAAGAATTCAAAAAAAATCTTCGAAATAACATCATGAAAAATGAATCATCAAAAGAGTCATTGTCAAAGAAGAACATATTTTTGCTAGTAATGCAACCAAATGGGCCTTTAAATGATCCCTTCTTGAGTTGAATTTGTGGATGCAATAGAACCTTTTATGCTTGACTTCCTCCTCGCGAATTTTAGTCGTACTGACAATTTGAGTTAACCAACCCTAAAATCAACCAAAGACTAATGATGCTAGAAACACTCTCTTCAATAACCCTTCAACACACCTAAGTAGGAGTTCCCTTATGTAATTATAACACCATAACTAAAATTTATTTCAACGCTCGCTTTTCAAAACCTCGACATAAACTATAGATGGCTTATTCATGTACACTTTGCACACCCAATCCCATAAAACTCTTTTAAGTGGATTCTCCAATACCTGCCAATAAATACAACAGATATTTCTACCAATAAATACAACTCATATTTCTATTAGACAGTTGACTAGATCACCAAATTACAACTTTCGATCTAATTTTCCAAAGAATCTATCCAACAAAACCCTCCAAAGAAATCCAGATCTAATTTTTGCGCTAAAACTACAATTTAAAGCTAAAAACAAGTGATCAGGTGAACAACAATTTGCATCACTTTTCCTTCAATTGTAGGGAAAGGTAAGCATAGCTGGATCAACTAGAAATCACAACCATACAATTTTTTTATGGAAAGGCAGAGGAGGAAAGACATCAAATTGTCACACAACAAAAAAAATATGAGTTGTTGCTCTTCTATTGATGACACAAATTTGGCTTGACTTGATTACAATGAACTCGGTGAAGAATATTCAGATTTTTTCGACTAGTGACTCACCCAAAATTACTTAACATGCACACACACACACACACAACATTTGGACTTCTCCAAATATTGACTGAAATCAAACTAATTCACATTTAACTCAGTTAAATCACACTCTAAATATGGACTGCACTTAACTCATCTTATCTCTTAATGCATCACTCGACTTGGATTTTTCTAGATCTTCATACAGGAGTAATTATAATTTCCATCACTCCCTCTTAATTACGACTGTATGACTCAACACGAATCAACATAAGAGTCAACTATGTCTACTAGGCTTACAATAGAAGTTGACTCAATCATCACTTAAACATGCCTGCTATTCTAACTCTCAACCATGCTTACAATGACTCAAAACTTCTACATTTTTGCATTTTCTTTTTCTCTTCTTCTAAATTCTATATCCTCCAAACTACTTCATTCTTAGTTGCACTTTATTGCTATAAGCTTCATATTTCTTTATTTGTTGTTGATGCAATTTTTATTTGAATTTTCTTGTATTTTTTCTGAATTTTGTTTGCTACAACTTCCTCTTCAAAGATTCATTCAACTATGTATTTCTTCCACAACTCTTCATCTTCAAACTGTCTTCTTTGCTCTACTTCTTGTGCTTCATAATCCCAACTTTCTTTCTTCCATATTTCTTGATAAAAAAATATTATTTCTTCTTGTCTCCATTTTTGAAAAATGGTTTTAATGCATTCTTCCTTGTTTTCAGAAACTTCCATGTCCTCTTAACTTTCATCATCAGGTACTATTTTTTTTGGCCTGTAGTCTTACACTCAAGATCATCATCAACCTTACATGTAAAATCATAATCATGCTCCTTTTTCTTGTTCACCACTTCATTTAACTCTTTCATTCCAGTTGCTACTTTAAGACTTTCATCAATTTGTTCAATTGGCTTCTGAATCCATTCTTCAATGAACTTCAAATCCGCATCAAAATTATTAGCAACTTTTTTTTCAACTTTTGTTCCCATGCTATTTTGAACACTTGCATATTTAAAATTAATGTTAAAAACATATTTTTTATACTGTTCACTGAGAGGTTCCTGCTCTACCTCTTCCTTCTCTTCCTTTTGTTCAACTGCATTAAAATTATCTTCCACTATTATGCGGTCAATGGATATTCTCATCAAAACTCTTCAATCACTTTATCATGTTCTTGATCATTAGTTGCTGCTAGATCACGTGCTACTTCATGAGAAGTTCCAACCTTTGCTTCATAACTTGTTTTTACAATGACAACTTCAACCTCTAATTCTTCATCAAACACAACACTTTCCATATTGACATAATCAATACCCATTTCAAAAAAATAAACTACACGTATCATCAACATAATGTTCATCCACCCTATGGTGGGATATCGAAGCATGCATGTGCTCATTAACAATTTCAACTTCACCAAATTCATCACCTACGACTGGATTCATCAATGCACATCTCACTTTGCAGTCATCATCCACATGTGTTTCTTCATAGTGGTATTTACCATCATTTGCTTCGTCTACGCTATAGTGGAGTCCTTGAGAATGTATATGCTCTTGCTCTGTTTGACACAGAGGCTTCAACTTCTCTCTCTGCAATCTTTGCTGCATCTTCTTCATCCATATGTATGCCTGCATAATGGGTTTCATTTTTATGGTTTTCATCACCATCATCCACTTTTGAGTGGGATTCTCCAAGCTCTATTGTCTTCTTAGAGTCTTTCTCATCTACTCTTAGATTTGCGACTGATTCAACAGACTGTGACACATCTTACTGTTGCATGTCACTTTCCTTTGTGACAACTTCTGCTTCTAGGATCTTCGATGCTTCCTTAGAAGTTGTAGTTTTTTATACTTTGCATAAAAAATTATCATCCAATGCCTGTTTTATAAAATTGAATGCTAAAACATTGCATACTTCATCATATGGGTTATTAGACTGGTTCTCAATTAACTCTTTATCTCGAAGAAAATTTAGCATTTTGATAACCCAAAAATCAAAATATTTACCAGTAAACATAGGAGGTGGTAGCGAATGAAAGCTACACCAATCAACCTCAATTTCTTCTTTGTCTTCTGCTAGACTTCTCAGTTTCTCAGTTGTGGCATGAACCTCTCTAAACATAGCAATGATCTCTGTGTCTTTTTTTCGATTCCTTTTCCTAATATTCTTTAGTCGCACTTTGCAACCCATTACTGTTGTCTTTCCTCTGTCTTATAATTTCTTTCTTGATTGTATGAGGCTATCTTCCATATAGCTCACGAAAAAAATTATTATTTTTAGTATGCGCCCCTGTAAGGCACAATCTTCACCAAAAAAACATTTTCATGCTTGACAAAACACCAAAATATCTTTTGTAGACTAACAAACTTTGCAAGCCCTAAACTTTCTTGTCAATAAAACCCTTATTAATCTTTCCAAATCTTTTCACAACATGCAACCTTTTTTTTAATATAAAAAATAACTTTAATTTTTTTTTTAATACCATGCACTCTCAACCATGTCTCTTAACCCTCTTCATAAACCTTAGTATGACCTTTTATTTTAAACCCCTCAAACTTTATGGCAAAACCTTTTAAAAGTTGTGCTTAGCCTTTTCTTTCAAAAAAAAAATATTTTTGTTCACACCTTTCGAATAACCTTAAAAGCCTTTTTGAATATATATCTCAACCCTTAAAAAAAAACATTTTGAAATCCATTTGAAACACTCCAAAAAAAATATTTATATGGGAACCCTTTTGACTTTCCATACCACATTCAAACTTGCGCACATGAATTTAATAATTATCCATGTGGTGGATACGGTGACTCATTGATCCAGAATTATGCAGGAACACAAAAAAACACTGATATACACATAAACACAGAGATGCATCAAAAATAAAACTTCATTTCATTAATATCAAAAAACTGAAATATGCTTACATAGAGAAATGGAAATAAACTATCTTGGGTGATGGTAGCTTATCTCTGAGAAGAGATGTGGAAGCTACATGCCTCTGAACTGTGTTACAATGAGGCTCAAAGGCCTCTTTATTATTGAGAAAAAATGAAAAACCCTAAACATCCAAAAGCCTTACCCTAAGAGATGAAGCACCAAAATTGTGGGCCCCATTTGGGTAAATTGGTGCATCAACTTCTCGAGGTCGTAACTTTGGCATACGATCTCCGTTTAGCTATCATAATACCTCATTTCAAAGATGTCCAAGAGGAGGTCAAAACCAAACCAATATATTGGTTTGGTACTTTCTCGTATCTCTATTTTCCCTAAAAACATCTTTTAGTCCCTCAAATTGGCTCTGAAAGATTAGCACCCGAAAAACTACTAAAAATAGTAAGTTGAGCTACAATTAAGGAAACTAAAAAGAATAAATAGTGGGGGTCCAAGTGGAATAGGCGGGTGGCCACTAATATCCACCTGGATCACTCATCCACTTGCTTTGACCCTCACTATGGTCGGTCGCGGCTGTGCTCACAAAATATGTCTACCCTGGTAGTTGAACGACCTTACCAACTGGAAACAACTCTCTCTCCACAGCACCACAACTTCTCAATATGGCGGGCGAATTGCTTTTCCTTGACAATGATGGCTTTGCGTATCGCCTTTGTGATGGGGTTATAGAGCACACAATAGAGATCTTAAAAACGCTAAATTAAGAGACAACACCAGAGATCTTAAAACAATAAGACATTACTCAATGGAAAACAAAAATCACACTTCTATTACATTGAAGGCCTTTTCCTTTCTTGGATTGCTCAGGCATAGGCAATATTACCAATTTATAGATGCAAGAAGAGTTCTATATTTCTCCTCATGTGAAATTCATGGTTGCATAGTGAAGCCAAAAAGTCAGTCATGGTGGGCGACATTCAGTGTGTTAGGTTCGGCATCAATGTGATTGTCAGAGATTCGGCGCCGACGTCTTCATTATGGATTCACGTTTAACATTATCCCACTTGAAGTCAAATGAAGAAACATGAATCAAGTCACACCAAGTCTTACCATGCCTCTACATAAATCATGTTGATTTCTTGGCAGAATCTCAATGAGCATATCAACAAGGTTCTTATCTGTATGGACCTTTTCCAAGGATAATTGTCCTTCCTCCAATACATGTCGAATCCAATGGTACCTTAATTCAACGTGCTTGGTTTTTGAGAAAAATGTTGAGTTTTTCGCCAAGTGAATTACACTATGACTATCACAATATAGCACATACTTGTCCTGTGTTATTCATATCTCTCCTAGGAATTGCTGAATCGAAAACATCTCTTTGCAAACCTTTGTTCTAGTTATGTATTCTACCTCTGTTGTAGAGAGATATACTATTATGTGTAGCCTTGAAAACCAATACACTGTTGCACCTGCAAATGTATACAAGTAACTTGTAGTGGAATTTCTCGTGTCCATATATCCAACCATATTTCCATTTGCAAAATTCTTCAAGCACAGTCTCATTATCACCAAAACATAAACAACAATGACTAGTACCCTTGAGATACCTCAAGATCCATTTTATTGTTTGGCAATGTTGTTTTCCTGGATTGGCAAGGAACCTGCTCACTACTCCCACTAAATATGCAATGTCTGGTCGTGTACATACCATGGAATACATCAAGCTTTGAACTGTTGAAGAAAAATGAATCTTGCTCATTTCTTCCTTCTCCTTATCATCATTGGAACATAACTCAGTACTCAGCTTGAAGTGGGATGCATGGGGTGTACCAACTAGCTTGGCATCCTTCATATTAAACTTGTCTAGCACCTTCTTGATAATTTTTCTTGTGACAACCACAACTTTTTGTTTTTTCTGTCACACATAATCCTCATGCCCAATATTTGTTGTTCTAGTCCCAAATCCTTCATTGCAAATTTTCTTCCCAAATATTTCTTCAATCTATTGATCATCTTATCGTGCCCAGCAATTAACATTTCATCCACATATAACAATAATATGATATACTTTCCTTGGTCATGCCTCTTGATATAGACACAATGGTCAACTTCCAACTTGTGAAAACCATGTTCCAACATGAATGAATCAAATTTCTTATACCATTGTTGAGGTGCCTATTTCAACCCATAGAGGCTCTTCTTTAACCTGCAAACTAGGTCTTCTTTGCCTTTTTCTATGAAGCCTTCTAGCTGCTCTATATAAATTTCTTCTTCTAATTCACCATGAAGAAAAGAAATTTTTACATCTAATTGTTCACATTCAATGTCTAAAGCAACAACAAGACCAAAAATGACTCTAATGGATGACATTTTGACAACAGGCAAGAAACTTTCAGTGAATTCAATACCTTCTTTTTGGGAAAATCCCTTCACCGCCAGCCTTGCTTTATACCTCTCCTTCTTTTCATCACCTTCATGCTTAATCCTGTAAAACAATTTGTTTTATAGAGCCTTTCTACCTTTTCGGAGATTTACCAATTCCCAAGTTTTATTTTCCAGCAAAGAGTTCATTTCCTCCTCTAGTGCTTTCTTCCATTCTTTACTGTGCTCAACTTTACAAGCCTCTTGAAAACAATCAGACTCACCTTCATCAGTTAATAGGATATAGTTTGAAGGAGGATACCTTTGTGAAGGATTATGAGGCCTAGAAGATCTGTGAACTAACTGTGGTGGTTCATTATCAGGTTGAATCTACTATAAAGGTTCCTTGTTGATGTTCATCACTTTCCACTTGTTGTCCTTCCTGCACTTGAATTTGTTGTTCATTTTCTTGCATTGATGGGATGTTTTCCTGCTGCTCTTCAAACCTGTCTATAACCTTCTTGACCTCCACCTCATTTACATACCTCTTAAACATCTCTGACTCATTAAATATAACATCCCTTCTTCTAATAACTTTATGTTTGACTAGATCCCATAAACGATAACCAAATTCTTCATCTGCATATCCCAGAAAAATGCATTTCATAGATTTATCATATAGCTTAGTTTTATTTTCTTTGGGAATATGTACAAATGCTTCACATCAAAAGATTTTCAAATGACAATAATTCAACTTCTTACCAGTCCGAACTTCTTTAGGGATGCAACCATCTAAGGCTGTAGTTGGAGATCGATTTATAAGATAGAAAGTTGTCCTTACAACCTCTGCCCGAAAAATGCTTCTCTAAACCAGAATTTGACAACATATTCCTCACTTTCTCCATAATGGTGCGATTCATCCATTCTGCAACACCATTTCGTTGAGGAGTACCAGGCACAATCAACTCATGCTTTATGCCAAACCCATTACAATATTCCTTAAATTCATTTGAGCAATATTCTCCACCATTATCCGTTCTCAAGCACTTAAGCAATTTGTTAGTCTCTCTTTAAAAAAAAAATGGAATTTTTGAAATATTTCAAACACTTCACTTTTACTTTTCATAGGGTAGGCCCAAACCTTCCTAGATGCATCATCTATAAATGTTGCAAAATATGATGCTCCTCCTAATGACTTGATGTTAACAGGCCCAAACACTTCTGAGTGTATCAATTCTAACAATTTTTTCTTTCTACCATGACCACCTCTAAGGAATGAAACCCTTCTTTGTCTACCATATATACAATGCTCGCAAATATCAAGATTATAGGATTTAAAAACTGGCAGTAAAGTTTTACCAACAAGGATTTTTAAGCCCTTCTCGCTCATGTGACCCAAGCGTTTATGCCACAGATCTATTGGATTTCCTTCTTTTGTGAGAACATCCAAATATGATTTTCCTATCATTTCCTTCAATGTGTATAATGTTCCTATTTTGGGTTCTCTGGCCACGACCAATGTTCCTTTTCTAATTTTCCAACCTCCTTTTCCAAAGCTTGTGGAATAGCCATCATCATTTAGCTGTCCCAAAGAGATCAAACTTATGCGCATTTCTGGGACATGCCTGACTTGTTTCAACAATATATCTTGTCCATCCTTCATCTTGATCTGGACATCTCCCACTCCAACAATATTGCAAAAATGATTATTCCCCACATCCACTCTACCATAATCACTAGGATTATATGTAACAAAACTATCTTTGCATTGGGTTACATGGTGAGATGCTCCAGAGTCAAGGATCTAATCAAAGCTTCTACTAGATGTATATAAACATGCATCCTCTATTAAGACAGTAAACAACACATCACCATATGTGACTACAACAATAGTCTCACCTTCATTTGTGGTGGATGACTTGTGATTTATACTGGCCGGTCTCTAATCCTTTTTTTCTTTCTTCCAGACTCGAAATTATTTCTTCATGTTCCCAGGTTTTCCACAATGAAAGTAGATGAGCCCGACCCTCATTGATTTCGATCGACCTCTATCGATTCTCCTACCATGATCAACTAGAGCTAGAATTTGTCCTCCCTAGTTTTCCAAAATTGAATTGCGTCGCAACTCCTCATTCATTAAATTGATGCTGACATCATCAAACTTTAGGGTCTCTGTAGGTGCTAACATATCTACAATTAGATTTCCAAAAAATAAACCATATGTATCATCAAAATAATGTTCATCCACTCTATGGTGGGATATTGAAGCATGCATGTGCTCATTAACGATTTCAACTTCACCAAATTCATCACCTACGGCTAGATTCATCAATGCACTTCTCACTTTGCAGTCATCATCCACATGTGTTTCTTCATAGTGGTATTTATTGTCATTTGCACCATCTACGTTAGAGTGGAGTCCTTGAGAATGTATATGCTCTTACTCTGTTTCAGACACAGAGGCTTCAACTTCTCTCTATATAATATTTGTTGCATCTTGTTCATCCATATGTATGCCTGCATAATGGGTTTCATTTTTATGGTTTTCATTACCATCATCCACTTTTGAGTGGGATTCTCCAAGCTCTATTTTCTTCTTATATTCTTGCTCATCTACTCTTAGATTTTCCGTTGACTCAACAGACTATGACACATCTTTTTGTTGCATGTCACTTTCCTTTGTGACAAACTCTGCTTCCAGGATCTTGGATGCTTCCTTAGAAGTTGTAGCTTTTGATACTTTGCATAAAAAATTCTCATCCAATGCCTGTTTTATAAAATTCAATGCTAAAACATTGCATACTTCATGATATGGGTTATTAGATTGGTGCTCAATTAACTCTTTATCTCAAAGAAAATTTAGCATTTTGATAACCCAAAAATCAAAATATTTACCAGTAAACATAGGAGGTGGTAGAAGATGAAAGTTACACCAATCAACCTCAAGTTCTTCTTTGTCTTCTGCTAGAAAGCTTAGTTTCTCAGTTGTGGCTTGAACCTCTCTAAACATAGCAATGATCTCTATGTCTTCTTTTCAATTCCTTTTCTTAATCTTCTTTAGTTGCGCTTTGCAACCCATTACTGTTGTATTTCCTCTATCTTATAATTGCTTTCTTGATTGTATGAGGCTATCTTCCATATCGCCCCTGAAAAAAATATGATCTTTAGTATGCACCCCTATTAGGCACAATCTTCACCAAAAAACATTGTCACTCTTGAAAAAGCACCAAAATATATTTTGTAGATTGATGAAATTTTCAAGCCCTAAACTTTCTCGTCAATAAAATCCTTATTCATCTTTCCAAATCTTTTCACAACATGAAACATTTAAAAATATATATATATATCTATATCTATATATATATATATATATATATATATATATATATATATATATATATATATATATATATATATATATATATCTATATATATATATATATATATATATATATATATATATATATATATATTAATACCATGGACTCTCAAACATGTCTCTTAACCCTCTTCATAAACCTTAGTATGACCTTTTATTTTAAATCCCTCAAACTTTATGACAAAACCTTTTAAAACTAGTGCGTAGTCTTTGCTTTAAAAAAAAATCTTTTGGTTCACACCTTTCGAATGACCTTTAAATCAATTTCGAATATATATCTCAACCCTTGAAAAAAAAACATTTTGAAATCCATTTGAAACACTGTAAAATAAATATATATATGGGAACCCTTTTGACTTTCCATACCACATTCAAACTTGTGCACGTGAATTTAATAATTCTCCATGTGGTGGATACGGTGACTCATTGATCCATACTTATGCAGGAACACAACAAAATATGGATATACACATAAACATAAAGATGCAACAGAAATAAAACTTC
This sequence comes from Pinus tabuliformis, assembly GCA_031772625.1. Lineage (NCBI taxonomy): Eukaryota > Viridiplantae > Streptophyta > Pinopsida > Pinales > Pinaceae > Pinus > Pinus tabuliformis. The sequence continues at coordinate 124,823,592 of CM062814.1, forward strand.
ATTTCATTAATATCAAAGAACTGAAATATGCTTACATACAGAAATGGAAATAAAATAGCTCGGGTGATGGTAGCTTATATCTGAGAAGAGATGTGGTAGCTACATGCCTCTGAACTGTGTTATAATGAGGCTCAAAGGCGTAGTATTTATTATTGAGAAATACTGAAAAACCCAAAACATCCAAAAGCCTAACCCTAAGAGATGAAGCGCCAAAACCATGGGCCCCGTTTGGGTAAATTGGTGCATCAACTTCCTGAGGTCGTAACTTTGGCATATGATGTCCGTTTGGCTATCATAATAGCTCATTTCAAAGATGTCAAAGAGAAGGCCAGAAACAAATCAATATATTGGTTTGGAACTTTCTTGGTCTCTCTATTTACCCTAAAAACGTCTTTTAGTCCCTTAAAATGGCTCTGAAAGATTAAGACCCGAAAAACTGCCAAAAATAATAATTTGTGCTACAATTAAGGAAATTGAAAAGAAGCAATAGTGGGGTCCAAGTGGAATAAGACAGTGGCCACCAATATCCACCTGGATCACTCATCTAATTGCTTCGAACCTCACTATGGTCGGTCGCGGCTGTGCTCACAAAATATGTTTGCCCTGGTAGTTGAACAACCTTAATAATTGGAAACAAATCTCTCTCCACGACACCACAACTTCTTAATATGGCAGGCGAATTGCTTGTCTGTGAAAATGATGGCTTTGCAAATTGCCTTTGTGATGGGGTTACATAGCACACAACAGAGATCTTAAAAACACTAAATTGAGAGACAACACCAGAGATCTTAAAAACAAGAAGACATTACTCAATGGAGAACAAAAATCACACTTCTATTACATTGGAGGCCTTTGCCTTGCTTGGATTTCTTAGGCATAGGAAAGATTAGAAATTTATAAATGCAAGAAGAGTTCTAGATTTCTCCTCATGTGAAATTCATGGTTGCACAATGAAGCCAGAAAGTCAGTCATGGCGAGAGACATTCAGTGTGTTAGGTTCGGTATTGGCGTGATTGTCAGAGAGTCGGCGCCGACGTCTTCATTATGGATTCACGTTTAAAATTCTCCCACTTGAAGCCGAATGAAGAATCATGAATCAAGTCACACCAAGTCTTACTATGCCTCTACATAAATCATGTTGATTTCTTGGAAGAATCTCAATGAGCATATCAGCAGGGTTCTTATCCGTATCGATCATTTCTAAGGATAATTGTCCTTCCTCCAATACATGCTGGATCCAATGGTACCTTAATTCAAGGTGTTTGGTTTTTAAGAAAAATTCTGGGTTTCTCTCCAAGTAAATTACACTTTGACTATCACAATATAGGACATACTTGTCCTACTTTATTCCTATCTCTCCTAGGGATCGTTGCATCCACAACAACTTTTTACAAACCTTTGTTGCATTTATGTATTCTACCTCTGTTGTAGAGAGACATACTATTCTTTGTAGCCTTGACAACCAAGATATTGTTTCACCTGCAAATGTATACAAGTAACCTGTAGTGGAATTTCTCGTGTCCATATATCAAACCATATTTGCATCTGCAAAATCCTTCAAACACAATCTCATTATCACCAAGATATAAACAACAATGAATAGTACCCTTGAGATACCTCAAAATTCATTTTACTGCTTGCCACTGTTACTTTCCTGGATTGGCAAGGAACCTGCTCACTACTCCCACTAAATATGCAATGTCTGGCCATGTACATACCATGGAATACATCAAGCTTCGAACTGTTGAAGAAAAATGAATCTTGCTCATTTCTTCCTTGTCCTTATCATCACTCGAACATAACTCAGTACTCATCTTGAAGTGGGATGCATGGGGTGTACCAACTGGCTTGGCGTCCTTCATATTAAACCTATCTAGCACCTTCTTGATAATTTTTCTTGTGACAACCACAACTTCTTGTTTTTCCTGTCACGTATAATCCTCATGCCCAATATTTGTTGTTTTTGTCCCAAATCCTTCATTGCAAATTTTCTTCCCAAATATTTCTTCAATCTATTGATCATCTTATCATGCCCAACAATTAACATTTCATCCACATATAACAATAATATGATATACTTTCCTTGATCACGCCTCTTGATATAGACACAGTGGTCAACTTCCAACCCGTGAAAACCATTTTCCAAAATGAATGAATCAATTTTCTAATACCATTGTCGAGGTGCCTATTTCAACCCATAGAGGCTCTTCTTCAACCTACAAGCTAGGTATTCTTTGCCTTTTTCTATGAAGCCTTCTGGCTGCTCCATATAAATTTCTTCTTCTAATTCACCATGAAGAAAAGCAGTTTTTACATCTAATTGTTCACATTCAATGTCTAACGCAACAACAAGACCAAAAATGACTCTAATGGATGACATCTTGATAATAGGTGAGAAACTTTCAGTGAAGTCAATACCTTCTTTTTGGGAAAATATCTTCACCACCAACCTTACTTTATACCTCTCCTTCTTTACGTCACCTTCATGCTTAATCCTGTAAACCAATCCGTTTTGTAGAGCCTTCTACCTTTTTAGAGATTTACCAATTCCCAATTTTTATTTTCCAACAAAGAGTTCATTTCCTCCTCCATTGCTTTCTTCCATTCTTTACAGTGCTCAACTTTACAAGCCTCTTGAAAATAATCAAACTCACCTTGATCAGTTAATAGGATATAATTTGAAGGAGGATACCTTTGTGAAGGATTATGAGGCCTAGAAGATTTGTGAACTAACTGAGGTGGTGCATTATCAGGTTGAATCTCCTGTAAAGGTTCCTTGTTGATGTTCATCACTTTCCACTTGCTCTCCTTCCCGCACTGGAATTTGTTGTCCATTTTCTTGCATTGGTGGGATGTTTTCCTGCTGCTCTTCAAACCTTTCTATAACCTTCTTCACCTCCACCTCACTTACATACCTCTTAAACATCTCTGACTCATTAAATATAACATCCCTTCTTTTAATAACTTTATGTTTGATTGGATCCCATAGACGATAACCAAATTCTTCATCTTCATATCCCATAAAAATGAATTTCATATATTTATCATATAGCTTAGTTTTATTTTCTTTGGGAATATGTACAAATGCTTCACATCCAAAGATTTTCAAATGACAATAATTCAACTTCTTACCAATCCAAACTTCTTCAAGGATGCAACCATCTAAGGGTGTAGTTAGAGATCGATTTATAAGATAGAAATTTGTCTTTACAACCTCTGCCAAAAAATGCTTCTCTAAACCAGAATTTGACAACATATTCCTCACTTTATCCATAATGGTGTGATTCATCCATTCTGCAACACCATTTTGTTGGGGAGTACTAGGCATAGTCGACTCATGCTTTATGCCAAACCCATTACAATATTCCTTGAATGCATTTGAGCAATATTCTCCACCATTATCTGTTCTCAAGCACTTGAGCAATTTGTTAGTCTCTCTTTCAAGAACAAAATGGAATTTTTGAAATATTTCAAACACTTCAGTTTTACTTTTCATAAGGTAGGCCCAAACCTTCCTAGATGCATCATCTATAAATGTTACAAAACATGATACTGCTCCTAAGATGTTAACTGGCCCAAAGACATCTGAGTGTATCAATTCTAACAATTTTTTCTTTCTGTCATGAACACCTCTGAGGAATGAAACCCTTCTTTGTCTACCATATATACAATGCTCACAAATATCAAGATTATAGGATTTCAAACATGGCAGTAAATTTTTACCAACAAGGATTTTTAAGCCCTTCTCGCTCATGTGACCCAAGCGCTTATGCCACAGATCTGCTGGATTTCCTTATTTTGTGATAGCAGCCAAATATGATTTTCCTATCATTGCCTTCACTGTATATAATGTTCCTATTTTGGGTTCTCTGGCCACGACCAATGTTCCTTTGCTAATTTTCCAGCCTCCTTTTCCAAAGCTTGTGGAATAGCCTCCATAATTTAGCCGTCCCAAAGAGATCAAACTCATGTGCATTTATGGTACATGCCTGACTAGTTTCAACAATATATCTTGTCCATCCTTCATCTTGATCTGGACATCTCCCACTCCAACAATATTGAAAAAATGATTATTCCCCACATGCACTCTACCATAATCACTAGGATTATATGTAACAAAACTATCTTTTCATTGGGTTATATGGTGAGATGCTCCTGAGTCAAGGATCTAATCAGAGATACTGCTAGATATATATAAACATGCATCCTCTACTAATACAGTAAACAACGCATCACAATATGTGACTACAACAATAGTCTCACCTTCATTGTGATGGATGACTTGCGATTTATACTGGCTGGTCTCTAATCCTTTTGTTCTTTCTTCCAAACTCAACATTCTTTCTTCATGTTCCCGGGTTTGCCACAATGAAAGAAGATGAGCCCACCCCTCATCTATTTCGATCTACCTCTGGAACTTTAACGCCCTTGTCAACCTCGATCAATTCTCCTACCACGATCAACTAGAGCTAGAGTTTCTCCTCCCTAGTTTTCCACAATTGAATTGCGTTGCAACTCCTCATTCATTAAATTGATGCTGACATCATAAAACTTCAGGGTCTCTGCAGGTGCTAAAGTACTCGTAGCTACAATTAAATTTTCCCAGTTGTCTGACATAAAACACATTAATAAAATGGCTCTAATTTCATCATCTTGTATGATTTTAATAGAGGCAAGCTTACTAGTAATAATATTGAAGTCATTCAAGTGCTCAACAACTGAAGCACCCTTCTTCATCTTGAGATTGTAAAGATTCTTCATCAAAACACTTTCATTGATGTTGTGTTCTTCTCATATAGATCATGGAGCTTCTTCCATAATCCTTTTGTTGTCTTTTTTATGGACACATTGAAATACACATTCTTTGCTAGATATTGACGGATTGTTGCAATCACCTTTCTATCTAGTTTACTCCACTCTTCATCCGTCATCGATGAGAGTTTCTTTGTTGTACCCTCAATCAACAAATATCGATCCTTTAAAATCAATATATCCTCCATCTGTGATTTCTGTAGAACAAAATTAGCCCCGCTCAACTTCTCCATGTCCGTTAATGTTGTTTTCTCCATTCTCAATAAAATTCATACCCAAAAAATCAAAACACTACTTATGATGAAAAAATTTAATTACTACACCTTTTATTTTCCAAAATCATCTCCTTAAAAATTTATTTAACAAAAAGACCTTTCCCCAAACTTAACAAATTGACCATATTTACAAAACATATATAATTATATATGTTTCATAATAAATATAAAACATATATAATATATAATTATAAAACCCACGAGTTTGTTTCACTCCTTAATAAAGGTTGAAAAACATAAAGTAAAGTAGGAAAGGCAATAAATCCTTGGGGCATGCCAAAATACGTATCGCCCCTTTAATGTGGGACTCACTGCATTTTACTACGTCCATAAAGACTTTATGTTGTTAGCGACAGCTATATGGCTAGCAGAGTGCCACGGGTCATCACCTCCGCCTATTAGCAACAGGTCATTATCGGATCATCTGCAACCACACAATCTTTCTTGCAGAACCAAACATAATATATTTAATCTTATGCACATGGGCTGATCTGATGCTCATGAGTGCAAATTAGATATTCTGCTAATACACAAAGCATGACAGAAGGGGTCTGCATAGGAGGACTGATCCGAATTGGATCCATGAACATTATCAAAGTACCATGACTCTATCAAAACAGGACAGACTTCGAATTTTGAACACAGAAGGATTAGGAAGACCTCTGGACAGTGGTAGTTTGCAGCGAGCGAGGAACAACGAGGACCTCGGTCAAAGCGTGCTAACTGAGGCCCATGGAGACCGCGTAGGAGGCAAAACTGGCACTTGGGAAGCCCGGATAGGGAAAAGGAGGCCATTTCTAATACGCGATTAGCACATCGCTTGGAAAAACCCCTCGAGAAGGAAAGGCCCCGAAGTGCTCGGTCACATGGAAGCCGGGAAAACCGTGGGGAAAGTGTTAAGGTGAAAGGCAAGACCCGCGCTCCAAAACCGGCGGTATATATCAGGGGCACCCTTGGGCGGTAAGCAGATTTGGAGAAAAATGAGCGATTCCATTCAGCGCCCCACGCATGGCCGGCGGATGAGAGAGAAAACCGTTGCTCATCGCACGCTAACGGTCAAGCAAGTCAACCGCGTGAAATGAGTGAATGTCGTAGGATCTGGGGGCTCCAGATTTGACGGTGGAGATTGCGCCTGATCAAGAAACCAGATTTGACAGGGGAATTAAGCCACGACATAGAGAATTTTGACATCTGATTTGACTGCTGAGTTGGTGGATGACCCATACCATAGTGTAACTGGAAAACCAAACCGACGAGGAAGAGCTGGCGCAGTTCGCGAAAGGACAAGTGGCCACTCCCTGTGAGTCGTTGGCGATGACGGAGAGACAGAGAACTCCAAGCGAGCAGCAATAGGCGATCTGATGGGGGCAGAAGAGGAAGCGAGCAGTCAGGGATAGATTGGCTTTAAGCCATGAACAGACACAGAATAGAGGACACAGAAGGAAGAAAATAGAGACAGAAGCGACGGTAAAGCAAGAAGCAGAAGACAGGGAGCCAAGCTGACCTGCAGCATAAGGCAGCATCGAGCAGATGGAAAGCTTGAGAGGTTCAAGTGATCCCTGAGAGGATCTATAAGGAATTGAGCACCATATTGGGCTCCTTCCATTAAAGACCAGAGAGGTCGAGACTTGGATAGGAAAAGAGTCTGTGTACTCTAGTGGCTTGGGGAATCCAAGAACCACCCTGCCAAGCATCATTTATGTTTCAGGAGACTCAAATTGAGCTCCTCATTGTAAATCTCTGCTTTAAAGACATAATAAAAGAAGGCCACCACTGAAAGCTGGACCGGAGACGTAGCCTTGAAGGATAGGGTGAACTCCTTTTTAATTGTTGTGTTCTTGCATTTTCTTACTGTGTTTTCCTTACTGTTTTCCATTTTCTAGTGTTTGTGTATTTTGCAATTTGATCGATCCGTTGCCCAAAATAACATAGACACACACCAGCGCATGAGTCTGTAATACCTTCATTCATTAATTATTTAACTCAAGTCACTCAAGGGTGATTTTCAAATCAATTGCTATCAGAGCTTAGGCTGTTAAGGTTAGACAAGCTTGTGTTGGTTTAGCTGTTGAATGCTAACTAGATCAAAGCTCAAGTTAGGAGAAGGAGAGTTGGTTGAAACTAATCCTAAAATTGGGAGAGTCTATCCTCAGAAGACAATGTTAGAAGAAGGTTCTGTAGGACCAGACCCTCAATTCATAGACAGTTTCCTAGCCATAAAGTCCATGGTAGAGGAAATGTATAGGGACTTTAGAAAACATAACAAGGAAGATTTATCAGGCTTCAAGCAAGACAAAGGAGAAGATGAGTCTCACTTCCATGAACACTCAAAAGGGAAAGGGAAAGAGGAAAGCTTTCTCACATTTCCTAACAGCCCTAAACACAAAAAGAAAGCATCTTTGATCAAACTAGATGTTAAATTTGATCTACCTATATATGATGGAGAGTTGAATGCAAAAAAGTTGGAAAATTGGATTAGACAAATTGATGTTTATTGCAGAGTACAGACCATCGATTCAGACAAGAGCAAGATTCAGCTGGAAAGCCTCCGCCTTGGAGGCACTGCTTTAGTTTGGTGGGAAGGTAGGACCCAAGCTGACATGAAAAGGCATGGTAAGACCGTCTCTGTCTGGAGTGAATTTGTTTCTGCAATCAAAAAATAGTTCTACCCATTGGCCTACATGCAGCAAGCCATGATGAGTTGGCAAACTCTTCGACAGTTGAAAGGGAAAAGTGTGCAAGGGTACACTGAAGAATTTAGAAAGAGAGCATTGATTCTAGGAATCTCATTAGACTCACCAGAGACTCTGTTGAAGTACATTGGTGGTCTACACAGCTACATGAGGCATACCATCCTCATGTTTAATCCCACTAGTATAGATGAGGTATCTGTACAAGCTACTCATCTAGAAGCTAGAGGAAAGAATGGAAATCCAAAAGTTGGGGGATCATCCCAACCCACTGCAAGCAAGAATAAGGAGAAAAGAAAGCAGAAATGGAAAGCAAGGAAGGCTAACACTACACAGAAGAGCAAGGCTTCATGCACTCACTATAAAAAGGATGGGCATGATGATGAGCATTGTTGGATTCTGCATCCAGAGCTGAGACCTAAGAAGTTCGAGGGCAAGAAGAAGAAGACTGTTGTAGCTATTCAGAAAGATTTGGGGTCAGACTCGGGAGATGAAACAACCATTGCAGCCACAGGTATAAAAGGTAAAAATTCTGAAGCATCTACTAGTAATTCTGCACAATATACTATTAGTGAAGAAAAGGAGAGAAAAAGACGAGCTTTTCCATATTCGAGTTATTTCCATACATCAAAAGATTCTGGATTTAAGACCTCTGTGGTTTATATCTTTTGAATTAGAAGCCGGGGAACCCAAGAGAAAACAACGCAAGGAAATAGGAGGCTTGGAGGGTAGAGGAGAAGGTTTGTAAGAAGCCTTGTTTGCCTGTGAGCATCTAGGAGGATTGTATTGAGAGTTGGTTAGCTGTGAGAGCTAAGGATTTGTATTATTCTGATATATTTCCACCTTGTATAATATTGATACTTTGTTTGATAGTGGCTCACAAGTAAATTTAATTTTTGAAGCAATTGTAAAGAAGTTTGGATTAGTAACTACACCTCACAAGAAACCATACCCATTAGGATGGTTGAATAATAAAGCACAACTACAGATGACTAGACAGTGCAAACTCAAGTTTTCGTTTGGGTCAGCATTTGTATATGAGGTGGAGTTAGACATAATTCCTTTGGATATATGTGGAATTGTTTTAGGAAGTCCTTACTTGTGTGACAGAAAAGCCATTTTCTATAGAGCTGAGAACAAGTATCTACTTGTTAAAGATAGAATCAAATACTTTGTAAGAGCTCATAAGCTCAAGAATAATTATACTTTCATAAACTCAGGGTAGATGAAAAGAATGATAAATTCATGCAAACAATTCTTACTAATGGTTGTAAAGGAAAAGAAACCTGAAAAAGCCAATGTATTTGAGGGTTGTAATGCTAAACAACAAGCTAATTTAGAAAAGGTTGTTTCAGAGTATGGTATCTTGTTTCAAGAACCTAAAGGTTTGCCACCCGAAAAGGAAATAGTACATGATATTATTTTGCAGCAAGATGCTCCTTTACCTAACATTGGAATGTACAGGTTGTCTGCTTTAGAGAATGCTGAAATCAAGAAGAAGGTGTAGGAGTTGCTCGAGAAAGGGTTCACAGACCTTGCACATCACCATGTGGGTCACCAATCGTTTTGGTGAGAAAGAAAGATGGCTCGTGGAGAATGTGCATTGATTACCGAGCACTGAATAAGGTAACAATAAAAAATCATTATCCCCTTCCTCGCATAGATGATCTTTTAGATCAATTGAGGGAAGCTGTTTATTTTTCCAAGCTAGACTTTCACAGTGGATACCATCAAGTCAGAATTGTAGGACAAGATGCATGGATGACTGCTTTCAAAACAAAGCAGGGATTGTATGAATGGCTGGTTATGCCTTTTGGCTTGACTAATGCTCCTGCTACTTTCATGAGATTAATGAATGATGTACTCAGACCTTTTCTTGATGATTTTTTTATTGTGTATCTCGATGAAATTCTGATATTTAGCAAAACATGGGAAGAACACTTAAAGCATGTTACGCAGACACTAGATGTTTTGAAAAGAGAAAAACTTTATGTTAAACTCTCAAAATGTGAATCTGGAAAAACATCTTTGAATTATTTGGGTCATATAGTAGGGGGTGGTGAATTGAAGATAGATCCCTCTAAGGTGGCAGTCATTGTGAACTGGCCTAAACCCAAATCTGCTACAGAAGTTAGAAGCTTCTTAGGAGCAAGATAATATTGGAGAAAGTTCATTTCTAACTTTTCCTTAATTGCAGCTCCCTTACATGCTTTAACAGGATTGAACAAGGTGTTTCAGTGGGGAGGCAAACAACAGAAAGCATTCGACACCTTGAAAGAAAATATTAGTACAACACCTGTACTAGCACTGCCTGATTTTCAAAGACCATTTGAGATCCAAACAGATGCCAGTGACTATGCCATGGGAGCAGTGCTGACACAGCATGGTAAACCCATATGTTATCATTCTAGAATTTTAATCCTACAGTAGTTAACTATCCTACATATGATAAACAATTTTATGCATTAGTACAAAGTGTGAAAAAATGGAAACATTACTTAATGGGCAAAGAGATAGTAATACATATTGATCATCAACCACTTCAATATCTACACTCCCAAACTAAGTTGCAGCAATCAAGACACTATAGATGGATGGGTTTTCTACAACAGTTTCATTTAGTCATCAGATATAAAAAGGGCATACACAATAAAGTTGCAAACATGTTGTCTAGACCCATTATAAATGCATCTACTATACTTAAGCATAATTCTATGTTACATGAGAGTTACATTGAACAATATGCTCAAGATATAGTCTTTAAAGATGTATATGCAACTTTAAGTCAAGGCAAACGAGTAGAAGAATTGGATTATCATGTAAAGGACCGACTCTTATACCATTGTGGGAAGCTATGCATTCCAAAAACTGAGAGAGTAAAGATAATTAGAGAATCACACACTTCTCTGATATCAGGTCACTTTGGGGTAAGTAAAATAGTTGCAAGGCTACAAAGATTTTGTTATTGGCCAAAAATGAATGAGACAGTTTCTAGATATGTAAGAGGGTGTACTATGTGTGCTAAAAGCAAGCCCAACAATAGGAAACTAGGCTTGTACACTCCATTACTAGTTCCTTCTCACCCTTGGGAAAGTGTTTCCATTGATTTTGTTGGAGGACTGCCCAAATCTAGGAAAAGTCATGATTATCTATATGTTGTCGTGGATAGGTTCAGCAAAATGTGTATCTTGATACCCTGTAATAAATAGATTACAACTGAACAAACTGCAAAATTGTTCTTTGAACATGTATGGGTTCATTTTGGATTACCCACTTCCATTGTATCTAATCAAGACACTCGATTTGTGGGGAAGTTTTGGTCAAGTCTGTGGGCACTGATGGACACCAAACTGAAGAAGAGCACAACTTTTCATCCACAAACTAATGGCCAAATAGAAGTGTTTAATAGGACAGTGATCCAGTTACTCAGAGGGTATTGCAGCAAACATCCTAAGCTTTGGGATGAACATTTGTGTTATGCGCAGCATGCTTACAACAGATCAAAAAATTCTTCTACACAAAGATCTCCTTTTGAGACCTATTTTGGTTTCACACCAAGGTCTCCTTTGCATTTTGTCTTTGGTAGAGACACCACAGTTGAGAGACACAGTGATGTGGACAGGGCAACTAGGTTCATTGAACAAATCCAGGAGATCCACCAGGTAGTACAGGAACAGCTGGAAAAGAGCCAAGCCAAATACAAGGCAAGGCATGACAAGCATCGGATGGAGCATAGTTTCCAAGTTGGTGACCAAGTCTGGCTGTATATCAGCAAGGACATGATGCAAGGTGAAGGTAAGAAGCTAAAGCCTATCAGGTATGGACCTTTCCAGATACTTGAGAAAATTGGTGAGAATGCTTTTCGCCTTGATCTACCAGCTTACATGCACATCTACTCAGTCGTAAATGTAGATTGCTTGAGATTGTTTGAACCCTCACTAATTGAGGATCCCGAAGAGTAGAGTCAATTGCCTTCTATTGATGACCTGCTACCTGAATATCTTAATGAATTGCAGGAAGACACAGTTTTGGACAGGAAGGTGAGGACGACGCGTAGAGGAGATGTTGAGTACCTTAGAATTGGGCTCAAGGGTTCAAAGCCGAGTAGTGCAAAGTGGATTGAAATTGGACAAGTGAGATAGTTGTACCCTCACTTAGTCGATGCTTGAAAACCAAATTTTGGTGGTCCAAAAGCTTCTTCAGTGAGAAGGCCGTGATCCAAATTGGATCCATGAACATAATCAAAGTACCATGACTGTATCAAAACAGGACAGACTTCGAATTTTGAACACAAAGCGATCAGCAAGACCTCTGGACAGTGGCAGTTTGCAGCTAGCGAGGAAAAATGAGGACCTCGGTCGAAGTGCGCTGACCGAGGCCCATGGAGACCGTGCAGGAGGAAAAAATGGCAATTAAGAAGCCTAGATCAGGAAAAGGAGGCCATTTCTGATGCACGATTAGCGCATCGCTAGGCAAAACCCCTCGAGAAGGAAAGGCCCTGAAGCGCTCGGTCACATGGAAGCCGGGAAAATCGTGGGGAAAGCGCTAAGGCGAAAGGCGGGACCCGCGCTCCAAAACCAGCGGTATATGTCGAGGGCACCCTTGGGCGGTAAGCGGATTTGGAGAAAAACGAGTGATTCCATTCAGCGCCCGATGCATGGCAGGCGAATGAGAGAGAAAACCGCCGCTCATCGCGCACTAACGGTCGAGCAAGTCAACCGCACGGAATGAGCGAATGTTGTAGGATCAGGGGGCTCCAGATCTGACGATGGAGATTGCGCCCGATGAAGAAATCAGATTTGACAGGGGAATTAAGCCCCATGCCATATTCCAAGCATGAATGTGGGAATCAAACCAAGAGAACCAACCAGGGCATACCGAGGCCAAATCACCTCACCCTCATCAACAGAAACTAGGTTTTATGATAATCCATCCCAGATCACTAGGCCAACACAATGTACACATCATAATAGGCTTTACCGTGATCTCCACTTGATCACTAGGCCAAACAAGCATGGATGCCACCATATTTCTCCACCTACACCATGAGGAATTTTCTTGCCTCCTAGTCTCTTAGGATTTACCGCAATCCAAACCCGGATCACTAGGCCCTAAACCGAGACCCACTCTCCAGGCTTTACCGCATATCCCAAACCCAGGATTACTAGGCCCAACGGAGAGCAAACCACCTCTTGGCTTTATTGTATATCCTTCCACTCACTGGAAATGATTCCTAGGCCCATAGAGCCAACAAAATCCTAGCTTTACCGCAACCCACAATCTTGCTCAGGGGTAACTAGGCCAATGGATTTACCATGATCCATAGTCCAGTCTAAGGACCACTAGGCCATGTGCTCTATCATTCAGATATCCACCCCACTCAGCTTTGAATCCATTGGGCAATCCAGCTCAACCAAAACATGAGAACCCCATCACAGCATGGCTATCAGGAAATGGCAAGGCTAGGCTAGAAACATTGTCACACATGGAAAAACTCATGCCATGATAGAAAATAACCACATGCAATACCATGCATGCCAAATCTAGCAAGGAAAATACACATGCAAGTCAATACCTGCAATGAAGCCTATTGTAGCTGCTTGATCTTGCCTTTCCCTGCTCGATCTTTGCTTCCTCTTCCCTTCTTTTCCTTTCTTGCTCCAATGCCAAAATTTCTCTAAGAAACTCTAAGTATCCAAGAGTATGAGAGATGGAGAGAGAGAATAATGAGAGAGCTCCAAAACTCAACTGACAAAAGCTTACCAACTAGTCCTCATAAACCTTTTCGTGAACGAGACCTCTATTTTCTTCATTTTCCATTATTTTCCTTCATTTTACTTCTCACATGCAACCTGTGACCTTTCACCTCCCTTTTCTCCTAATTTCCATTATTTTCATAAATAAATGTGCAAAAAATGCCATTTTTCCTTTCCAAAGTCTTAGCCATTTCCTTTTCTAATTTCCTTCGCCATAATCAATCAAATAAACACCCCCCATGATATCTTGCCCAACATTCAGCTTGGAATAAGTGTCCCATCAACCATGGTTATTGTTTTTAACTTTTATTACATGGAATTTTCACCAGGGTTGTTACAAAACCCTCCCCCTTGGGGGACACCGTCCTCGGTGTTCAATCACACATATACCTCAGCAACCTGCTGAAAAAAGACATACTACTCATGGAGCTTTATAACATAGCTTGTTGCAGTATTTACAATGAAATAATTGCTCAAAAGAAAAACATCATGACAACATGGAAACATACTGCATAATGGAGTTTTATAACACAACTCACTACAACATTTACAATGATCATCCCGTTGAGTTCCAATCCACATGACATCATAACCACATGATAGCATAGTAACATGATAACATAATCATAATAACATGACACCCATATCACATAGTGTGTTAGGATATTCCAACACATAGGAAATAGTTAAGTATAACTTGGTCTAGTGTAGAGTTAGGTAAAGTGTGTTTCTTTACTTTGTACTTTTGTAACTTACAATTCGACGGTCACAATATGTTCTAGACATGAAATGGTCTGATGGTTCATTCTCTCCTCGGTATTACCGACACTTGATCTGTGGCTTAACAGCTGATTGGTCAATGATCTTTATTTAAAGAGCATGGAGGGTCATTTGTAAGGTGACCGTTCATGAGAGAATATTATGTAATTCGTTTACATTAATAAATTGCATGAAGTGGTCGTGTTGGCTTAGGTCGTGGACTGTTTCCCTCTTTGAGGGTTTTAACCATGTCAAGAATACTAGTGTATTGATCTGTGATCTGTTTGTGAGCGGTGTCTTTTGATGTTCTATCTGAGGAACTTACCCTGTAAATTCCTAAATGGTATCAGAGCTATTTGAGGGTCGCATCCGTTGGTGATCCAGATCCGAAGCCGGTACAACTGCATCCGACTATCGTTTCCTAGATCTACTATTTCTGACCACTTTTGAACTGAGAGGACTACTCTATTGTGTCAGGATCATCTGTTCCAGTGAATAACCCCTTTCGTTTCACGCGAAAAGGTTTCTGGTAGCCCTAGCTACGTCCCTTTTAAGATCTGGAGGTATACAATCTTTATTTGTAGTTTTAGTTATTTATTTCTCTATTTTTATTACTGGATCTATACCTTTCATTTCTGCGTATGCTCTTTGCTCCTCGACTCTATGCGATCTTGACAAATCATAAACATAAATGAATGATTTTTCTCATGCATATGCTCTTTTCTGTCACGCCTTAGTGTGATATCGGAAAATCAGAAACATTGCGGAAAATATTTAGTTTCCGACGAAATCTAACTTTAAGCCGTAAGGCTTGTTTTTTTGCATGTTTGCTTTGAGTTGTGTGTGTTTTTTTGTTTTGTAGACAAAAATGCGTTTTTCAAGTAAGCACACACCCCAAAGCTTAAGTGAGTTTAAAAAAAAATAACCTTTTAAAGTAGCTCACTTGGTCCAAAGTTTCTTTATGAGAATATATGTATTGGGTTCAAGTCTTTCTTTTTGTTGAGTTACTTTTTCAAAAGCACATGTAACTTATGTTTTAAAGTTACCTTATCTAAAAATGTTCTCACCCATTTTAAAAAGTGAGTCACTTATAATTCTAAAGTCACTTTATCTTTTATGTAAGTTAAAATTTAGTGGGTAGCTCATAAAGTACCATTGTAAAAGTGACTTTCACTTATTTATAAAAGTGGGTCACATAGAGTAATCTATTTTTAGAAGTGAGCTAATTAGATTAAGTTTGGAGGTGGGGGGGCGAGGGATTTTTTTAAATATAACATTAGCATTCACTTCCGCACATTCACATACTTCGTCGGCATTTTCAATAACTTTTCTTCAAAAAGTCATAACTTCTTCATCCGGAAGCCGTTTTTGTTAATCAGCCTAATTTTTTGAGATTTTTCCACTGGAACACTTAGTTTCAACATCTATAATTTCAGTTTCTGTTAAAATGGAAAGTCCACACCAAGTTATTCTTGACAGCATCAACTACTTCCAATGGTTGTCCTACATTGTGGATTTACTTAGAAGTAAAGATCTTTATAGAATAGCCTCAAGCCAAGAATCTAAACCTAAAGATGAAGATAAGGCAACCAAATGGGAAAATAAGCAAGATCAAGCACGTGGGTTGATAGGGATGTCTATTTCTCTAGACCTTAGATTCCATATCGCAGAACTTGATACTCGTGATGAAGCAATGAAACAACTCAACAAAGTTTTTGGAATTAAAAATGAAATTAGATCCCATCACTCGAAAATGAGTTTCTTACATTGGACCCCAATACTTTTTCTTCCATTGAAGATTTTTTGTCCAAGTTCAAGACCATTAGACTTCTCTTGGAAGGTGTTAAGGTTAAGAAACAAGATGGTATACTTATCTATTCAATTCTTACTAAGTTAGGACCAACCTACTCTGTGTTTGTTTCCACCTTCCATTCTACTAGAGAAGCCTTTATTTCTCAAGGACAAGCCTACAAGTCCCCCTCTTTTGATGCCTTTTGTGATTCTTTAATAAGAAAACAAGAAATTTTTTTACATCTTGGTCTTCTTAATACTGGAAACTCTTCTAAGAAAGCCTTAGCAGTGCAACAACAACCAAATTCAAAGAATCCCAAGAATCAGTATCATAAATAGAATGGTCCTAAACCAAACAAGGGTCCTAAGCAATTTCAATCTCAAAATGAAAAATCAATCGAACAAAATGGTAAGGAAAATAAAAACAAGGGGAAAAAGACTGATAGACATTACAAATTTTGTAATCGAGATGGCCACTTAGAATCCAAATGCTTTAAGAAGATGGAAGCCTTGGAAGCAACAATGAAGAAGCATAACATCCATTTGGAGCACTCTTCAACTTCAACTTCATCTTCAGGAATAACACTTTCTACATGTGGTTATCAAGCATCTCAGTCTGTTTATGCACTAAATGTGTCTACTTCTTCTCATTCTCATGAGTGGCTCATTGATTCTGGAGCTTCTTAGCACATGACCAAAAGCAAAGCCATGTTTTCTTCTTTAAATGATTGTAACACGAAAAATATATATGTTGGTGATGACAGATCTCTTAGTGTTGTAGGGACTGAAACTATTCATCTAGAAAATGGTCAATTTAATGATGTATTATGTGTTCCTATATTATCCTGCAACCTTCTATATGTATATCAGATAATTCATTGAGGTGAAGGTAAAATCGTTGAATTTTCACCTCATGATGTTGTAATTAAGGACCTAAGAGAACCTATACAGATTTTAGGTACTCACATTATTGATGATTCTACAAGGTTGTATAAGTTTAACAACTTTGGGTCATCAACTCTTCCCTCAGTATTTGTTGCTCATAATGATGAAGTGAGCAAACTTTGGCATGAGCGATTTAGTCACTTAAACTATCACTCCCTTCAAAATCTATGTGAAGAAAATATGGTGATAGGTTTTCCTATGGTATCTTGCAGAGATGGTGTTTTTTCTGGATGTGTACTCGAAAAACATCATCGGGATAGTTTTGAAAAACATTCCACTTGGCATGCCTTAGCCCCTTTACAACTTGTGCATATTGATTTATGTGGTCCACTTCCAGTTGTTTCATTCTCTGGCTACAAGTATTTCTTAACTTTCATTGATGATTTCTCTAGACGCGCTTGGGTATACTTCTTAAAACTCAATAGTGAAGTCTTTAACATGTTCTTGGCCTTTAAGGCCTTTGTTGAGAAACAATTTGGACATCAAATTCTTAAGCTAAAATCTGATAATGGCGAAGAATATGTTAACAAAAAATTCATCAACTTTTTCACTGAGCATGGAATTCAATTGCAACATATTGTTCCATATACTCCACAACAAAATGGTGTAGCTGAAAGGAAGAATCACACCTTAAAGGAAATGGCTAATTGTATGCTTCAATCTAAAGGACTTAGTCTTAATTTTTGGGCAGAAGAAATTAATTGTGCAAATTACATAGTAAATCGCACTCCTACTAAGGTTTTAAAGAATACCACTCCAAAAGAAGCATGAAGCTCAATTAAACCAGATGTAAGCCACTTTCATGTTTTTGGAAGTGAAGCATGGGCCCATATTCCAGATGAGAAACATAAAGCCTTAGAACCTAAGAGTGAAAAATGTATTTTTGTTGGATATTATGAAGATGTCAAAGGATATAGACATATTCCACCTAAATCCAAAAATGTTATCATTAGAAGAGATGTAAACACTAAAGTTCGCTGAAAATATATCGGCCTATGAGCCTATTTCGGCGGATGTGCAACCTCTCTCTTCTACTTATGAAAATATTTATTCTTCAGATGATGAAAGCGAGGATGAAAATCCTCCCCCACCTTCTCGGGATCCTCATTCAACTCCTTAGCTTCCAAAATGTGTCTGTGCTACTCTGGATACAATAGGTGCTCTTATAGGTGATCCTATAGATCAGTGTCGCACACGTTCTCAGTTTGATAGAGCCTCTTCTTTACTGTCTCAAGCTTCAACGAATTATGATCCTGACACCTTTGAAGAAGCTTCAGGCCATCCAGATTGGGACGCAACTATGAATGAAGAATATCATTCACTATTGGAAAATGATACATGGGACCTTATTCCTCTTCCAAAGGGACAAAAATTTGTTAGATGTAAATGGGTTTACAGAACCAAGTTTTGACCAGATGGAAAAGTTGATAAACATAAAACTCGTCTTGTTGCTAAGGGTTTTTCACAAGTTGAAGGCATTGACTATACTGAAACATTCTCCCCTGTTTCCAAATTGAACTCTATTGGCCTTGTTCTTTCCCTTGTTGTCTCTTTCAAATGGGAAGTCCATCAGATGGATGTTAAATCCACCTTCTTGCATGAAGAAATATACATGGAACAACCTCTTCGCTTTATACATATAGACTCCAACCTTGTATGTCAGCTTAAGAAATCCCTTTATGGTCTCAAGCAAGCTCCTCGGGCTTGGTATGCCAAAATGGATATATTTCTTTTAGACACTGGCTTTTCTAGGTGTCATTCTGACAATATTGTCTACACCAAGAAAGTGGGTAAGTCTCTTATCATTCTTGTTCTTTATGTTGATTATCTTATTCTTACTGGTAGTGATCCCAAAGTTATAAACCATGTGAAGTCTAGCCTTAAAAAGAAGTTTGAAATGACGGACTTAGGACACTTGCATTATTTTCTTGGTCTTCAAGTCTTACAATCCAAAGAAGGTGTTTCCCTTTCCCAGTCCAAGTATGACTGTGATATTCTACGCCATTTTCACATGGAAGACTGTAAGCCAACCCCTTCTCCCTTTCAGTTTGGAGCCAAACTTTCAGTCACTTGTACTTCCCCTGAAGTTGATGTTACCTTATACTGTCAGCTTGTAGGAAAAATTTTGTATTTGACCCATACTGTCCTGACCTTTCCTTTATTGTTGGCATTATTTCTCGATTTATGCAAAACCCACATGAAAGTCATTGGAAAGAAGCTAAAATAATACTTCATTATGTTCAAGGTACAGTTCAGTTTGGGAGTCATTATAGTTCAGAAGCATCTCCTCTATTGGTTGATTTCACTTATTCTGATTGGGCTCATGACCCTGATGATCAGAAGTCTGCTGCAGGTTATGTATTCACTCTTAGTTATAGACCTATTACATTGTCTTGCAAGAAACAAAGTTCCATTTCTGTTTCTTCAGTAGAAGTAGAGTATCGTGGCACCGTAGAAGCTAGTAAGGAAGCCATGTTGCTTCGTCAGATCCTATCAGAGTTTGGCTTTCAGCAACAACATCCGACTACACTTTGGTGTGATAATCAAAGTGCTATTCAGCTATGCAAAGATCCAGTCCAACATCAGCGCAACAAACACATTGAACTACACATGCACTTCATTAGAAAGCTCATTCATGACCATGTTCTTGAAGTGCTATATTGTTCAACTGATGATCAAGTTGCATACATCTTTACAAAGGCTATCACAGAGGCGAAGCTTACTAAACTTCGATTTATGGTTGGAGTTTAGGAAGTCGTCACTAAGGGGGGATAGGCTCTAATGCCTTGTTCCTACTAATATTGTGTCATATTTTTACATCCTTCAATTCTATCCCAAGTTGTTCTTAAGGGGGGATGTTAGGATATTCTGACACATAGGAAATAGTTAAGTATAACTTGGTCTAGTGTAGAGTTAGGTAAAGTGTGTTTCTTTACTTTGTACTTTTGTAACTTACAATCCAATGGTCACGATATTTTCTAGACATGAAGTGATATGATGGTTCATTCTCTCCTTGGTATTACCGACACTTGATCCGTGTCTTAACACCTGATTGGTCCATGATATCTATTTAAAGAGTATGACCGTTCATGAGAGAATCTTATGTAAATTTTCTTTCTTTTACATTAATAAATTTCCTGAAGTGGTCGTGTTGGCTCAGGTCATGGACTGTTTCCCTCTTTGAGGGTTTTAACCACGTCAAGAATATTGGTGTATTGATCTGTGGTCTGTCTGTGAGCGATGTCCTTTGGTGTTCTATCTGAGGAACTTACCTTGTAAATTCCTACATAGTGGAGCTTTATAACATAGCTCATGGCAATATTGACATCCATATACATGTGTATATATAGCAACATTACCAAAATATATACCAAAAACATATACCAAATCATATACTGAAAGCATATTTCAAAATATATACTAAATACCATATCTAAGCATATATCAAAACATCATATAGCATATACCAAACCATCATAAAGCATATATCAACCACCATAAAGCATATATTAATCCACCATAAAGCAAATACACAACCACCATAAAGCATATACCACACCACCATATCAAAGGTGCTTTGCCTCAACTGGTAAAAAAGGAAGGATACATAGCCCACATCTGATCTGTCATCTCTCATGTAGCTTTATCGGGCCCAAAGTGCAAAGTACTTCCATTGCACTTTAACTTACTCGATTTCTCGGTTCCAGAGCATGAGCACCTTTTTCTACAATATACACTGAGGCTTTGGCTGTAATTCTACATCTGGTTCCACCTACAATACAGACTAGTCAATCACATGATCAACATCCTTAACATACTTCTTAAGCAAAGAGACATGGAAAACATCATGGACTTTCACTGTCGAAGGCAGTGCAAGTCGATAGGCTACTGGCCCAATCCTCTCAATGATACTGAAGGGTCCACAAAATCGTGGTGCCATCTTAGCACAAGATCCAATCCGCACATAGCTCTTCTTCCGTTTGATGCACATGTACACTTGTTCCCCAACCCGGAACTCTTTAAAAAACCTGTTTCGATCTGCATACATTTTCTGCCTATCCTGTGATGCCTTTAGATTTTTCTTGATCACCTACATTTCCCTTTCCATGTCTGGAAATATTTATGGTCTAATCAATACCCTGCTAACTGGATCACTCCAACTAATAGGAGTGTTACAACTCCACCCATACAATGCCTCAAAAGGACTCATCCTCAATGACTCCTGATAATCATTGTTGTATGCAAACTCTACCAAAGGGAGATACTCTTCCCACTTCCTCTGCTGATGCATCACATACATCCTCAACATGTTCGGCAATAACCTGTTGACCCTCTCTGTATGTCCATCTATTTGTGGATGATAAGTTGTGCTAAAGGCCAACTCTGTGCCCAAACCTGCAAATAAATCCTTCCAAAACTTGGAAGTGAACTTCACATCCCTGTCTGACACAATCTTCTTTGTAACACTGTGTAGTCTAACTACATCTCTGATGAATGCCTATGCCACATCGCTAGCTAAGAATGTAGGCTTTACTAGATTGAAGTGTGCAATCTTTTTTAACTTGTCCACAATGACCATGATGGAATCATGTTGCTTCACTGTTTTAGGAAACCCTGAGATGAAATCCATGGAAATGACCTCCCATTTCCATTATGGAATCACGATCGGCTGTAGCAGTCCACCTGGATGTTTACACTCTTCTTTCACTCAGTTACAGTCGAAACACCTCACCACAAACTCTGCTACATTCCTCCTCAAATTTGGCCAATAGTAAAATCTCTTCATCGTTGTTAGTATCTTTTGATAACCTGGGTAACCTGAATAAGGTTTCACATGAAACTCCCCCAAGATCACCTTCTTGAGCTCACTATTATCCGGTACACATATCGTGTCTCGGAACTTGACCACTCCATCTGCTGTAAGACAATAGTCCATACCCTGTGCACCTGCACCTGTACCCTGTTGCAACATGTGCACAATCTCCATATACCTAACATCTTACTGACCTTCCTACATGATCCTATCCTATAAGTCTGTCCCATAGGAGCTCATAGCTTCCAAGTGATGTACCTGTACCCATCTTCTTGGAGCATCTGCCACCCTGTTCTCTTTACCTTTGATGTACCTAATCTCAAAATCAAACTCATTGATCGTGGCCAACCATTTAGCCTTCATAGCATAAATTCAGCTAGTCAAACAAATCCCTCCACCCAATGTGATCACTCATAAGTACAAACCTCCTATCAAGAAGATAATGTCTCCATATCTTCAATGCATGTATGATCGATACCAACTCAAGATCATGTATTGGGTAGTTATACTCGTTCTCGTTTAGTTTCCGAGACTCATAACATACCACCTATCCATTCTACATAAGGACTCCACCAAGTCCTCTCTTGCAAGAATTTATGCATACTACAAACTCTTTGTCTAGATCTGTAATCTGTAGCATTGATGCATGTGTCAATAACTGCTTAAGCTGCTCAATGTTATCCTGACACTCCTTTGTCCATTCGAACTTCTTACATTCCCTTGGCAATGATGTGATAGGATAAGCAATCTGTGAGAAGTTCCTGATAAATCTCCTATAATAGCATGCCATACCCATGAAAGATCTCACCTCATCCACATTCTTAGGAGCTACCCACTCCATGATGGCTCTTATCTTCTCTGGATCTACTACAATTCCTTCCTTGGAGACAACATGTCCCAATTAATATACCTCAGTATGAAAGAAACTATACTTGTTGAGCTTAGCATACAACTGATGCCCCCTCAACAACCTCAACATTGTTGCTAAGTGCTCAGCATGCTCTTCCTCATTTTTAGACTATACCAGTATATCATTAATGAACACAATAACAAACTTATCCAAATATGGACGCAATATGCTATTCATCAAACACATGAATGTAGCTGGAGCATTAGCTAAACCAAATGGAACAACAAAAAACTCATAATGCCCATACCTGGTCCTGAACGCAGTCTTGTAAATGTCCTCTTCTTTGATGCATACCTGATGGTATCTGGATCTCAGATCAATATTTGAGAACACTGTTGCTCCCTTCAGCTAATCAAACAAGTCAACAATCCTCGACAAAGGGTACCTGTTCTTGATAGTCACTTTGTTCAACTTCCTGTAATCACTGTACAATCTAAGAGTACCATCTTTCTTCTTCACAAACAAGACCGGTGCGCTCCAAGGTGATACACTTGGGCTAATGTATCCCTTGTCCAACATTTTCTTCACCTGTAGCTTTAACTCAACTAACTCAGGTGTGCTCATCCTGTAAGGTTTTTTTGATGTTGAAGCTTCCCCTAACACTAACTCAATAGAAAAGTATACTCCTTGTGAGGTGGTAACTCTGTAATGTCTTCAGGAAATACATCCTGAAACTGTTGTAAAACTGGTTATCTACTCAACACATCTACATCCTCAACTTCCTTACCCTTATCACTAGAAATGTGCACTGTGAATAACACACACCCTTTCCTACGGCTATGCCTTGCTTGCATCGTTGTCACCATCCTAACTGATGTGGCTTTCTTCTTACCCTGTAAGACTCGTGGTTCTGCATTGTCATCAACACACTCAATAACTTTTTCATAGCAGTCTACCTTAATTCTATGAAGATACAACAAGTCCATGCCCAACAACATATTGTATGAACCCAACGGTAATACATTCAAATGTGATGCGGTAGACATACCATTCAAGTCAAATGCATAAGATCTTACCCAATGATGAACTCGTTTCTTCGTACCTATAACAAACTGTACTAACAAATACTTTACATGCAATTCCTTACTCAAACCACTCTTATCCACCAAGTCAGGACTAACATAGCTATAATTATATCCAGGGTCAATCAAAATAGAAATAACTTGATCACAAAGCTTACCGTCCACTCAATGATAGATGCCCGGTGTTCTTCCTGCTTGTTGTCCACTACTGCATAGATACGTGGAATGCTCTGACCAACATCACCAATAGTCTTCGCCTCCTGTGCACTGTATCTCTGAGGCCTTCCACCCTGATTCTGTGGAAAATCTCTCTTAAGGTGCTCCTTACCACATGTCTAACACTCCAACCGACCAGTGCCCTCACCTCTATGTTGTTGCTGTTGATGTGACCCATGTCCCTGTCTAGCTACATTAAATCTCTTTTGTAGTGCCACATTCTCTTTCTCATCTGCATGCGAAGGCCTTGTCCTCTTAGGCTGCCATTTACCTTTACCTTTGTCCTTTCCTTTCCATCCATGCTAAGATGCATTCTTATGCTTTAATTGTTCATAGAAATGCTTCAGTTTCCTAATAAATTCCTCAAGTGACTGAGGCTCATCATACTCAATCCGATCTCTAAATGCTAATGGAAAACCACTGAAAAATATATGAACTTTAGCCTTCTCATCAGTAAGATATGGTGCATACCTCAGTATGTCGAGAAACTTGGTTGTGTACTCTTTATCTGTCATTGATCCCATCCTTAGCTCATAGAACTCTTTAGCCTTATTGTCGTAGTACCTCTTTGACAAGTACTTCTTCCTGAAAAGCCTCTTGAACTCCTGCCAGCTCAAGTCATCTGCCCTAATGTCTGTAACCCACTTAACATCTTCCCACCAGATGTCTTCTTTACCTTTCAAGCTGAAGGTCGCTACTATGGCCTTCATGTTATTAGTGTAATCATGCAACTCAAAGAATTTGTTCATGCCAAGTATCCAAGCCTCTGCATCTTCTGTCTTCTTCACATCTCCATCAAAAGTAGGTGGTTTTTCTTTCTTGAATCCATCCGGAAAGTATCCCCTATCATTCCTCCTATAAGGATGATAGCAATCATGATCATGATGTCTATCAGAACTAGAACTAGAATAGTACATGTACTCATTGCCCACGGGGGATTCACTCAATGAACCTCTGACATATCATGTGCGTTTGTGGCATATTAAACAATACCCTTAATATGTCAACTACATATTGGAAAATCCCTCTAAAAATGACATTATTTAACCCCTACCAATATGAACCCAACACAAATTCCCGATTTAAAAACCCCTACTTTCACTAGATACTGTAGGTATCCATTTTTTCATTAACATTTTTTATATCCCTTTATATTTTTTCATTAACTTTAAGCTCCATTTTTTATATTTGCCAATATAAAAACCCTTTAACCCCTATATATCCCCCAATATATTATGTCATTTTTTCCTCAATATATATCCCCTAATATGAACCCACGTGATATGATATTTCTCCCCCAGTGAAGCCCTCATGTCATCGCCCCTCCTATCCAGAGTATCCATCAACCTGCCATCTCTCACTGTGTCAAATCTATCCAACCTGTGTCTACCATTAGCAACATCCCCATGTCCATGGTTGATTTGAAGCGGCCCTTGTCGCTGCAAGTCTAACAAACTCTGAAGAAGTATAGCATTAACCTATGCTTGTTTCTCTTGTGCATGTATGATCTGGTCATTATCTACCTTACAACTCCTTATCTCTTCCTTCAAACATCTCAATGTAACTGCCAAATCAGAAGAGTTCCCAACACCATGCTGCTCTTCAGATTCATAGGGAGAGTCTTTGTAGTCAACCATCTTGCTAGCCATTGGATCTATCTTCCTGCAATGCATAATATGTCAGATAAACCAAATCACAATAAATCAGCGTGCCTTAGTATAGCTTGGGAAGGATACCTTGTATGCAATATCACAAAATCAATGTGATACATGTATAACATAATCATAACAACATATATACATACACAATTAAATGTATCAACACATAAACATCACTCTAGCTAGGGTCTAGTCATCGATGAAAAGCCATATTAACAATGCATGTTATGAACTCATGCATGACATCAACCATTACTCCATTATACACATTTACACATGCAACCAACAACATGCATAAGCAATGTCTAATCAACTACACATATGCATAAATTCATGTAGTCGAACAAAAGCGATCAATTCTTGTAATCAACCTACAAGGTTAATACATGTAATCAAAATATTCAAGAATGTAACCTAACATACAAGGATGTAAGTAGGCGGCATAAAATGAACATGTAAGTGAAATATTATCCATACGAAACCAGTCACATACTCATAACAAATACATTCTGAAAGATCAATATCAAATTCTCCATATCAACCATACTACAACCATGATCAATCATCAAGCCAGTGCAACAAGAACATGAAATGCAAGTGTAAAAGACACACATGAAACTGACATGCATGCATGACCAACATACACCACCCATCCAGTCCGAGAGTTGAACCATTCTCTTATACCACTCTGTAACACCCTCCTCCCACATCCACCCAAGTAACCATGCAAACTAGGATAAACATGAGACGAGAGGCTACTATGATCATATTCGACCTCCTAGGTGACCTTGAGGAAGTGGAATCGACGGAAACATCACACACAATCATCCAACATCATCAACAAAACCCTTAAGAGACAAGTCAACCACTCAAACAACCTGTCCCTGGGTCCCACTACTGTTATGGATCTCTTAGGCCATAGTCGCTCTCATGCTATGGGTAAGGGAGCGTCCGACAACCTAAAGTCGCTCTCATAGGCTTGTCTACCAGCGACTAGGGACCAAAATTACCAGTTCTATGTCAGGGACCCCGGGATTTAAGCCACTTGCTCAGGCCCAGAGCCCAGGCCACTTCCCAGAATGGAGTGATAGCTTGAAATCACTGAAAATACAAAGAAACAATGATGCAAAAGCAATAAGCTGAACAAGACCATAACTAGACCCTTATTAGTCATGCCAGGCATTTTGTAAAACATATCATCAACATGTCACCTACAGGTGTAAACAACATAATTAAGTGTAGGGATCTCATACTTATTTGAGAATCGCTATGAAAGATTGTTCCATCATTTCATTTGTTGCATTATCATCTATTAGGCCATAGATACACTATCCTTTCATTTATAAGTAAAAATATGTTGAGATCCATACATAGTTATTGTCATAAATTATAGTTATAACCAACATAATAGGAACACAAATACCATAAACATGTCAGCTATAAAAATCCACATATACATCAATACATTTGAACATAGAAATCAAGGGAATGAATTTCTCATTAATGAATACAATGAATCAACCAGAGATGAAACTACCATGTCCCACCCGACCATAGAATGGTTGAGTCAAATCTCTCTTCATCCATTCACCCCTGTGCCATATTCCAAGCATGAATGTGGGACTCAAACCAAGAGAACTAACCAGGGCATACCGAGGCTAAACCACTCCACCCTTATCAACGGAAACCAAGCTTTATCGTAACCCATCCCGAATCACTAGGCCAACACAACGAACACATCATAACAAGATTTACCATGATCTCCACCCAATCACTAGGCCAAACAAGCAGGGATGCCACCGGATTTCTCCACCTACACCGTGAGGAATTTTCCTATCTCCTAGTCTCTTAAGCTTTACTGCAATCCAAACCTGAATGACTAGGCCCTAAATTGAGACCCACTCTCTAGGATTTACCGCATATCCCAAACTCGAGATTACTAGTCCCAATGAAGAGAAAACCACCTCTTGGCTTTACTGTATATCCTGCCATTCCCCTGTAAGTATTCCTATGCCCATCAAGGCAACACAATACTAGCTTTACTGCAACCCATAATTTGGCTTAGGGGTCACTAGGCCAGTGGCTTTACTGTGATCCACAATCTGGTTCAGGCACAACCAGGCCATGTGCTCTATCATTCGAAGATCCACCCCATACAGCTTTGAATCCAACAGACAATCCAGCTCAACCAAAACATGAGAACCCCATCACATCATGACTATCTGGAAATGACAAGGCTACGCTGAAAACATTGTCACACCTGGCAAACCCATGTCATGATAGAAAATAACCACATGCAATACCATGAATGCCAAATTTAGCAAGGAAAATACACATGCAAGTCAATACCTGCAATGAAGCTTTTTGTAGTTGCTTGATCTTGCCTTTCCCTACTTGATCTTTGCTTCCTCTTGCCTTCTTTTCCTTTCTTGCTCCAATGCAAAAATTGCTCCAAGAAACTCTGTCCAAGAGTATGAGAGAGAGAGAGAATAATGAGAGAGCTCCAAAACTCAACTGACAAAAGGTTACTAACTGATTCTCAGAATCCTTTTTATGAATGAGACCTCTGTTTTCTTCATTTTCCATCATTTTCCTCCATTTTCCTCCTCACATGAAACCTGTGACCTTTCACCTCCCTTTTCTCCTAATTTCCATTATTTTCATAAATAAATGTGCCAAAAATGCCATTTTGTCTTTCCAAAGCCTTAGCCATTTCCTTTGCCAATTTCCTTAGCCATAAACAATCAAATGAACAACCCTTAGGATGTCTTGCCCAACATTCTGCTTAGAATAAGTGTCCCATCAACTGTGGTTATTGTTTTTAACTTTTATTGCATGGAATTTTCACCAGGGTTGTTACATATGTCATGCATCAGTAGAGGAGATGGGAGGATTACCTTCCATTGGTTGAGTTTAGATACAACAACGATTATCAGGAGTCACTAAGAATGAGTCCATTTGAGGCAGTCTATGGGTGGAGTTGTAAAACTCCCATCAACTGGTGTGATCTAGTGAACAGGGTATTTATTGGACTAGACATGTTGGCAGACATGGAACAAGAAATGCAGGTTATAAAGAATAATCTAAAGGCATCACTTGACAAACAAAAAAGTTATGCAGACCAACATAGGGAATTTAAGGAGTTTCCGGTTGAGGATCATGTCTATTTGTGCATCAAGCCCAATAAGAGCTCCTTGAGGATTAGATCATGTGCCAAGTTGGCCCCACATTATTGCGAGCCTTTTGATATCCTTGAGACGATTGGACTAGTGGCCTACACACTTGCACTGCCTGCGACGGTGAAAACCCAATGCATATTGCAGTGGAAAAATCTCATGCTCCAAAATAGAGCACTCAAGCAGGTTAAAGTGCAGTGGAAGTACTTTGGCCCTGATGAAGCTACATGGGAGATGGCTTATCAAATGCAAGCTATGTATCCTTCATTGTTTGTCGGTGAAGAAAAATGAGTCTTGGAATTTGTACATATTTACGTATGGTAGTTATTGTAAATACTGTAATGAGCTAAGTTATAAAGCTCCAATAAGCAGTATGGTTTTCATGTTTTCATGTTTTACATGATGGTTTTTCTTTTGAGCAGGATGTTATTGTAAATACTGCAACAAGTTGGGTTATAAAGCTCCATAGGCAGTCTGTTTTTGCTCTTAACTAGTTTTTTTGGGTCTAGGTGTGATTTAACATTGAGGATGGTGTTCCCCTAAGGGGGAGGGGTCTGTAATAGCCCCAGGTTAATAGTTCATGTAATAAAAGTTAATAAAGGTAAAATAAGACAACGGGCAAGGGACACTTATTCCAAGCTGAATATTGGGAAAAATATATTAGTGGGCATCACATCTTGTGTTTTATGGCTAAGGGAAATTGACAAAGGAAATGGTTAAGGCTTTGGAAAGGCAAAGAGACACTATTTGGCATTTTATTTATGAAAATAATGGAAATTAGGAGAAGAGGAAGGTGAAAGGTCACATGTTGTGAGGTGGTAAATGAAGGAAAATAATGGAAAATTGAAGAACATAGAGGCTTAATTAATAAAAAGGCTTATGAGGATCATTGGGTACCTTTTTGTTAGTTGGGTTTTCGAATTAGCTTCAAAGAGGAGAAGAGAACCAAGAGGAAGAAATAAATTAACCAAGCAATAAAAGGAAGGGAGAAGAAAGGGAAAGAAAAGAAAAGGAAAAAAGGACAAGGAAAGAAAATGAAGGCAAGGATCAAGCAACTTTAACGAGAATGCTTGTAGTTAATAGATTCCATGTGTGATTTTCTAGCCGGGTTTGACATGCATGGTAGGTGCATGTTGGTATACGATTCTTTCGCTATCGTTGGCATGGATTTTGTTGGGATTGACAGTGGATTTTAGCCTAGCCTTTCCATTTCCAGATAGCCATGATGTCATGGGATTCTTCTCGGTTTGAGCTTTGGATTGCCGGATGGTTTTGGAATCCGGAGTGAGGTGGTATTAGGAAAATTCCCAAAGGTGTAGGAATCCCTTGACAGGTAATGGCGAGATACACAGTAAATCTTAAGGGTGGAGATGGGAAAATTCCTCAAGGATGGTGAAGAAATTATGAGGCATCCAAGCTCAGTTCAATTTTGTGATCTTGACACTAGTTTAGGTGTGATCAGGGTGTGGAGAGGGTGGAGGTTGTTTAACCTCTATATTCCCTTGGTTTCCTTTGGATTGGCTTATCTCGTGAGATCCCACATTCATGCTTGGAATATGGCATGGGGGTGACTGGCTAATAGAAAGATATGGTTCAGCTAATCTATGGTCGGGTGGAATGTGGGACTCCCGAACCTGGTTGATAATTGCCTATGGTTAGTAAAAGCTAAGTTATCTTTCTTTTGGTAAGGAAATGTATTGATTATTATGTGGCTTTAATGGTTTTTCTCGTATGGTTATTTATCTAGTTGTATGTTGGTTATAATCCTAGTTATATGACAGTTCTCAGTCATGACTCTATTAACGTTTTCACTCATAACTAAATAAATAATGAATGAAAGACCTAATTGATGATATGAAAACTAATGTAAGAAGGTAGAGACCCTTCTTGTTAAACTTTAGTTAAGTTTTACGTCCCTTATGTTCAGACTTGCATTCATGACCTGTAGGTTGCATATCTACCAAGTGTTTGAAAAAATGCGAGTCTCGGTTGGGGATGGTCAGGTTAAGTCCTGGTTCCAATTTTGGTTTGTAAGCATTGTCTTCATGTCTTTTATGAGTTCTGGAAGTTTCATGGATTTCTGGGCAGAGGCTTAGCCCCAGCCCTAGAAAGTAGACTTAATTCTCGCAGTCGCTAGGACAACACTAGAAAAAAATGGCCATAGTTGTAATGATGCAGGCCTATGGGAGTGATTGGGAACCCATAGCCACATGGAGGCTTTGGAAAGGGAGCGACTGGTGCTCAAGGTCAAGGTAAACGTGAGTTGTCGTAGGGGTTGGAGACCTAGAGTGGTTGGGTTACTCCTGGAGGTCCTGTGGCACCTAAGGGAAGTCAGTAAGGTCTTTAGTTGTCAACTCCATTTAGGAGGTTCAGTCATATCATAGTGACCCTCAACTCATGTTTACCCTGGGCAAGTCAGTGAAAGTGGGTAAATGTGGGAGGATGCGTTACACTTTTAGTGCATATAGTAAGATTTATAAATGTATGTTTGTTCTATGGGAATGTCTATGATGCATGGTAACTATGCTAAGTTGGGTTGGACTTCTTTGAGATATAATTATATCCTATTCCCTCTCTCCTTGCATACCCTTTAATGGTTCTACAAACCGATTAATATACCTTGAGTGAGACCTCATCTACTTGTAGGCTTTGACAATGCCGATAGCTATGGGGGTTTTGTTGGAAAACATCTGAAACCTCGGTCATTTCCCCCTCACGCCAACAGGACCTACCAAACATAATGACACCACCAACGAAAGTGACCTGCAAAGATAAAATCCATTGAAGATGTCTACTAGCGAACATCAGAATTAGAGCCAAATATCCTCTAGTCTAGTCTATGGTTCTATTGTTTTTCCTCATTTTTTTTATTATCTAAATACATCTAGAGATACCAATATGCCAATGGATAAAATGATATCATCACCACAAAATAGCCAATCCAATACATTTTCTCATATGAATTTTCCCAAAATATGGTATCGAGTGACATTAAATTTAGCCAAAACCCAATACCATTTCAAGTGAGCAAGTAGGACATGACAAGGAATAAGCGGATTATAGAGATAATTTCAATAGATGCAAATAATGGCTAGCTAGGAGCTTTTGGGGCTGAGGTAATGCCAATGCAATCATAAGCTCAATGAGAACATCACAAGTGTTAGGCAATTCATATCTATCTTTTACAACCCAAAGACATTGAATGAAAAAACACCTTCAAGATATATCATTGGATAATTTTATGATATTTAAGAGATTCCAAAATATCATCAGACAAATCCCTACAATCTACAACATTAAGTGACTTAAGCCTCTTGTAAACCCTAGACATGGCATCAATTGTAGAATCCAACCAATTGTTTATCAACGATAAGGTTGCATATTCAACCTAAGTATAATTATCCACAAACCCCGTGAACCCTAAATTCGAAATTCATTATTGTGGTTGATTAGGGTTCCTTCATGTTTCAAAATAGAAATTGGGGTGATGTTTAACATGTTTGAAATGGGAAAGGAGTGAAGGAAGGAGTCTATGTGAATTGATTGTGAGCTTCTAGATAGCCAACGAGAGCAAGTTGTTGAACCTTTTCCATGTCATGGATGCTAATAGCAAATATTTCTTCTTCGACTACTAAGTAAACTTTTGAACAATAGCTTGTTTTTTTAACGACAATCTTGATGTTTCTCTCGTTAATTCATGTTGCTAGAAAACAAATTTATAAACCATGGCACTCAGTTTTTTCCCATGAACTATGAGAGGTGTTCACTCTTCTTTTCAGTGCATGGTTAAAGGTATTTATGGCTATTTTTATTTTTCCAAATATGAAAGGAGGAGCACCTATCTATAGTAGTAGTGGAGGTAATGCTAAAAAATAGTTGTGGTCATTTACATATGTAGATATTAGAGCTAGAGGTGCCTCATTTTTACATTGAATCCTATTGTACATAGTACATACCACAAAAGACATGTGGAGGGAGAACCGCTTAAAAAAATTCCTTCAATGTAGCCTTATCTCCTTGGTGACAAGCATCAGGTGCATTTATTCTCTTGATAAAATCTTATATATATATATATATATATATATATATATATATATATATATATATAAAGTAAAAAAGGAAGGTTAATACATACAATAATGGAAGATAAATATGAGTAAAAAAGGAAAGTTAATACATACAATAATGGAAGATAAATATGGTACTTTTGTAAACATAATTTTTTTATAAATACTCGTGAAAATAGATTTTATTTAATCTTTTAATGTTAATATTAGTTATCATTTTATGTTTAAACTACAAATATTGTAACATAATTGGAAAGCATTCCAGTCTTAGAATTAGAAGTCAATTTCGTGATTAAAAAATTTAATAATGAAAATAATAACAAATCCTCATTTATAAAATACAAATAACTTAATAAATTTTATTACAAAATTTTATTTTATATATATATTATTGTTAAATCTTGAACATACACATAGTATTTATAATAAATACACTTAAAAAAATATAACACTCAAATATATATATATATATAGATATATATATATATATATATCATTGCTACTTTTAAAGAAAATTTAAAAACATAATTTATATGGACTGAAAAATAGTATTCTAACATTTATAGACCAAAAGACTAAAAAATAGTATTCTAATATTTATACACCAAAATACCTTTGTAGAGACTTAATTTCCAATTATTAATAATAACTTATGTTTTTATGCTTATTTACTAGGGTGAATGGCCGGGGAAAGAAAACTCATATCCAAAATAAATCAATTGAAAAATGATACATATATGAATTATGATTATATATATAGAATGAATAAGAACTTAACATTGGTAATGATATTTATTATTTTATTAATATATTTATTATATAATAATAATAAATATGGATTAGCTTGATAATGATTAAATAAATCATAATAAAAATATGTAAATATAAAATTATAAATTAAAATATGAATCAACTTAAAATATATATTTCTTAATCTTATTTAAGTTCACAAGATAGCTATAATATGAGACCATAAATAAACTACAACCATTTATATGTCAGATTTCGAGTCTGCATATTGCTAATCTGACGACATTAATATGACAGTCATCTACATAGAGCAATACAATGGATGATCAATATGGAATAAAAAAGACTACGAAATTAAAGCTACGATGGAGAGGTATCTTGACACTAAAGGGAAGCCCTCACTTATTGGTGTGGGACGAGTCTGATGGGCAGTCCATTGACAGGGCCAGGCATAGGGTCCACAATCACTTTCTCACCCGGATTCACCAAACTCCACTTGAAAGTCTTCACAATATTATGGATAAAAACCAGTATTTCCATCCGTGCAAACTCATTTCCTGGGCACATTCGCGGGCCACCTCCAAACGGGACAAACGTGTAGGGAGGAGGGCCGTCTCCTTCAAATCTCGATGGATCGAATTTTTCAGGGTCGCTGAAATACTCGGATTTCTTGTGGGTCGAATTGACGGTCCAATACAACTGTTCATTATAACCAATAATAGTAGTAGGATGGTTAATCTCAGTCAAACTGTGATAGCCTTGCGAAAACTCCCTTGAACGGCAGGGCACAGTCTAAGCGTTTCCTGAGCAACTCTCCACGAGTATTTCATCCTTTGGAGGTCCTCCCATTCCAGAAGTTGCCCTGCCTCCTTTGAACCTGCTATATCCAGTTGCTCTGGAAATATCAAATGAAACTTATTAGTTTAAGAAATGTGCATCTCCAAAACGGTCTGTAATTTGGATACCAAATTATAGAACTGCTTTTAAAAGACAAAAAAAAACTTAATTTGCACCCAGATCAGAAGGTAAGTCCTCTCGATCCTGCGGGGTACCCGAATTTGGACATTATTAGAGATACCCATCTAGTTTTTCGTCAATACCATCGAACATAACAAGGGTTCGTCGATAAATATCCCAAGAATCCCCCCCTACTTATTCCCTAACATGACTCCCCTAAATAAGTACTTCACTCCCAGATTAGAGAGGTTCTCCTGCCAGAAACAGAATAGATGCTACAATAAATCGATCTCGAATTCTAATACTAGAGGATAATTGAATGATTGGGCGTACCTCTTAGTACTTCATCATAGCACTTAGGGTTCTCCGCCAAATATTTAAGCAGCACTGTCAAAGTAGAACTGCTGGTGTCATGACCTGCATATAATAGATCAAGGATATTGTCCAGAATCTCGCTGTCCGTGAGAGACTCACCGTGCTCGTCAACATTAGAGATCAGGAACGACAACAGATCTTGCTCTGGAGAAGCCTTTCCCACCTCTAATGCAATTTTCCTCTCATTAAGAATGCGGTTGAGTTGTTGGCGAATGGCATTAGCTGCGTGCTTGGCTTTGTTATATCGCGTACCGGGTAGATCTATGGGAATCTGCAGTACTCCTTTCACAAAAACCCTAAAATGTTGCCAAAGCTTGACTTGTTCGTCAGCATTGTTTATGGTGGCAAACAAATCACAAGCGAGAGAGAAAGTGTAACGTTTGAATAAAGGTAAAGCTGTCACCTCATCTTTACCGATCCAGTACTCGGCCAGGTGATCTTTGGTCATTGAATCCACTCGCCCTACAAATTTCTGAAGGGCCTCCGGCCTCAGGAACGTCATCAGGATTCTCCTCAACCTCTTTGCATCGTCTCCGACTGCTGTAATTAAAGATTCTGGGAATAGATTTCCAACGGAGGAAGGCCATGAATTGACCACCAGTTTGTTCTCGTTGGAGAACAAGAAGCGGTTGCCTTCGGGGCTGCAAAGCACCACAGTTGGGTGGCCAACAAGGGAAGTGGTGAACACGTTTCCATACTTGTGTGTTCGACTTTTAAAGAAATCCTGGGGACTTCCCTTCCTCTGGCATCCTAGAAATTCTAATGTCTCGCCAATCACAGGCCATCCAAAGGTGCCGGGCGGGATTCCTCGTAAAGCCCTAGTTCTACGGTTATTGATGAAATAAAAGAAGGCGGCGAGACCTATCACAGATGCGACAAATACAGTAAAAATGAACGGCGGCTTCTCGAGTTGTTGGGCTTTGTGCAGCAGTGTCGTAGCTTCGTTGCAAACCATGGTAAGTATAATATGACGGGTTCCAAATCTGGAACTGGAAAACAGAGAAGCTCAAGGCCTGTAGATCAGATAGAAACTATGGCTGTTAGGCGTGAAGGCCCGTACAAATTTTTACGGGGCAGGCAGATACAGAGCATCTTGGATGGGTGGCCTGTATTATTATTATAAACATACTAGATATTCTTGCCAATTGGATGGGTGGCCTGTATTATTATTATATGCATACTAGATATTCTTGCCAATTGGATGGGTGGCCGGTAAGAAGAGTTAATCCTATTAGAGTCGAAAAAGATAATAATAAAGGATAAGATTTTGTAGTTTTCAATAAAATGGAGAAAAAAAGTTATTAAAGGGTTTCATCTTTTCTTTGATGGTGTGGGTTTGTCTTTCTCATTTGATGGTGGGGTTTTGCTTTTCTCACTTGATGGTGGGGTTTTGTTTTTCTCTTATTCATGAAAATGATAGGAAGGTTATTTGTTATAAAATTAATAGTGTTTGGGGAATATTGTGTAATTTTGAGTGAAGTGGAGTGTATAGTGATGTAGGTGTGGTAGAACATGTATTTACAAAGAAAAATGATATCCAATTCTTGTTCTTTTGTGGAATTTAAAGAATTTATAACATTTTTGTACCCATGATGATCAGTGGCTTCTATTTAACTACTCTATTAAAATGAATATAAATGAATATAAGAAAGAATGAAATGTAAATGTAAATTAATTATTTATTAAATTAATATTTTAAATTAAATAATAAAGTACATGAAGTAATTCATTCATTTAAAATGAAGATTCATTTTTTCTTAAAAATTAATAGAAAATTATTGATAAAAAATTAAGTTTAAAATTTGAAAGAGCAGTAGATTTGAACATTTATTTAATCTAAAAGGAAACATATATGTTTTTTAAATAAAAATGTCTATATATTAAAAGGTACATATACCTTATATTAAAAAGAATTATTATTATTATTATTATTATTATGTAGTATTTGTATTGCAATAGAAAATATTTACATCACTTTTGTAAAATTATTATCTCTAGTCGGCTACCTTGAATACTAGATCAAAAATGGTAAAGTAGAGAGTTAAGAACTTGCAAAATTAGAGGAGAGTATAATAGACCCTCCCACCCCATTATGTTATACTTAGATGTGGAAGGTGATACTTTATAATTAACCTGATGTTCACAGTCTGTGGTGAAGATGGAGCTACAAAAGCCCTCAATTTCCAAACTCATTGAAACCCAGAAACATAGATCACCATCGTGTTCATATTATTGAGATATTTCTAGCAATACAAATTTTATCTCAATTAAACTCTCAGATTGAAAGTTGTGTTGATTTAAAGTTTCTTCCACTAACACTTGCCATGTCAACAAGAGGCTACCACATGGAACACTCATGTGCCTTCATGTCCCTACCACATCGGCAATGGTCCAATGTGGTACCCATATGGCGTTGTGGTGCCTACCAACTTATTTTTTACCAACGAGTCTTACAAGGCCCCCTCTTTCATGTATTTCCATTTTTCTCTATTATATTTTGTTTAGGGGATATTTGGATGTATACCAAAAATGTACTAGAAGTGATATTTTGGGGACCAAAAGCTTCTAGTGGGGAAGAGTGATATGGAGCTCAAAATTTGCTCAAAATTAAAATTTGTCAGATCAGTGTGGAACTTAAACAACCACGTAGTGCTAGTCATCATGAATTCGTTGCAACTCATTTCGAGTGAAACTGTAGAAAATCTGTGATAGGTTAACCTGATAATGCAATATAAATCAAAGTAGAATACTATAACCTACTTCTACTATCAATTTGTTGAAGTTTAAAGATTGAGTTGAACAATATAACCAGAAGAAGAAGAATCAATGAACAATACACATGAAAATAATTTTGTGGAAAGCCTCAACTAAAAATCCCACACTATTCTATTATCATGCATGGTGGAAATACATAGGAATTATACAAAGCCTTAGCTCTCACAACTAGCCATCTCTCAGTACAATCCTCACAGATACTCACAGGCAATCTTGGCTTCTCTCCAGCCTTCCTCTTTGCCATCCAAGCTCCTATTTCCTTGTGTTGTTCATTGTGGTTGATTTGCCTATTACCAAGTGGAAAACCAAGCATTCAAAACTATGCAATCCCCAAGGATAAATCCTTGACTGCATGCATGATTTTTCTCCATGAGAAAACACATGCAACTGATAGTACACTATCCTTGAACATTAATCTCAATTGGGTCTTTCTTAGAATAGACATGCATGAGTTTCTGAGGAGGGAATCTTCAGTTAACTGGAGTAGCACTAGTTGAGTGCATTAATGCATCAACTGACTGTTAACTCACTATTAGTTCCTCAAACATTTTGGAACTAATTTAATTGGACTTAACTCAGCAAACTGAGTTAACTAATTACAACTAAAATATAACTCAATCTTATCTCCTTAATTTAAGGGATAACTCTTGCATGACTTCAGGAAGACTTCTAAATTGAATTTCTCCAACTAATTAATTTAAAATAAATTAATTAACTATGTCCAAGTAGCTGTTAAGACTAAATTTGATTTTAATTCACAATTTAATTGAAGGACTAATTAAATTGGAATATTCTTGTTGCCATATTTCAACGCTCCCTCTCAACAAGAAAGGGATTATCTGCCACCCCAATCCTGTCTCTATGGAACTCAAATTTACACTTTGACAATGCCTTTGTCAAAATGTCAGCATCTTGCTCCTCTGTCAAAATATACTGTAGCAACATGATCCTCCTCGCTACATAGTCTCTGAGATGATGATACCGGATGTCAATGTGCTTGGACCTATCATGAAATACTGGATTCGCAGAGAGTTCGATACAATTCTGATTATCACAATAGATCACAGTTGGATCCATCCTCTAATCAAACAAACCATCTAGGATTTTCCGCATCCAAATGGCCTCACATGTTGCCTAACTTGCAGTGATGTATTCTTCCTCTGCCAAGGTGAGCACAACTAACCTCTGTTTCTTGTTGTACCAAGAAACTACTGATGACCCAAGGTTGAAAATCCCTCCTGATGTGCTCTTCTGATCCGATGGACTCCCTACCCAATCTGCATCAGTGAAGCCCTGTAGCTTCACTCCCTCTATCCGTGTGTACCATAATCCATATTGAGATGTGCCTCTAAGGTATCTCAATACATGCTTTGCCGCCTTCCAAAACATATTGGTAGGCTGAACCATCACTTGACTCAGCTGGTTCACAGCATAGCACAAATCTAGTTGTGTGTTCAATAAGTACATCAGTGAACCCACAAGCTTCCTGTAAACACTAGCCTCTACCACTTCTCTTGAAGTAGCAACCTCCTTCCTCGAGTTACCTGCTAGAGGAGTCTGTATGGGCTTGCACTTCTCCATGTGGAATATCCTGAGTATTTCATTGGCATACTTTCCCTGAGACACAAACAACTTCCCATCCTTCTACCACACTTCCATGCCAAGGAAGTAATGCATGAGACCATGTCTTTCATCTCGAATTCTCTTGCAAGGTCCTCCTTGCAAGACACAATCAACTGATCATCACCAGTCAATATGAGATCATCAACATAAAGTACGATGATCAACAACTTACCTTTCACCATGATGTGGTACAGCTTTGCATCCGCTTCACTCTTTGTGAAGCCCAACCCAGTAAAGTAGTTGTCTATCCTGGTGTACCAAGCATGAGGTGCTTGCTTGAGCTCGTACAATGCTCTCTTGAGTCGGCACACATGCGACTCATGATCGAAGTTCTCAAAACCTTTCGGCTACTCTATTTACACCTCTTCCTCAATTTGGCCATTGAGGAATGTAGTCTTCACATCTATCTGATGGGTCTTCCAACCCATCTGTGCTGATAGTGCCAACATAGATCTGATAGATGAGTACCTTGCGACAGGAGCAAAAGTCTCATCATAGTCAATCCCCTCGACCTGTGGAAAGCCACAGGAAACAAATCTTGCGTTATGCTTCTCCACGCTACCATCAGCAGCTTGCTTTACCTTGTAAAGCCAATGAGAACTCACAACTAACTTGTTCTCTGATCTTGGAACCACATCCCAAACACTGTTACGAGATATGGAGTCATACTTCTCCACCATAGCATCAACCCAAATCGGCTACTTCATTGCTTCCTCAAAGGAAGATGGTTCGGTCTTAACACATTCCCCATCAAGGGCCATTTATCCAGTGTACCTCT
Source organism: Pinus tabuliformis (assembly GCA_031772625.1). NCBI lineage: Eukaryota > Viridiplantae > Streptophyta > Pinopsida > Pinales > Pinaceae > Pinus > Pinus tabuliformis. The sequence continues at coordinate 124,863,740 of CM062814.1, forward strand.
CAGATGACCTCCTCTGTTTGTGCTGAGAAGATGGTGCTCCCACATTCTCTCTCGCATCCTCCAACAATATATCAGCGTCTCTTGTTCGATTCCATCCATCTCTGGAAGACTCTGCTTCAGTGGATGTCTCCATTCCTAAAACCTCTACATGCGGCTGCTTCGCATCAGTCTGAGGCTCCTCCTCCTTAGGAACCAACAATTCCTGCACAGGCTATAGTTGGAGCTCCCTCTCAAGGGAAACTCACATGGCCTTCTACTCATCAAACTTGAGATCTCTGCGAACCATTGTCCTCTGACTGGTAGGCAAGTACACCCGATAGTTGTGAGGTGTATTAGTGTACCCCACAAATATCTCCAACTCTGTTGTCGACTCAAGCTTCTTCTGTGCATCCTTTGTCACATGGCAATACACCGATGAGCCAAAGATCTTGAAGTGACCCACATCTGGTCTCTTACTGGAGAAAGCTTCCTCTGGTGTCTTCATCCCAAGTATGTGATGCGGGCTTCTATTATGCAAATAGACCATTGTGTTGCATGCCTCAGCCCACAAGTGAAGTGGTAGGTGTTGGTCATGCAGGATTTCCCGTGCTGCCCCTATAATAGTTTTGTTCTTCCTCTCGGCCACCCCATTATATTGTGGGTTATGAGGTGCCGTCAACTCTCATTTAATTCCTTCCGCTGCACAGAAGTCCTTAAACCCTTGAGAGACATATTCTCCACCGTTGTCGCTTCTCAAGGCCTTGATCTTCTTTCCTGACTCTTTCTCGACCCAAGCTTTGAACTCACAAAACTTTGTGAATTTTTGGTTCTTCTTCTACTTGAAATAAATCCAGCATTTACGAGAATAATCATTAATGAAAATCACATAATACCTTTGCTTCGCTATGGATGTCATCAAGAATGGTCCACACAAATCAGTATGAACTTGCTCTAAGATAGCCTCTGCTCAACTGTCTCGATCATGAAAGGAAGATTTGGTGTAATTTCCCAAGATACAACCTTTGCATGTGTCAACTTTCTCAAGTTTAACCTTGGGAAGTCCTGTAGATATCTGCTACATTATCTTTAAAGCCCCATGATGCAAATGGCCCAACCGCCTGTGCCACAACTCACCAATGTCTTGGATTTGCACCAATTCTGCTTTTGTACTCAATGCTGCACAATTATCTACCACTAGTTCATAGAGATTCTTCACCTAAATCCCTATCCTCTTGGTCTGACCCGTGGCTATGTGTCTTAGGAACACCTTTCATTTACTGAAGACAACATCGTAGCCTTTTTGATCCTACATCACTACCGATACCAAGTTCTTCTTTAGTCTAGGCACATACATCACATCTGTTAAGGTGACAGGAGCTCCATGCTCCCTCCTAAAAGCAATCGTGCCCACTCCTAAAACACTATACCTTCCATCATCACCCATCTCTATATGCATCTTGAGGTCTTTCTCCTCCAAGGCACAGAATAAATTTTTATCACCGGTCATGTATAATGAGGCTCCATTGTCAAGATACCAGACATAACCCATCGTCGATGAGGGCAAAGTCCATTTTTAACTGAGAGGCTAATGCCTTAGCTTCTGATCCTTCCGAGGATCCCTTCTTGGACTTATTCGATGGAAAATTAGTCGCATAATGTCCCATATTGGGACAATTAAAGCAGCTTACTTTAGACATGTCACCCTTCTTCCCTCCATGAGAATAATTCAATTTGAAATGGGAAGCCTTCCCCTTCCCATTCCTTGCCTTACTTGCTAAGGCCAGATTTTCTACATCATCATTCTTGGATGAAGAACCATCTCATGTGCTCCTCCTGGTCTTCTCATGCATAAGATCCGACCATAGTCATTCCCAATCTGACAATTTCTCCCTTCCATTCACAGAGTCTTGGTAGCTATTCCAACTCTTTGGAAGGCCAAGGATAGTGAGGCTCACCATATCATCATCGGCAGTAGTTATTCCTACACTGCCAAGCGCATCTCTATAGGTGGTGAGCTTGTTCAGATATGTCGAAATAGTATCACCCTTCTCCATCTTGATTCTTCGAAGCTTATCCTTGAACGCCAATTTCCTTTGGTCACTACTATTCTGGTAGAGGTCCTTCAATGTCTTCCACATTGAAAATGGAGTATCCTTCCCATGGAGACTTGAGACAATATGGTCTCGAACTCCCTCAAGGATTATCCATCTCGCCTTCGCCACACACTTCTTCCACTCAGCCAACTCTTGTGCATTAGTTGAAGCTGGCTTTGGGATTTCTGATCAATGAATTCCTTCAAGCCATTATCTTCTAATACAACCTCCATTCTATCTTTCCATGCTATGTAATTCGAGCTACCTTCCAAGGCATACTCGAGTCTCAAGCCATAGAATGCCACTGGCCAACCTTGAAGTATGATATGAATTTGATTTGCACCTGCAACCTCGAACTTCAAACTTCGAATTCTCTTCTCAGTATATTGTTCACAGCTCCGATACCATGTAGAAAATCTGTGATGGGTTAACCCAATAATGCAATATAAATCAAAGAAGAATACTATAACCTGCTTCTACTATCAATTTGCGGAAGCTTAAAGATCAAGCTAAACAATATAACCAGAAGAAGAAGAATCAATGAACAATACACATGAAAATAATTTTGGGGAAAGCCTCAGTTAAAAACCCCACACTATTGTATTATCATACATCGTGGAAATACATAGGAATTATAAAAAGCCTTAGCTCTCACAGCTAGCTAGCTCTCAGTACAATCCTCACAGATGCTCATAGGAAATCTTGGCTTCTCTCCAGCCTTCCGCCCTTCCCTCCAAGCTCCTATTTCCTTGTGGATGATTTGGCTATTACCAAGTGGAAAACCAAGCCTTCAAAACTATGAAATCCTCAAGGATGAATCCTTGACTGCATGCATGAGTTTTCTCCATGAGAAAACACATGCAACTGATTGTACACTATCCTTGAACATTAATCTCAATTGGGTCTTTCTCAGAATAGACATGCATGAGTTTCTAATGAGGGAATCTTCAATGAACTAGAGTAGCACTAGTTGAGTGAATTAATGCATCAACTGACTGTTAACTTACTATTAGTTCCTGAAACAGTTTGGAACTAATTTAACTGGATTTAACTCAGTAAACTGAGTTAAATAATTAAAACTCAAATATAACTCAACCTTATCTCCTTAATTTAAGGGATAACTCTTGCGTGACTTCATAAAGACTTCTAACTTGAATTTCTCCAACTAATTAATTTAAAATAAATTAATCAATTATTTCCAAGTAGTTGTTAAGACTAAATTCAATTTTAATTCATAATTTAATTCAAGGACAAATTAAATTGGAATATTGTTGTTTCCATATTTCAACAGAAACAGACACCATATGCTCCTAGAAATGAGTTCTGTTCGTTTTCCTAAAGAGGCGAATTTTACAAAAATGTGCAACATCGCACCGTCAGTAGTCAGTACTGTCGATGTGGCAGGCTGACTAGGTAACTGACGTGGCAGTTGATTGTACCAATGACTGGGCTCATTTGACAAATGAAAGGGTGCCAATTGGCATGGTTCTATTGGTCCGAGTCAGCAATGTTTTATTATTTTTTGGTGGTGGCCAATCATAGGCTGCCATGTGGCACAGCCAGGGGCCTCCACGTGGCATCCCGAGGGCCACCAAACTTTATGGCAATTTCCGAAAAATGGCGGGCGGGGTCAAACCCATGATCTTATGACAAACAACCGAATGACTTCACCAAACTGACTACGCAAAGTTTCTTATTATATTATGGGTTCACATGGTTTTGTTGTAATATGGTTTCAACATTGGGGGTGGGGGCCAAGATCTAGCCCCAGCCCTAGTCACCGCACCCTAGGGGCTAGGGGTGGGACTATGAGTAAGAGGCTAGCCCAATGCCCCCTCTACTAACCTTAACTGTGATTACAACCGTTACCGGAACATGTGACCACACCAGAATTAAGCCGCTCACAAAGTTGTTATGCGGATTTTGTAAATCGCCAACATTAAAAATTAATGTGATCGCCTGATATTTCCACATGTGACCACTCCAACACCACTCAGTTAGTTGGTGGTTAGTGGATTGGGCGGGGTTGGGATTTAAGATCCCAAACCCCAGTCCCACATGCCCCAACGTAACTAAATTTTTCGGGTTAAGGGCTTACTAGATGAATTAACGTGCCTACAAATTTGCATGGAATAAAGCAAATTTGGTGCCCAGTTAGTGCAATTCGTGGCAGATTTGTAGGATTGGTGCTGAATTTGGGGGAATTTGTAGAGTGAATAGTGTAAGAGTTACGGAAGCTCATAACTTCTTCAGTTTTTATCCAAATTGAGCTCAAAAAGAGGCCTCTTAGGCATTTTGGTCATTCTAAAGCTAATCAAACAGGTTTTACAGGAATTTGAGCACTTATGAAGAGACTTTTTGGTAGGTTTAAGTCTATGGGTGCTGTGATCAACCAAGGGGTTGAATCAGTTTTTGAAGGATTTTGAGAATGGAGAGGACCTTGTAGGGGTTTTCCATCCTTCATATGTTTTCTACAATAGCTGAGACATCTATGGTGTAGCTCATGTTTCTCTTTTCTCATTGTGTCTTTGAGGAAAGCTCTCTTTTAGTATTTCAAGTGAATTGTTGTACTTGTTATGCTAAGTGCCAGATGGAGTATGGGGTCTTGGTTTGAGAACCCTTTTCTTGTTGATTCTTTCATGACTAAATGTAGGTTGTCATGTCTTTAGAGTGGGAGTTCTTTGTAGAAGAATGTTTCTTTGAAGAGGAAACTAGCCGCTCTTTTGGTCAGCACACTCTATGTACTCTTTATCACTAAAGTATTTTGAGCGTAATGAGATTGGGCCAAGCCATTGGAGGCTGGACCAAGGAGATGTAGCCCATGAGGGATGAACTCCTTCATCAATTGTTGAGTGTATTAATGTTATTTTGTTGTTCAATGTTTTACTTATATTAATTTTCTCATGAAATTTACATAAAACACACATTAAAAAAAACCTCATGTAAAACTTGGAATTTACCTCATAATCCTCAAGCACTTTGTTTACTATTATGAATTGGAATTTAGCACAACAAACACTAACTTTCTCATTCATATCAAGTTGGTATCAAAGAACTAGGTTTTCTTTGTGCAAGGAGGATTTAACTATTGGCAAGTGAATGTGAAGCTTACAAGTTTGAAGCTCAAGAGAGGAGAACGTTTGGATAGCAGAGAAAAATTTCCTCAATCTCCCCCACTAGTTCTACCTCAAATTGTAGTTGAAGATTCAGTACGCATGGGCATGAGTTCAAAGTATGATAGTCTCCAAGATTCGAAGGACATTATTAAATTTCTCCAACAAGAGAACATGGAGCTCAAAAGACTACGTGAGCTGCTGAGGAAGAGAAGCAAAATATGTGCCTTATATTGTAGAATGTTGTGGAAGAACAAACTGATGAAATTTGTTCTACCAAAGCAGCAAAGAGTCCCTCCAATACTAAGAAATCTTGTGGACATAACAAGAATGCAACCTATGGCTATTATAAAATAAAGGACACCTCCTATGTACTAGGGACACAAGGAGGTTTCCTTGAAGCATCCTCCACTGCTTCATCTAGAGTAGAGAAGGAGGAATTGTTGGATGAGTGTCCACAAGAGGCTAATGCAGAAAGTCCCTCAAAGAAGGAAGATGGCCAAATCTGCACCTTTTGTCCACATGATGTCGAGGTTGAGGTTCTATTTGTGCCAAATTCCAAGGAGCTAAAAGAAGAAAGACCAAGAGTCCAAGAAGACACCTCAAGAATTAGGAAAGAGTTCAAGAGTATATTTTTCCCTCAATCAAAAACGTGAGGAAAATGGTAAGAATTTACACGCAGTTTCTTTACATGAAAATGTTGATTTAAGCTCTTTTGCAGCCTTTGAGAAGCATAACAAAGGCATAGGAATAATGTTCTTGTCCAAGATGAGTTACAAGGGAGAAGGCCTTGGAGTGAACAATTAGGGCATTATCCATCCAATTGAGGCAAAGGAGAGACCTCAGTATGAAGGTTTGGGCTATGTTGAAAAGGAAGAATTGTCTTCCACTGATAGCTCTTGGGTATCTTATTATTTTTGTCATAAGAGACGACATGAGGAGGAAATTGTTGGGATTTGCATCTAGAATTGGTTCCAGCTTGGTTTCTAAAGCAAAAGGAGGACATGAAATGAAAGACTTCTCGAAAGAGAGATGAGCAAGTTGAAGAAGAGACTAAGACAAGTTCTTCTCGCCATTCAAGTTCTCCTCGCCATGATCATAAGCGAAAGGAAAACCATAGCAGGTATAAGCGCTCTGATTATTCAAAGGCTTTTATTACAAACCACATGATGATTTGAATAACATGTTGTGGAATGTTTTTCCATGCACTTTTTGTCATGCACCTAACCATTGTGTAGTTAAGTGCCACAAAAGGAAAGCATTGGTCAATAAGCTGAATATGTCAATTGGAATTGAGATGAAGAGGGGCAATTCTCATTCAAGTTTAAAGACATTTGTGCCATGAAAAACTCACAAAAAAATTTGTACTCATTGCAGCATAAGTGGGGATTGGATCGAAAAGTGTTGGAAGTTGCATCCACATCTTCATCCAAAGAAGGACAAACAGGTAATGGAATCACTTGAGAAGGAGAAGGTAGAGGAATGTGCAAGGAAATCCATAACCATTTCAGAAGTAGTTCCAGAAGGAACTGAAGTGCACAAAGAAAATTCCCTAGCACGGTTGGGCATTTTATAAAAATGATGTTTGTATATGCAACAATGTTTTGTTTGGCATTGATATGCTATCTTGGCTTCATGATGAGTCAATTTGTATGGGAATTTGGGAGTCAAATTTATTCCATATTGTAAGATGCATTTCCATTTGTGGATATTTTAGTAAGCATCCTAAACTTTGGGATGAGTAGTTGCAACACATTCAGTATGTTACAAATGTGTCAAGCACTCATTTATACAAGTATTTCCATGTGAAGCTTGTTTGGGTTATTTGCCAAAGTCTTTTTGGATTTTATCCTTGGTAAGGATTTTGCAGAAGATCGCCATTGGATTTCATTCTTGGGAAGGATGTTGCTATTGATGGCCATAGCGACATAGACAAAGCCAAGAAGTTCATTGAGAAAATCCAATTGGTACATCAAACAATTCAAGATCAACTTGAAAAGTTCCAAGGTCAAATGGATCAAGATTGGAAAGGTGAGGGAACTATACCCTCAACTGCTGAAAAACTGAAAGTGAGCTTTTGGGGTCCAAAAGCTTCCAGTGGGGAAGAGTGATTCAGAGCTCAAAAATTTCTCAAAATTCAAAGTTGTCAGATCAAGGTGGAACCTGAACGACTGCATATTGCTCGTCATCCAGAATCCGGCACAACTTGTTTCACACGAAACAAACACCGAGCAACGAGTTTTGTTCGTTTTCCTTAACAAGTGAATTTTGCAAAAATGTGTAGCATCGCACAGTCAATAGTTTGTACTGCGACGTGGCAGACTGACTCGGTAGCTAACATGGAAGTTGTTTGGATCGATGACTGGGGTCCTCTAGCGAATGACAGGGTTCCAAGTGGCACGATTCTATTGGTCCGAGTTGGCAGCGGTTCACTAGTTTTTTGGTTTTTGGTGGTGGCCAATCACATGCTGCCATGTGGCATAGCTAGGTGCTGCCATGTGGTAGCCTAAGGGCCACCAATATTTATGGTAAGGTCTAAAGAGTGGAAGGCAGGTTCGAACCCACGACCTCACAATAGACAACTAAATGACTTCACGAAACCCACTACGCAATGTTTCTTATTATACTATGGTTTTCACATGTTTTGTTGTAATATGGTTGCGGCATTGAGGGTGGGGTTGAGGTCTAGCCTCAGCTCAGGTCACTTCACCCTAGGGGCTAGGGGCAGGATCGCGGGTAGGAGGCTAGCCACGCGTGCCCCCTCACTATCCTTAATCGCGATTACAACCCTTACCGAACATGTGACCACACTGGAATTAAGTTGCCTGCAAAGTTGTTACGTGGAGTTTGTAAACCACCAACATTAAAATTTAAAACGACTGCCTGATATTTCTGCATGTTACCACTCCAACGTCACCTGGTTAGTTGGTGATTAGCGGATTGGGCGGGGGCGGGAGTTAAGAGCCTGAATCACAGTCCCATGCGCCCCAAAATAACCAAACTTTTCAGGTTTAAGGGCTTACTAGACGAATTAACGTGCTTACAAATTCGCCTGGAACCCCGCAAATTGGTGCCCAATTAGGACAACTCGGGGCGGATTTAGGGGAATTTGTAGAGCGAATAGTGCAAGAGTTAGGGGAGCTCATAAATTCCTCAATTTTTATCCAAATTGAGCTTAGAAAGAGGTTGCTTCGACATTTTTGGGCATTCTGAAGCCAATGGAATAGGTTTTAGAGCCATTGGAGCAATTTTGAAGATAATTTTTGTAGGTTTAAGTCTATGAGTGCTAGGATCAACCAGGGGGTTGAATTAGGGGGTTGAAGCTTGCCACCTTATGGGCATAGGATTATGATGAGATGTATCATATGTCAAAGCTCGTGACTATCATGGAGACTCCTTTCATCTTACCCAGTAGCACTGCCAACTCGAGAGACATTCTAAAGAACTAGGTAAAGGAGCCAGCTAGATTCAGGAGGACACCCAACCAGATCTACAAGACAAAGATAATGCAAAAGGCGTATAAATATTTGGTCATATTTTCATGCCGACTGTATGGCCAAGAGTTGGGTGATCACATTGGACCAATTGACCAGAGAGGCTAAACCATGTAACTAGTCTGGCATGTTGGCTCATCAGTTGAAGGAACAGGTAACGAAGGCTCAACAGTCACCCGGGAGGTATGAAAACAGAGATCTACATGTCCGCCTACATCTTAGATGCAATCTGTGACCGACAAGAGTTCCCGGGCTTGGAATGGGCATGGCCACTGGCGGAGATTTTTGTGAACACATATCGTAAGTTGTTGTCCAAATGCAGCTTCATAGGAGTAATCACACAACTGTCCGATCATTTTGTGACCCTAGTTTGCAAGATGATATTCGAATAAGATCCACCCTACATGTTGAAGGAAGCAATGGAGGCATTGATAGACATTGTTGATTGGTATGCCTCATCGTCTAACACCTTCATATGAATGTTCAGTGTGGAGAAGCCTACGCATGTTCTACCGAAGCTTTCCTTGGACATACTCGTCATGCAAGAAGTAGCATATCACATCTCGATAGGATTGACAGCTATACTACACGGAAGAAGAAGGCACCTTCGCCCGCTCTTTCGTTGTAGATTGGGTTATAAGTAGTAGTAGCAGAGGCAAGCATACCAGTGCATGACAAGGGCAAGATGAAGATTGTCGATCGCATGGAGGAAGAGCAAAGCTGCAAGTTCTAACCTGATCCATTGGCAGAGAAAGCATTTATGGCTATAGAGGTGAAGAGGCAACAACGTGACAAGCGAATCACACAAATGCAGAAGGGAGAAGAGAAGGATGCATGAAGCAGAGAAGGAGTTGCATGAGATAAAGGAGCAAGTCTAGAAGGAATAAGAGTTGCGGAAGTAGGAGAGGGAAGCACAACAGTAACAAGTATAGTAGGGGGTGCAACATGTGAAAATAGATGAAACAATGCCCATACAGGTAGTGGATTCATCAGAACAACTAGCATCAGGTAGGTAGGATGAACCATCACAGGAGTAGGACATTGCTCATGAGATAGAGCAAGCACTTCAATAGTTGGATACGAATATGGAGAAACAGGAATCGGAACAGGACATTGACCTTATGCCTCATCACCAAGAGGTCAACTTACCTGCTTCACCGCATCCAGATGATGAGCAAGTCTCAAGCGACCAAGGAGGCACTGAGATCCTCGGAGATCAACCAGAAGGAGAGATGCACAACATCTCATTTGATGAGTCTCAACATAGAGTTGTGTAGTCTCATAGAGTGTCGACTCTAGATGATCATACATCTCCTACGTAAGTTGAGGAATGAGTGATCATGTCTAACATGCGCAAACATCCAACAGCCTTGGTCGATGCAACTAGAGTGTATGCCAAAGCCACTAGTTCAAGTGTTCGCTTTCTGATAGCTGAGAATGAGCGAATGGCTAAAGAACTTCAAACAACCAAGCAAGGAGGAGAGTTGGTGACAACGTCCACCCAAGTTGAACTGAAGAAGGAAATACTAGATGAAGTATTGTCCCTTGAAACAGTCATGTGAACGTTGTACTCCAAGTTTGGCAATCCATAAGGTAGTCATCCATCTTAATGGATGGTAGCAATGATGTTCTAGAAGAGGATGTATCTTGATGAACTTGCATGTTGTTGTTGATTACATGTAAACATGGACGATGAGATACAAGGGAGCCCCGCTTCACTTGCCGAAGATGATGAAGGCCAGCGCGGTCGAGCTGAATGCACATATCCGGAGTCAGATCTAGAACTATGAAGAGCTCCCACAACTCATCACTAATATACAGGCTTCCCATTCATGTGTGTTCAAGAGTATGGATGTTGTGGTGCGCGCACATGCGATCCCATCTATTAGGATTCTCACCCAGGCGAAGACAAAGGCATAGGTCCAAGTAGAGCTTGACTCGTACTTCGGTGAGTTGATGTGCATTTCCACCAGCATAGACTTGCCTATTAGTGGAGACATCATGCACAAGTATGTTGCTGGTCTATCCGCATTGAGGACAATGATGCGCATGCTTGCATACGAGTTGGACAAAGGAGCCTGAGCAGTGTGCCTGGATGCTATGGAGGCAAGAGTCAGGTTCTAGAAAGATGTCACCTTGGAGCACACGGACATCATCATGAACTACTGATCTTGGCATCAGTATGTTACTGAGGATCAGTGCAAGGATGTTGAGGATTTGGACTTCCATGGTTGTCTAAGTCACAGTGATGTCTGGCATGGCTTGCTTAAGTCATTTCTCTTACATGGGTACATGTGCATTATAATGTAACGTCATGTCAAGTGTAAGTCAAGTGTCGATAGTTGGATGTAATAGTTATAGAGTAGATGAAGAGTCATGAGGGTAGTTGAACTGTCACAAAGGGGAATGTCAAGGGTCACCCCACCCTTTGCTATAAATATTCCCACATAACTCATTGTATAGGCTTTTGGTCATCTAAGCTTCGATAATAAGACTATCTTGGAGCGAGCTTGGATAGTATTGTAATGATCCATCGCTTCTCCACTGCGCAGAGCTTGTACATCCTTTGGAGGAGCAGGTGGTTGTGGCTGTAACATTCCGCTATCGGAACTAGTGATTGGACATGGATGTATTATATGACTAGAACTTACACTTCTTAATATAACAAGAGCCAGCATTTTTCATGCATATATTGTATTGTATTCTATGCTACCTAGTTTACTCTAAATGATATATGTATTGGTTTGCTTACGCATGCATGTATAACTATCTGTGTATGTATATATGACTCTTTCTGAAACATGTTGTTGGTTTAACCATCACTTTGGATTTCTTGCTAACTTGCCTTCCATGTTGTGATGTATCTTTGCTCGTGTGTTCCCTTCTCAACTACGTGCTATCATAGGTTTCCAAGGGGCGAACTCATCTCAACCCTCGTGTGTTAGAACCTCTCATGCACCGCCCTTGGCTCGCTACAGTTATCGCACTCTTGCAACCAACAAAGTTATCTTACTTGCTTCTATGCGAAATCACAGTCAAGGCATTACCATACGACCCACTGCTGGGACTACTACACGAAACGGTTTGAAGTCTAATTGGGACTTCTTACCGGGGAGATCCCCTAACATGTTGGCGGGTCCGACACCATCAACAGGTAGCTAGGAGAATTTGGGGCTAAGGTAATGCCAATGCAATCATAAGCTCAATGAGAACATCACAAGTGTTAGACAATTCATATCTATTTTTTACAACCCAAAGGCATTGAATGCAAAAACACCTTCAAGATAAACCATTGGATAATTTTATGATATTTAAGAGATTCCAAAATATCATCAGACAAAACCCTACAATCTACAACATTAAGTGACTTAAGCCTTTTGTAAACCCTAGACATGGCATCAATTGTAGAATCCAACCAATTGTTTATTAATGATAAGGTTGCATATTCAAGCTAAGTATAACTATCCACAAACCTATGAACCCTAAATTTGAAATTCATTATTGGGGTTGATTAGAGTTCCTTCATGTTTCACAATAAAAAGTTGGGTGATGTTTAACATGTTTGAAATGGGAAAGGAGTGAAGGACGGAGTGTATGTGAATTGATTGTGAGCTTCTAGATAGCCAATGAGAGCATGTTGTTGAACCTTTTCCATGTCATTGATGCAAATAGTAAATATTGCTTCTTTGACTACTAAGTTAAATTTTGAACAATAGTTTGAGTTTTTAATGGTAATCTTCATGTTTCTCTCAATTTTTTTTGCTAGAAAACAAATTTATAAAAAATGGCACTTGTTAGTTTTTCCCCATGAACTATGAGAGGTGGTGTTCACTCTTCTTTTTAGTGCATGGTTAAAGGTATTTATGGCTATTTTTATTTTTCCAGATAGACAAGGAGGAGCACCTACCTTTAGTAGTGGTGGAGGAAATCCTAAAAATGGTTGTGGTCAGATATCTGGAAATATTGAAGATAGAGGTGCCTCCTTTTTACATTAAATCCTATTGTACATAGTACATACCACAAAAGACCTGTGGAGGGGAGGCCCTTTAAAAAAATCCTTCAATGTAATCAAGTCTCCTATGTGACACACATCACCTCCATTGATTCTCGTGATAAAATCTTATATATATATATATATATATATATATATATATATATATATATATATATATATATATATAATGATTATATTAATCCAAAATGTAAAAAGAGAAAGTTAATACATACAATAATGGAAGATATATATGGTAGTTTTGTAAACATATATTTTGTTATAAATACGGAAAGTAAATTTTATATAATCTTTTAATGTTAGTATTAGTTATCATTTCATGTTTAAATTACAAATATTGCAATATAATTGGAAAGCATTCAAGTCTTAGAGTTAGAAATCAATTATGTGATTAAAAAAATAATAATGAAAATAATGATAAATCTATATTTATAAAATGCAAATAACATAATAAATTTTATCACAAATTTTTATTAAAAATAAAAATAAAAATAAACATCTTTTTTGTTATTAAATCTTAAACATATACGTAATATTTATAATAAAACATTCTAAAAATATAACACTCATTTTGTAACCCTTTGATATAATAATGTGAAATATTATATCTATATATATTCCATAAAATTCCTACAAATATATATTTATATAATTAAAATTATAAATGTATATAATACTACTTTTGGGGAAATTTAAAAGCATAATTTATATGGACTGAAAAAGAGTATTCTTAAAAAAACCTTTTTTTCAGACTTAATTTCCAAGTAGTAATAATAATAATTTATGTTTGTATGTTTATTTGTGAGAATGAATGGCATGGGAAGATAAAACTCATATCCGGAAAAAAGATACAAATATATGAATGATGATTTTATATATAGAATGAATAATAACTTAATATTGACGAATGGAATTTTTTATTTCATTAATGTATAATAATAATAAATATAGATTAGTTAGAAAATGACTAAATAAATCATAATAAAAATATGTAAAATATAAAATTATAAATTAAAATATGAATTAACTTAAAATATATATATTTGAAGGGCTTCCGGCCTCAGAACGTCATTAGGATTCTCCAAAGGTGCCGGGCGGGATTCCTCGTAAAGCCCTAGTTCGACGGTCTGGCTGTGAAGGCCCGTACAAATATTTATCAATGGGCAGGCAGATACAGAGCATCTTGGATGGGTGGCCTGTATTACATTTTATTAATTTAGAATGAAAATTACATATAGCACATGCTGATAAACATATCTAAAATTGTTGATCTCCCAATCGATTATGGTTGTCCATTAAAATAACTAAAATATCAGAAATATCTATTTTATGATGATGATGGTGGTGGTGGTTAAAGTCCGCTAAGACCAAACATTGGTCTATTGGACCTAAAGAAACAAATTATTTATTTTGATTTAAGATTTTATTCTTATGCTCAAAAAGCTTGGAGAGAAGCCTCTCGAGCTCACTATAATTTTGACATTGTAAAAGGCTAGGAAGGTCAGTATTGTAACAAAGATTGTGAAACTGAGATCTAATGTCGTTGTACGCGGGGCACTCTAAGAGGAAGTGGTTTTCATCCTCGATGTTCCTATTCTCACATATATGGCAGATCCTTTCCATCCATGGCGTTTTAGGAACTCCCCAACGACCTGTTTCACTATGGAGCTCATGAGAATTCATTCTAATCTTTGCTATATTAATTTTCTTCTTTGAGCTAGTTAAAATAGAGAGATACTTTTGATCTTCTATGGTGGGGTTGATGACCTTCTTATATACATACATCAAAATTTTATTAAATATTTATCAAAATAAGTCACAACAAATACTTCTGAAATTTTGGTGTTTAGGATCTATTTACAAGTAATTCCACTCTTGTTTTATAAAAATTACGGAATCCATGAGACACTGCCATCAAAATTGAAAATGCTCTGCTCCAATGTGTTCTATGATCATCCCAATAGCATAATCCTACTGCGAGCCTTCTTTAGAAAGCTGATCAGATATTGTGCGATGTATAAAGGCTTGATTCCGGTGAAGATGGAGCTACAAAAGCCCTCAATTTCCAAACTCATTGAAACCCAAAAACATAGATCACCTCGTGTTCATATTATTGAGAAATTTCTAGCAATACAAATTTTATCTCAATTAAACTCTCGGATTGAAAGTTGTGCTCATTTAAAGTTTCTTCCATTAACACTTGCCATGTCAACAAGAGGCTACCACATGGAACACTCATGTGCCTTCATGTCCCTGCCACATCGTCAATTGTCCAATGTGGTACCCATATGGCGTCGTCGTGCCTACCAACTTATCTTTTACCAACGAGTCTTACAAGGCCCCCCCTTCCATGTATTTCCATTTTTCTCTATTATATTTTGTTTAGGGGATATTTGGATGTATACTAAAAGTGATATTTTGGGGACCAAAAGCTTCTAGTGGGGAAGAGTGATCTAGAGCTCAAAATTTGCTCAAAATTAAAATTTGTCAAATCAGTGTGGAACTTAAACGACCACGTATTGCTAGTCATCGTGAATTCGTTGCAACTCTTTTTGCACAAAACTATAGAAAATCTGTGATAGGTTAACCCGATAATGCAATATAAATCAAAACAGAATACTATAACCTACTTCTACTATCAATTTGCGGAAGCTTAAAAATCGAGCTGAACAATATAACTAGAAGAAGAAGAATCAATGAACAATACACATGAAAATACTTTTGGGGAAAGCCTCACCTAAAAAATCCACATTATTTTATTATCATACATGGTGGAAATACATAGGAATTATACAAAGCCTTAGCTCTCACAGCTAGCCAGCTCTCAGTACAATCCTCACAGATGCTGATAGGCAACCTTGGCTTCTCTCCAACCTTCCTCTTTGCCCTTCCAAGCTCGTATTTCCTTGCGCTTTTCCTTGTGGATGATTTGCCTATTACCAAGTGGAAAACCAAGCCTTCAAAACTACGCAATCCTCAAGGATAACTCCTTGACTGCATGCATAAGTTTTCTCTATGAAAAAACACATGCAACTGATAGTACACTATCCTTGAACATTAATCTCAACTGGGTCTTGCTCAGAATAGGCATGAATGAGTTTCTGATTAGGGAATCTTCAGTGAACTGAAGTAGCACTAGTTGAGTGAATTAATGCATCAACTGGCTACTAACTCACTATTAGTTCCTCAAACAATTTGGAACTAATTTAACTCGAATTAACTCAGTAAACTGAGTTAACTAATTAAAACTCAAATATAATTCAACCTTATCTCCTTAATTTAATGGATAAGTCTTGCATGACTTCAGAAAGACTTCTAAATTGAATTTCTCCAACTAATTAATTTAAAATAAATTAATTAATTATTTCTAAGTAGTTGTTAAGACTAAATTTGATTTTAATTCATAATTTAATTCAAGGACAAATGAAATTGGAATATTCTTGTTGCCATATTTCAACAGAAACAGACACAATATGCTCCCATAAACAAGTTCTGTTCGTTTTCCTAAACAGGGGAATTTTACAAAAATGTGTAGCATCGCACAGTCAGTACTCCGTATTGCCAACGTGGCAGGCTGACTGGGTAACTGACGTGGCAGTTGACTGTATCGATGACTGTGCTACTCCCAGAAACGAGTTCTGTTCATTTTCCTAAACAGGAGTATTTTACAAAAATGTGCAGCTTCACACAGTCAGTAGTCTGTACTGCCGACTTGGCAGGCTGACTGGGTAACTGACATGACAGTTGACTGTACCGATGATTGGGCTCCTCTAACAAATGATATTGGTCCGAGTTGGCCGTGTTCTGTTGGTTTTTGGTGGTGGCCAATCACACGCTACCACATGGCACGGCCAAGGGCCTCCACGTGGCATCCTGAGGGCCACCAAAATTTATGGCAATTTCTGAACAATGACAGGCAAGGTCGAACCAATGACCTCACAACAAACAACTTCACCAAACCAACTACACAATGTTTCTTATTATACTATGGGTTTCACATGGTTTTGTTGTAATATGGTTTCTGCATTGGGGGTGGGGGACAAGGTCTAGCCCCAGCTCTAGTCACCGCACCCTAGGGGCTAGGGGTGGGACCACGAGCAGGAGGCTAGCCTGATGCCCCTCCACTAACCTTAACTGTGATTACAACCGTTACTGGAACACGTGACCACACCAGAATTAGCACTTCATCATAGCACTGAGGGTTCTCCGCCAAAAATTTAAACAGCGCTGTCAATGTAGAACTACTGGTGTCATGAGCTGCATATAATAGATCAAGGATATTGTCCTTAATCTCGTTGTCTGTGAAAGACTCACCCTGCTCGTCAACATTAGAGATCAGGAACGACAACAGATCTTGCTCTCGAGAAGCCTTTCCCACCTCTAATGCAACTCTCCTCTCATTAAGAAAGTGGTTGAGTTGTTGGTGAATGGCATTATCTGCGTGCTTGGCTTTGTTATATCGCGTATTGGGTAGGTCTATGGGAATTTACAGTACTCCTTTCACAATAGCCCTAAAATGTTGCCAAAGCTTGGCTTGTTCGTCAGGATATTTTATGGTGGCAAACAAATCACAAGCCAGAGAGAAAGTGTAACATTTGAATAAAGGTAAAGCTGTCACCTCATCTTTACCGATCCAGTACTCAGCCAGGTGATCTTTGGTCATTGAATCCACTTGCCCTACAAATTTCTGAAGGGATTCCGGCCTCAGGAACGTCATCAGGATTCTCCTCAATCTCTTTGCATTGTCTCCAACTACTGTAATTAAAGAATCGCGGAAGAGATTTCCAATAGAGGTGGGCCATGAATTGACCACCAGTCTGTTCTCGTTGGAGAAAAAGAAGCGGTTGCCTTCGAGGTTGCAAAGTACCACAGTTGGGTGGCCAATAAGGGAAGTGGTGAACACGTTTCCATACTTTTGTGTTCGATTTTTAAAGAAATCCTGGGGACTTCCCCTCCTCTGGCATCCTAGAAATTCTAATGTCTCTCCAATCACAGGCCATCCAAAGGTGCTGGCGGGATTCCTTGTAAAGCCCTAGTTCTACAGTTATTGAATGAAATAAAGAAGGTGGCGTGACCTATAAAATATGCAGAAAATACAGTAAAGATGAACGGTGGCTTCTTGAGCTATTGGGCCTTATGCAACAGAGTCACATCTTTGTTCCAAACCATGGTAAGTATAATATGACGGGCTCCAAATCTGGAACTGGAAAATAGATAAGATCAAGGCCTGCAGATCAGATACAAACTATGGCTGCTAATCGTGAAGGTCTGTACAAATATATATCAATGGATCAAGAAGATACAGAGTATCTCTTTCAGTAGGGCTTTTTTTGGGATAATGGCTTGCCCTGCCACCACTCACATCCTATTGACTTTTGGTGTTCGAATCCATGTGTTTCATGAGAGAAGATTTCCCTGTTTCATGAGCATAGACTTCCCTAATATTTCGTCATTCATCTTTAACCTATGTGAAAAATACCATTAAGTTTGTCTAAAATTTCAATAAGTTCTTCACGTATCATTATGAAACTTTTTCTATTTGTAATTCTTCCTTTAAACACACACAAATTATATGCGTAAATCTTCAATACTTAGACCTCCCTTAATGACAATATTATCCCTAAATGTGGGTCTGGGATCAACCCTAAAAGATGATTTTTTTGGAATATTGTTAACATACATAAATTTGGAATTGTGTTACTACAAGAAACTATGACCTGCAGGGAGAAAACTTGGGCATATCTATCAAAAAATTGCCCTAAATGGCACATCTGCACTTCTGACACCACTGGTTTATTTGGTGGACTTGATCTGATGGTAAGATCTCAGACAATTAATAAGGTATTACAGACTCATGTGCATGGTTATGCCTATGTTATTTTGTCCAATGGATAGATAATATTGCGAAATACACAGACAATGAAGCAGTAAAGAAGCATAATAAACAACACACATAAACACAACAAGTTTAATAAGGAGTTCGCCCAATACTCCTAGGCTACATCTCCTGGTCCAGCCTTCAGTGGTGACCTCTCTATTTTGTCTTCAAAACAGAGTTTTACAAAAGTATGAGCTCAACATGAGTCTCAAAACACAACAGATACAACAACAAGAGTTTTTCTTGAACCTCTCAAGCCTCTCTGAGTACACAGACTCTCTCTATCACTCTCTGTCTCTGTCTTTGCTCTATCTCTGCACTGCCTTCAATACTGCATGCTTTTGTTTCTATTGGTCTATGGATTTTAAAGCCAATCTATGATGTATGTACATTCTCCCTCTTGGGCTCTCTGGCTTCCCGACCTCTGTTCACTTAGATCCCCCTCTGAGTGTTAGCAATCATTGCTAAACACTTTCAAGGATGGTGGCCACCTGTACTGTAACGGAATGGGTCATCGGGCCTTTGAAATCCCAAAATTGGTCGTTTTCTGTTAACACAGAGAAACACTGCAAAAACACGGAAAATCCTCCAAAACACTGTTCATCGGATTTGAAATATTATGAATCCGCTTTATAACTCCTATCGGGTCCACCTTTGTAGTGATATCACATCTCCACCGTTGATCTGGGAGATCCAGATCCAACGGCTGTGGTCCATTTCGGGCGTCCCTTCCGTACGGAGGTTAACCACCGATGAGGGTGGTTTTCTCTCTCCTCGGCCTAGACACGTGGTAGCCAATGTATGGGCTCGGGCGGAGCCCGGCCCAAACCACTTACCGCTTTGTTCCTCCTGAAATCCCACTTGTTTCATGGATTTCCTTTGCATTTGGAAAATATGTTAAAACACTAAAAAATCCCATAAAAATGGCTTTGGGCGGATTTGAAATATTATTCATTTTCATTCCCCAACCCTTTCGGGTCCACTTTTCATCGCATCGGCGCTTCCCTTGTATTTCGTTTAATAAACGAAATATATGAAAATACATTAAAAATGACAATTGACAGATCTCAAATCTTATGAAATAGCATTTATATTCCCATCGGGTCCGGCTAATCGCATCGCATATATATATATATATATGTGTGTGTGTGTGTGTGTGTGTACGTATAGTCCCGCTCCATTGTGTTTGTTGATTGCAATATCACGATGCGATTGATCGCAATCGCATATTGCGATAACCCCGGTCGTTTGGTGAGCACTTTATTCGTATTTGTGAACTGCGATTCTGCGATGCAAAGTGGATCGTCGATCTGCGTGCTTGATCGATGGTCCTCGTTGACTCCGCCGATCGCCATCACAAGCTTTATGTGGTGTGCTCCGATTTCCTCCACCTGTCACGGCCGATTTGCGATTTGCCAATCGGATCTGGACCGTTGATCGGCCAGATTCGACGACTCTTATGCATTCACTATTCAAGCCTCGATAAGCCTGTTTTCCACTGTTTCTTGGTGTTTTTTTGCTGCCGATAGTGTTTTCCGATGTTTCTAAGGGTTCTTCCCATGCGATTGTTTTGATCTTTTAAATGGTTTTTAAAGACTTTAGAGAGTATTCTAGGATCCATTTGGATCAGGACTAGCGACTATGTGGAATCCGAACATTTACAATTTCAAAGCATACAACTCCTCGGTGGGATTGATTATCATTGGAGGTAGACGTGGCAACAAAGTTGAAATCCACATCATCAATATTTATGCACCATATGATTACAGCCAAGATTTCTAGAAGAAGGCAGAACAAAGTGGTCTTCTCGACCTTAATTCTATTATACTGGCAGGGGACGTTAATTTCACCACATGTCCAACAAAATGATGGGGTTACAATTGTCATCCTAATCCATTAGAGAACCATTTCCAATTCATTTTTGAGGACAAACGTCTCAGGGACATCATCCTCCATCCTCTTCGATCAACTTGGTAAAATGGTCGCTTCAATATTGAGGGCATTGAAAAATGCTTGCATCATTTCATTGTCCATGAATACACTACCACTAGACTGAAGGATCTAACATCCTCCATTATTACTTCAAAGGTATCAGATCATTTTCCCATTTTGTTGCAGTGGACGAGATCACACCTGGACGAGGCTCCACCATTCAAATTCAACCATTTTTGGCTTAAAGAGACAGATTATACCGACCTGGTTAAAATTTTCTGGAACATGACTGATATGGACCCCAATTCTAGACATATGGACATAATTATACATAAACTCAGTAAGCTTAAAGCAGCCACTAAAATATGGGCACGAAAAAAAAAAAGGATTCGCTATAGGAACTCATTGATATTGAAGAAAAAATTAAAGTGCTCGAGGTTCCTAACGACCCAAAATACTTCTCTACTACTCGAAAAACATAAATTTTATAGTTGGAAGGCCGCAAATCAGAATTACTACTCTGATAGATTGAAGCATTGCAAAAGAAAAGCCGCATCATGTGGATCTAGTATGGAGATAAAAATAACAAATTCTTTCATAATCAGATTACATGCAGGCGATAACAAAAAAAAAAACATATTTGGAGCATCAAATCAGACTATGGCAACCTCCTTATAGATCATAAACACATTGAAGGGGAGGCATTCAGACATTTCAACGAAATCTACCAGGCTAGGGCCGAGATGTCTTTCAACAAACAACTTGAACAATGTGATTTTTACCCCATTATGACAAACAAGGAAGCCCTTGAACAGATGGAACGCCTGGTCGCTAAGGAGGAAGTTATCTCGATTTTGAAGGAATTGGGAAGAGGAAAAAGCCTCGGCCCAGATGGATGGACCTCGGAGCTATTCCTACACTTCCAACATATTATGATCGATGAGATTATTGACATGGTGGAAGAATCCAGAATCCATGGTTGTGTTTATGGGGCCACCAATGCCACCTTCATCTCACTGATCTCGAAGCATGACAAGGCTGAATCTTTCTCATATTTCCGCCCTATTTCTTTGCGCAACTCAACCTACAAACTTGTATCCAAAACCTTAGCCAATCGGCTCAAACCCTTCATATCCATGTATATCACAGCGGAACAGTTTGGTTTCTTAAAACAATGCTAGATACATGATGTTGTTTCTATTGCCCAAGAATGTCTCCATTCTATAAAATCCCGATATTTGGATGTTTTCACCTAAAAGACGATCTTTTCATAATATTATTTACATACATAAACCTGGAATTGTGCTACTACAAGAAACTATGACATGCAGGGAGAAAATTTGGGCATGTCTGTTAAACAATTTGCCCAAATGGGACATCTGTGCTTCTAATGCCACCAGTTTATCTGGCAAACTAGTGACTATGTGGAATCCAAACATCTACAATTTCAAAGAATACAACTCCTCGGTGGGACTCCTTATCATTGGAGGTAGACGTGGCAAAAGAGATCAAATATACATCATCAATATTTATGAACAATATGACCGCCAAAAGATTTCTAGAATAAGGCAAAATAGAGTGGTATTCTTGTCCCTAGTTCCATTATATTGGCAGGGGACCTTAATTTCACCACAAGTCCAACAAAATTATGGGGTCACAACTGTCATCCTAGTCCATTGGAGGACCATTTCCAAATATTTTTTAAGGACAAACGTCTCAGGGACATCATCCCCCATTCTCTTGGACTGACTTGGAAAAATGGCCACCACACTGAAGGATCTAACATCCTCCATTATTCCTTCAAATATATCAGATCATTTTCCCATTTTTTTGCAGTGGACGGGATCACAATTGGACAAGGGTCCACCATTCAAATTCAAAAGATAGATTATACCGACTAGGTTAAAACTTTCTGGAACATGACTGATATGGATCCCAATTCTAGACATATGGACATAATTATCCATAAACTTAGTAAGCTTAAAGCAACCACTAAAATATGGGCATGAAAAAAAAAAATGGGGATTCATTGTAGGAACTCATTGATATTGAAGAAAAAATTAAAGTGTTGGAGGTTCCTAACAACCCATAATACTTTTATGCTACTTGGAAAATAGAAATTTTACAGTTGGAAGGTTGGAGATCATAATTACTGCTCTAAAATGCTGAAGCATTGCAACAGAAAAGCCACATCATGTGGATCCAGGATGGAGATAAAAATAACAAATTCTTTCATAATCAGATTACATGCAGGAGGGAAAAATACCATATTCGGAGCATCAAATCAAACTATAGCAACCTGCTTATATATCAGAAAGACATTGAAGGGGAGGCATTCAGACATTTCAATGAAATATACCAAGCTAGGATGGAGATATATTTCAACAAACAACAAGGACACTGCAATTTTTACCCCACTGCGACAGACAAGGAAGCCCTTGAACACATGGAACGCTCGATCAGTAAGGAGGAAGTTATATCGGTTCTGAAGGAATTGGGAAGAGAAAAAAGTCCTGACCCAGATGGATGGACCTCAGAGCTATTCCTACACTTCCAAGACATTATGATCGATGAGCTTACTAACATGGTGGAAGAATCCAAAATCCATGGTTGGGTTTTTGGACACCAATGCCACCTTCATCTCATTGATCTTGAAGCACGACAAGCCTAAATATTTCTCAGATTTCCTCCCTATTTCTTTGTGAAATTCCACCTACAAACTCTTATTTGAAACCTTAGCCAATCGTCTCAAACCCTTCCTATCCATGTATATCATAGCAGACCATTTTGGTTTATAAAAACAACGCGAGATACATGACATTGTTCTTATTTCCCAATAATGTCTCCATTCTATCAAATCCCAATATTTCGATGTTTGCCTCATGAAAATTTATTTGCCCGAAGCCTTTGACTAGGTTGACTGGAAACTCCTCTAGATGACACTGTGAAGATTAGCTTTGGCTCCATCATGATTGGTTGGATACAACCCTGTATCAAAGCATCCTCCTTTGCCATTATTATTAATGACCTTCCCACTAATATTTTTATTGCATCTCGTGACCTCCGACAGGGCTACCCCTTATCTCCTCTTTTATTTATCACCATCATGGATGACCTTAGCAAAATATTCTCATCTACCTGCAACTGTGGGCTCATCTCTGGGTGTTTGATTCCCAATTTGGTCCCAATCACCCATCTTCACTTTGTGGATTATCTTTTGACCATGGGGAAATCAAATCCAAATAAATGGCTCCACATTGCTGTGATTTTACATGATTTCGGTTCTGCATCTAGGCTTCTCATGAATAATGCCAAATCCCGACTCATATCTCACGCTCCGGAGGCAGGGCCAATTTTATACATTGCAAATCGTTTTGGAGTTGTTGTCAATCACTTGGACAGGGGATTCACATATCTTGGCTTCAAATTGGAGCGGTTGGGTTATAAGATCAAATATTGGGGCTGACTCCTCATCAAAATCGAAACAAAACTTTCCCATTGGTCACATAAGTGGATAATATTGGGTGGACGCTTAATCCTCATTAAATATTTCCTCATGATTATACCGATTTACTGGATGCACATCTACAAAATTCCAAAAGGAGTTATTAGGAAAATCAACTCCATTATGACCAAGTTTCTTTGGGGAGGTCTAAAATCTACTACTTAAGACTTTATGGAGGGTTGTGTGACATGAGGGACTTTGGAAAGGCGCCATCACTGAAAATACCTACAAAATTTGTGCTTCTATGACTGGCTTCGAAATGGTGCTTCGATACCCTCACAAATATCATGTTCTTGGCACAACCTGCTCACTTCTAAGCATTGGTATTTTTCTTACCTTTGTTGGTTTGTTGGCTCGGGATCTTCCCCCAAGATCATACTGGACTCACTTGTTGGGATGAATGGTACACATATTTTATCCCTGGACCTAATCACATATTTACATTATTATGGTTATCATGTGCTCAAGGATATCTCAGCTGTTGAACTCTCCTCTCCTTTCTACACTCATTGGAAAGACGTTGTAGAAATCTCTCTTCCTACCCATCTTTGTTTGGAATGGACAATTTACATTACTACTTTGAAACTTTCGGGGATCATTCTTTCTAATGTTGAAGGTTGTCTTGTTTAGGCTGGTGGAACACAATTAGACAAGGTCATTGTAAAAGAAGCTTACAGCCTCATCACTCT
Source organism: Pinus tabuliformis (assembly GCA_031772625.1). NCBI lineage: Eukaryota > Viridiplantae > Streptophyta > Pinopsida > Pinales > Pinaceae > Pinus > Pinus tabuliformis. The sequence goes on from CM062814.1 coordinate 124,888,435, forward strand.
GCCTCCTTGCCTAAATATGATTCAACCTTGGTTCGCTAGGGTTTGGAAATGGAATTTCCCCCTCAAGCTGAAATGTTTTTCTTGGTTGGTAGTTCACAATCGTATCCTCACTTGGGAAAACCTCGTCAAGAGGGGTTTCTAGGGTCTGGGACGGTGTTGCCTTTGCAACTCACATGGAGAGGACATTAACCACCTTTTCATCCACTTCTCATTTGCTTCTTCAGTTTGGATCAAGATTCTACACTCGTTAGAAGATCCACCTACTTGGGAACGCTTCGACATAGTCTCTTGTCTCCATAGCTGGATAGTGGACTATTTTTCCCACAAATCATTGGTCTTCTTCATCATCTAGGGCATTTGGAGGTCTCAGAACGCTCTTATCTTCGAGAATGAGCAGCCTAATATCTGATAGACCTACTGCAAGATTATTAACTACCACCATGAATTTTTCTCTTCCCATCTCACAATGCCTTGCTTATCCCTCCACCTTGTAATATTTGGGAGTCTTTCCCAGTTGGATTCTTTGATGGGGCCCTTGATGCAGGAGCATGAGGCTTAAATAAAAAAGGCTTCGTATTATTCCAAAAATACAAAAAAAGTTTACAAGAAAAGGAGTGGGGTCCTTTAGCTGTCAATTTACAAAGCTTTCTAGATAGGATTTAAACTAGAATCTAGGATTTAGATTATCATGTAATAAATTCAAGTAGTTATACGTAGTGGAGATTCTCGAGGAGAATATCATGTAGATTAGATAGGATTTGTTAGTTTGATCCTTTGATTTAGGATCTGGTTGTTAAATGAACTAGTACTTATGTAAGTTTTGAATCATAATAAGGGATTTTAATAGATTCGGCTTGTTTTGCCATATAAGATTTAGTTGCAAAGATATCTCTGTGTCTTTATGTGTATATTGGTCAATCTCAGGTTTGCATCCCTCCATAATATCACTGT